>BSBK01006147.1:650000-1100000 GCA_027943335.1 Chamaecyparis obtusa | reverse complement strand
TTAAGATTTGATAAAAGTTTAAGAGATTAAGAGACTTCTCATAGTCGCTAGATCTCCAGATAAGCTAAGTCACCTGATCTCTAGAAAATATTGAAAATTCAACAAGTATTTGGTGATTAAGAGACTCTCTACAGTCGCTAAGTCTCTCAATTATGTTCTAGATAAGAAAGTAAAGTATTAAGAGAATTAATGTGGACCATCAAATTAAGATCTAATAGTAGTCACATGATCTCAAGATAAAATCAGTAAAAGGTAAATATTTTAGTGACAAGGAGATGGACTATAGTCGCCGAGTCTCATAATACAAGTATTAAAGTTTGAAGGACTTAAAGGAGACCGTTAGATTTAGATCTAATAGTAGTCACTGAATCGTTGAACAAAATCATGAAAAGCTAAAATATTCAACGACTGTGATTCTTTCCTTAGTCGCCAAGTCTCAAGATAAGTTTTTAAAAGGATAAAACATTCAGAGACTAAGAGATTTCTCTTTAGTTGTGTGATCTCTAAAAAATAAATAAAAGCACCAAGTCTTTCAGTGACTATGAGAAGCTATATAGTTACGTGGTCAGTAGAACTCAAAATTTGATTGTCTTTCATCTTCCGAGGCTATAGCTAGTAAATTGAATCTAGAGCATGCAAAGTAATGACTGAAGTGACATGAATTATAGAGATTTGGTCTTGAACAAATTGATGCATTCAATTCCTTTGAATAAATACAAATAACCATTGTTTATTTTCAATTCACCAAGCATTCAGAGAACCAAAGTGAGGAAATTGCATGATTTTTAGAGTTTTTAGTGTTTAGTGGTTTCAAGAGTTTAGAAATTTAGGAAAGGGCTTCTACAGGTTAATCAACATGAGTCGACCAGCAATGGGTGGAACTTCTACTTGTGGAAGAAGCAAAGATAAGGGTGATATGAAATGAAAAGAAAGTTATTGAAAAGAGTTCATCAACTTATTGCCTGGGTCAACTCAAAATAAAAAGGTCAGTGATCAAGTTTTTACTGATGACCTAACATTTTATAGAGATATTAAGACGCATGATATATATGGTCTATGTCTTTTTAGATGTTTTAGTAAAAATTCTGAGAGCCCGGTACCAGTCTCAAACCCTTGGACCTCAGCGTTAGCTAGGTTAATTATATCTGACGTCTTCCTAGATATAGACTTACTATTAGAATTAGCCAATAGATATGACCCTTTATCTAAAACAATTAGAAAGGATGACGGTTTAGCCTTGGTGACATTAGATAGAAATTCCTTCATGAAAGATTTCAACATAGATGTCACTATGGCAACTGAGATAGACTTGCAAGCCCAAGAAAACATGCATGTTAGGGAATCAACCCTAGTTGTGAGGGAAATTCAAAATCATGTCCCTAAAACCAACAAGAATTATATTGCAGCAGTACCCAACACTGCCCCATATTTCTATAAAGATTTAAGTTTCTACATCAAGTACATTGCTTATGGATTGTGTAGAGTATTGAGAGTGGATGGTGGCCCTGAAAGAATTTCCTTTGATATTTTGATGATGGTACTAGAATTGCAAAGTCCCTATGTGAGTACATGTTATGACTACATAGGGTATGTTATTAATAAAATGCATGAGGGGTTTGAATCAATTTGGAAAAAAGAACCATCCCTTAGGTTTATGCATTATTCTATGCTAATGCACCTCATCTTGTTTTACAATTATCATATCATGGATTTACAAAATCTCCAACCTAGGAGAATGTGGAATGGTCAACCCAACCTAGTCTAGTATTGGTTGAGGGTAAAAAGTTTTACTAATAGGGAGAATGATTTTTGTGCATTCTAGAATTGGATGGTGCAACCAATCATGTTCAGTTTAGGAGTAAATATGTCCAGGCTGCTAGTTAAAGCTCTACAACTATTAAGGCCATGTCAATTTGTTGACAAATGGACAGGAAATCATAATTGGGATGATTTCTACTTTGAGAAAACATTCACTATGATTAGAGTATATGGGTGCCCTCAGCCACCCCACATTCTTCCCTATTATGTGCCACCTAGAATTGCAGTGTTGGAATTTATTTGGCAGCTCATGTTAACATATAAGGAACATTTCACCCCACATAGGAAGGGTACTTTTACCCCGAGGCACTTCAAGGTGTGCAATTTTAGAAAGAATGCTTTGAATTAGGTAAATGATTGGTTAGGCCACTTTAGAATGAGTGCTGCCTTATACAGGTATGCCTTGACTGAGGATTTATTGTAATTGCAAGAAAATTTTATACACCTACCATCCCCATTAGTAATAGACATGAGCCTTGTCCAGAAGAGGATCTCATAAGAAATATCTTGGAGGATGATGAGCTACAAAGAAGAGCCCAACATTTTGAAGATTTTTTGGACTTAGAGAAAAGGTTAAAGAAAAAGGGAATTCCTTTTGGGGGATACTTTCCTACATTTCCTTACTTGCAGAGGTTGGAACAAATAATGGCCAATTATAATGCATTGGTAAATTTGCTAGAATGGCAACTTGATAATAAGGAGAGAGAAAAATAAAATCACTCTTCTTCAGAATATGAAGAATATAGCGATGGAGCTTACTCAGTGCATAGACTTCCTACTATGGAACAACCCCTACTACTGAGAAGGTAGTAGATAAGAATGAAATGGTAGACTTGACAGAAGTTCCAAGTGCTGAGGCAACAAGTGAGCCTCCTCCTAAGAGACAAAAACTATAGAAAGGAGAGCCTTATCAAGTAAGGACAACTAAGAAAAAGAGAGATCAAGTGGGAGCTCTGATAACTGGTACTAGGGCTTATGACTACTAGTTGAGAAAAAGAATCAGAGAAGAAAAGAGAAGAAAGAAAGAAGTTGTAGAGGAAGTTGAGTTGCCCCTAGCTCTTTGCCAAGATGAAAGATTACTTCACCAGGAGGCTTTTCTCAAAGATGATGATTTTATTAAAACTGATGAATTTAAGAACTTCCTTCTCTAGCATAAACAACAACAAGTTGCTTCAAGTGTGCAAGTAACATAAGAAGGCCAAGTGCCAGATGAAGCCTTACAAGCTCTAAAGGATTATGATCTAGAGTTTGAGACAATCACCATTGAAGATGCTAGGAGGTTAGTGAAGGAAAGTAATATGCTACTCTTGCCTAGCTGGGATCTTGCTTCTACTTTTATAATAGACCAAATAAGAAGGCAGCCAGATATCAATTTGTCTTCAGAGACCCAAGTTGGGGATATGATAAAAGGATTTGGGTATAGCCCAAATAATCAAGCATTAGCAATGTGGAGCTAGTATCCAAAATATCAAAAGCCCTCTCTTTTGAATGTCTAAGAGAAGATGGAGGGAAATAAAATTGTATGGTCAATTCACAATACTGGTGACCTTGAATTTTCACAAGTGCTTACTGATTTTGCTAGGCTAAATGAAGACAAATCAAAGCAGCTGTCAGATAGGTTTAAAGTCATGTTTGAAGATTACAGTTCTCTTGTCAAAGACAAGGAATTACACATGATAAAAGAAAAGGCATTAGAGAAAATGGTGGAAGAATTATCTTTAAAGATAGTAAACATGGCTGTAATTGCCCCTCCACCACCTAAATAGCCTACACAAGCATAAACTGAGAGTGCAGGAGAAGAAGTTGCTGCAGCTATAAAGAAGGTAAATAAAGAACAAAATAGGGTAGCACTAGATGCTCTATTGAAAATTTTGCAGCATAAAATTGATATTTTAAAAGAGAAGGCATATGTAGTTTATACTGCATATATTAAACTACCTGGGTTGCAAGTTGAGGTGAACAAATTTTTTTCTATTTTGAATACTTATTTTGGGACTTGGTCAACAAGAGCATCTATCTTTATTTGAAAGATTGGTAGCAGTGCAACCCCTTAGATCAGATATTCCAGAAATAGTTTTGCAGGTAGGGGAAGAAATTGAGCGGATTGGGGCTACTTTATCCTTCTTTTAAGGTAAAGAAAATCAAGTGGAGGTGAGGGTAATTATGTTTGGACCTAATTTTAAAAGGTTCATCCCTCCAATCAAGGTAGAAGATGGCATAGTAAAAGAATTAAATAAATGGAGATCAGAATTTTATATCTTACTGCCTAAGAAAGAGGCCTTTATTAATGACATTAATGTAATAGATATGGATGGCTTTAATTTTATTCTTGATGAAGCCTTTAAGGCTGAGATGGATTTTATAAAATTTATCACAGATGTCAAGCAAATTACTGATGCCAAGTGGGAAAGACAAAAGGTGTAGCTTCAGACTATTTAGGATTTTCAATGGCCAACAGAGGAAGAGGTAGCTACATGGGATGCTCTCATGAAGCCCAAAAAGAAGAAATCTACAACAGTTGACCTCGACATAATTGATGAACAATAAAGAAGACACTTGGTACCTGACACTTGACCTATGAGCACAAGAATGATGACTATTTATGAAGAATGGTGTAAGTTAGCCTGAAATGGTGGTCACCATATCTCATAATAACTCAGTGGAGTTATCAAGAATATCTCCAGATAAAGGTGTCAGTTATTAAAAGAAGAAGATCAGATATCCGTGAGTCATCAAATTTTTTTGTCTTCCCACCACCTGAAGGGCCTCAATGTATTTTATCTTTTCTATTTTATGTTTAGGGCTAAACCATTTTAAGCTTGTTGCATCCTTACTCATTAAGGATTACAAGATGGTTTTTAGCTATAAATAGAAATTGTAACCTCTTTTTTGATGATGAATATTGAATACAATTTCTGTAGAGAAGACATCTTATTTCTGTGTCTAAGCTTCTAAGCTTCAAATTTTGTATGGATTGAAACAAGATTATTTTCAATAAAATACATTGCAGTTTCTCTCAAATTTTATTATTGTCTCTTTACTTTTATGTTATACTCTTGTATGGTTTTTATTTGTAAGGCATATAAAAACATACCAGTTGCAAGGCAACTAGTCTAATTGTTTATGAATTTATTTCAAGGAAAGGATTAAAAGATTCATAAATAATTTCAGAGGGTAAATATAATTGTTAGGATTTTGATAATAACAATATAGAAGTGACAGGGTAGTTTGTAAGGCATTCTATTCAAACTGCATGTAGCTTGCAAGGCATTTTACTGTATTTTGTTTGAATTTTTCCTGTGGATTTACATTCAAAACAACTATTTTCCCAAGGATTAGGCACTAGCTTAATGTGTGTTATGCAATTATCTTTTAGTCATCAAACATAAAGCATATCATTCCAACACATTCTGCTACTTAGTTCATGCATGTTTTAAAAAAGCTATATTTGAGTAATATAGTTCACATTACTGATTCCTTCAAGAGAGAATCAAAGATGTTAGCCTTCCTTGAGTTAAACTCAGAAAAAGATGCCACTGTTATTTTCTATTAAGTTCATAGTTTTCCTTGTCATACTCCGTATTAGGATATTTTCAATCATTTTTTGAGTAATGTTTTATTGAAGTAATTAGAAACATAATAGCATAGTAGTGAGGAACCTAATCCACCATTTGAATTTTACTTGAAACATAGTAAACTATCTAGGCAATACCCACCCGAGTCCTGTGGAGCTCGAAGAAGAAGGAGGATATTATCCAATCCTCATCAATTAGAATTTATCTTGTCAAACTTGAGAGTCCATAATTTGAGAGTCAAGCATACATATTTATCAAGTTTGTTCCTTCAAGAAAAAGATCTAACACAACACACCATCATTTTCAGGTCTTACATTTTGGTGAACCCGCGATAGACAACTCTTTCTTTTTGGTGTTAGATGCTTTGATTTCTTTCCTTAAGATTAGATTTCTTTTATTCTCTTGCATTTTAAAAATTCAAAAAACAAAAAAATCCATATATTCTACAAAATACAAAAATATTTCTTGTATTTTATTTACTATGAAGATTTTTAAGATGCTTTGGTGTGTGATTTTTTTTTTATTATCCTCCTCTTAGCATCTCTTTATCATACTTATGATGTTTGTGAGAGTATCACTCACTTCATTATGTTGGTTACTCTTCATTTTTCACTTGCCTATGCTTTTGTGAGATTGACTGATACTAGTCTTCCTACTTTTAAAACTTTCATTAAAGATTTATGTGGCGGAAATATTATTATTTTGGATTATGTGAAGAATTTGGTAGATGATACACCATCTCCTAATCTTCCTAATCCTAATCCTATCCTTTCTAATATAGTTCCTAATCTTCCTAATCTTAATTCGATTCCTAATATGCCTAATTCTCCATCTGCTATTCCTAGTTCTTCCCATAATTATGAGAAGGTGCAAACTATGGTTCATGATGCAGATGTGCAAGAATTCTTGGATTTACCTTCCCCTTCATATCTGATCCAAGATGATATTAAAGGGAAGAGAAAATAAATTTCTTCTAAACCTATTATTCCACCTTATACAACCTTTACTCATGAACATGATAAAAAATCACCTCCCGTAGAAGCTTTACATGATATGTACACTACATGATATAATATGATGACTAAACAAGGTTATAAAGGTTTAGGGCTTGGTGTTAATGAGCATGGTATTAAGTATTCGGTTCATATATCCCCTAAACAAGATATGCATGGTGGTGGTTGTTCACAATCTCAATTCAAGGTGGTTGATTTTGATCATCGTCCTCCTCTTCATGTTATTCTCTCTACACCTGCCTTAGATAACCCTGATATTCGTCAAGAGGTGGCTACAAATGTGTATGTTTAATTATTGAATTGAAGAAATAAATCTTTAGACCTATGCCAAAAGATGCTCTATCCAAGTATAAATGTCCTTTTCATTATAGTAATACATATTTACTTGCTGATTGTGTGCATTTCAAGTTATATGTTAGAGAAAGACCTGCTTTAGGAATTATATCTCATTCTCGTGTAGTTTTACAATTTCTTCATAATTTTGATATAGGGGATACCCCTCATTCTGATATAGTATAGATCTTTTCCACTCTTGTCTCTGGACTAGGGGGCAAGAGGTGTATTTTCATCTAGTCTTCTAGGGTCCATTAGGCTCTTAACATATATTTTTTCTTGAGCTTAATTGGTATTCTCTCTATCTTTCTTCTCTATGGTTTTGCATTATGTTTATAATCATCCATAGATCTTATTCTATATTTAAGATATCTTTTCTAAAGATATTTGTTTTGTAAAGGCATCCCTTGCTTTCATCCCTAGGGGGCAAGGTTATTCCTTCTTTCTCTTTGTCTAGGGATCAACTTTCCTTAGCTTAGTGGCATTTTTTTATCTTGCAACATCATTTCATTATATTGACTAAGGTATTGGCTATGGATATCCTTTTCTTTGAGATATGGTTTTCCTAAGTCATCACTTCTTCTATACTTTGAAAATTATGTTCTTTATAAATTATTGCCCTTTCTTTAGGGTTAGAGTTTGATTCCTTCATTCCAAGATTCCTCTTCCTCTTGATCACAAGGGGCTTGTTGATTGAATCTCGGGTCCTTCTTTTCTTTTCTTTGAAAGATGATATTTTATCCAAAGCACTCTTCTATGGTGGGGGTCTTTTTGATAAGATCTCTTTCTTTGAGGATCCTTTCTCCATGAGTGACATATCCTTTTTCATAATTATCTATGCTCTTGGATGTAAGGATCAATACCCTTCGCTAAGAATATAGTGTACATTGTTGTTAAATAGGATATCTCCTTACTTTGTGAAGTAGGTATCCTCCTTCTCTTCCTTATCATGTCTAGTAGAAATCCATGATAAGGAGGGGGGCATATATAGGGTCTCCCTTATGCCATACTTTTTTTCAATTTTTTAATATGCTAAATCCTCTAAAGGTAACACACATAAGTTTCTAAATCCCGAAGAGACACGCATTTTTCAAAATTTCAATATGCTAAATCCTCTGAAGGTAACACACATAAGTTGCTAAATCCTGAAGAGACATGCATTTTTCAATGTTTCAATATGTTGAATCCACAGAAGGTAACACACATAAGTTGCTAAATCCTGAAGGGACACGCATTTTATAT
This sequence comes from Chamaecyparis obtusa, assembly GCA_027943335.1. NCBI lineage: Eukaryota > Viridiplantae > Streptophyta > Pinopsida > Cupressales > Cupressaceae > Chamaecyparis > Chamaecyparis obtusa. Next base: position 1,092,019 of record BSBK01006147.1, on the reverse strand, counting down.
TCCATGGTGATACAAGAAGGTGGATCTATGGGTATTCCAAAAGCCGTCAGAAGATGCATTACAATCTCAAAGAACAATTTTTGGGTGGACTATCGGGTTTTTCTACCTATTGGGCTCTCCCTCCTTAGTGATTCATGATAAGGTGGGCATCTTACTGGGTGAGGTAATCACTTTCCCTTTCTCTCTTTTCTCTTTCATGCTAGTAGGACTGGATCATGAAGCTATGTTATTTATAGTGTTTCTCTCTTCTTTCTTATGTAATCATTTATGATTTTACGATAGCTTTCCAAATATGATATTATTATAGGAAACATTTCTTAGCAAGGTTTCCTTTGCTAGTTGATTTGGGTTTGTTTTTGTACTAATCCCTCTCTTTTGTGTCTTTTAGTTTTCTCTTTGTTTTCATACCCTCCTGTGTGTATGTTGAGTTAGAATCATTAACCTAGGGGCTTGTGTCCTTAACTAAGTGATATTCTATCTTGTTGCGAATCCACTTGGATCTTTCTTCTCCTTTACCAAGAGTTTGCATCGAATCCATACTCTTGCTAAAGTGGGGGTAAATGTATCATCAAAAAATGGAAGCACTTCCATTTAGGACTGGTTTAGCCCTTCAACTAGGTAGTGTAGGGTCATGTCAAATGCCTTGGGTAGGTCCCTGGCTTGAATCTAACTTTTCTCCTCATTCTATCCCTTTTTCCACCTTTCTACACTTTTTTGGTATTCTGGACTGAGATCCTGAGATCCTTGACCTCATGGTTAAGGTCGACCTTTTAGGTTAAGGTCAACCTCAACCCTAACCTAGGTCAAAGTTGACCCTGATCCTAACCTAGGTCACAGTTGACCTCAACCTTGACCCAGGGTCCAAATTTCAAGATTCCATGATTTTTGAATGTCAGGTTTCAGAAAGTATTATTTTCCCGCTTCCGGGTTGGCTGTTTCAGATTTCAGAATGGTAAAATCTTAAATTATATTTAATCTAGGTCTATTTATAGGGTTAAGGTTTAAATGGGAATTTAATTCTCCTATGTCAGCCTCTCTAGAAGTTTGTGCCCTAGACTAGTATAAAAGGAAGCCTTTCTCTCTCATTTTCACATCCACTATCAGGTATCTTTTGCAATCCTTTATCATAATCTTTCAAATAAGCACTCTCAATCAAGGAAGCATTCAAGCCATCATCTACATTAAAGCATTAAAGTTCTCCATTGAAGACCAAGGATCCAAGCATTCAAGGATTTGGGGGAATTTGGTTCAAGAATTCAAGATTCATCATTCAAACCCTATATCTATCCATCATGATGGTGTGATCTTCCTTCAAGATCCTTTGTTCATCTTCAAGATCTATTTATTCTCCCTTCAAGGTGGATTCCAAGCATACAATTGTGGAGGTTTTGATTTAAATTTGTTAGTGTTGAGTCCAAGCTTTCATATTAACATACTTGATTACATTTCAAATATAATTGCATATTTATTGAATATCATAGCTTCATTGTTAGATCTACTTCTACTACTTGCTAGCATTCTCTATTTCAATTCTATTTTAAAGGTTGATTCCAAACTGGGGTTTGACCAAGGAAAACCCCTCATCCAAACAAAAAAATCCTCTTTTTCTTGTAGGTACAGGGGTGGGACACTGAATTACAGTTCAGATCTGAGTACCCTTTTTAGAGAACTTCCGGGATCCACGAACAAAATTTTCATTGGAACAGTGCAGGTCAAGGTCGACTTTTTGGGGTAACATTTTACCCCAGGGTAAGATCTTACCCCTAATTTGGGTCAATCTCGACCTTCTTCAAAAAGATAAGAGGTTTCTGGGTTTTCTTTGTTTCTGCATTTCCAAGCCATATCCAGTTGTAGAATTTCCTGAAATTGAACATAAGCACCAAAAAATAGTGATTTCTGAATCTGCTCCTTTTCAAGATAAGTATTTATGTTTTATTAAGTTTTGTATGTCCATAAAATTTTCCAACACACCATCATTTTCATGTCTTACATACATAGACATATACATATACATTTTAGCTCCATTAATGGAATCCTCTATGAAACTCTAATGCAAACCTGAAAAAAATAAGACAAAACAAAACTTATGTGAATAATCCATAATAGAAAATAAATTATGAAACAAGTTATGGGACTTTATAAAAAATTCAAACCATGGATTTCAAACCTCCATCCAAAACATAAAAGTTGCCAAGTTTGATTAAAATTTCAGAATTTATTGCTTCATTAAAGTTTTTGACCTTAGGGCTTTAGGGGGAAACTTCTAAAGTTAATGCTAAGTTGCCATGTTTGACCCAAATAGGGAGATTTGATTTATTCCCATAGGGGTGGAATTTTAATTACACATAGGTTTTTAATTTAAATATTTGGTTTATCCATAGTGGAAACTAAATTTTATTTGATTTCTAAATTGAATTCCTGAAAATTAAATTTGACTAATTGATAGAGTCATATTATGAATAGTTGATTAATTGTCTATTCAAATTAGTGATAGGGTAATTAATTTAAAGTTATTAAATTATACCCTTAATTAATTCTAGCGTCTTCAAAATTGTAACACTATATAATATCCCTATTTAATTTAATAATTTTGATAAATGATTAAATTTATAGGTTGAGACTATAGTGTTATGAATTCATGCACATTACTCTTAAATTAAACTTAATTAGTAATATAAATCCAATAGATAATTAACGTTAACTATTGTGTCAGGTATTATCACCCTTATAGATTCTTGTGCCCTGGCATATATTTCTAGGTAAACTATTTTTGACACCTTCATTTAACTTGGAACTTGCAAATAACATCTAGGCGACTTAAGAAATCAAACTTAGTCAACTCCTATTAGGGATCTCATTGACTTAGTATTTAAAACCTCATCTTAGAAAACTCGATACGAGAGGGAGGTTGACCAAGTTAACATGGTCATGATGCCCCTCAATTGTATTTAATGTTGTATATCCTTAAAACAAAACTGGTAATGTTAGGTACTCTAGATAACTCATTGTTAGTTTAGAAAATTTTTGATTGTTATGTTTTGTTTGATTTCTTGGGCATGACATTTTGGTATCAGAGCCATGTTTAGAAACTTTGGGAACCTAAACCACTACGACTAAATTGTTTAACTATAAATTTTGTAGGATGCAGCTAGTTACTCACTAGACTTGTACACATGGACGAGGTCATAGGTGTGCCCCTTTAGTCCATGAAGAGGTTAGCCAAGAGGTAGAAGTTCATAAAGGGAATTAGAATCCCCCACTTGAACCACCTCCTAATCCAAACCAGGTCATTCTATTGGCATTATAGAATCTAGTCAGTATCATCTTGGATAGGATGCCTCTTATAGCTCAACAAGAGAAACATCAGGATGTCGAAGAACTTAGGATGACAATTAGGGAACTGAGTAGGATTCCCCCTCTAATATTTGTAGAGAGACATGAAGAACATGATGTGGAGTCTATTTATGGACCAGAACCTCCACCAGGTATAGTGGCTCAGGTGGTTGGGAGCGCACCCCAGGACACAAGGGATCATATTAGAGAGTTGCTATGACTCAATCCACCACCTTTTGTAGGATCTACCAAGGGGACAGAGGTCGAGTATTGGATTCTAAGCCTAGGGAGGTGCTTTGGATTATACCCCTATGGGAGTAATCTTAAGGCACATATGGTGGTACATCTTTTAAGAGGGACAACCTCCACATGGTGGAGATAGGAGGAGTTCAAGGGCCACATCGACATTGACACCCTTACTTGGGAGACCTTCTTGGAAAGGTTTAGGGCTTGATATTTTTCAGAGAAGTTTAGGAAGCATTGTATAGACAAGTTCCATGACTTAAAACATCAAGGACTCTCACTGGCTTAGTATGAGAGAAAATTCCTTGAGCTCCTCCCTTATGTAGAGTACATGAAGGATGAGAAACTACAGGTCAATCACTTTATTAAGGGATTGAACTACACTATTTACATCATGTTGCAAATGACACCACCAAGAGATCTATGCTACCCATTTGAGAGAGCAGTTATAGCTAAGGATATTCAGAGGGGATCTCATGATAGGTCTCAGAATTGTAATACCACACCTCAGTCATCTAGATATTAGAAACCTCCTTGAAAGGGAAATCATAGGAACTCATGAGGGATATTTAAAACCCCATAGCCTCAATAAAAACAACCTCAAAAGAATCAGAGACAAAAGCCACCATAGGGACAACAGGGCTCCAAGCCCAAACAATGGCAACCACAAGGTCCTAAGAAGGACCAGAGACCCCAGGGACCTTATAAACCTCCCACATGGACTCAAAAGTCCTCAAAGGGTAGTTACAATGGGTCTATTAGTACAGGGGGCTCACAATACTCTAGGCCTTAGGGAGTGTACATTCAGACACAAGGACCTTGCTACACTTGTGGTCCCATGGGGTACATTTCTTGAGAGGGTCCTCAAGGAGGTAGTCAGTGAGCAATGATGTCGGATCCTATAATCGAGGATATGGGAAAGTCCCATAGAGTTTTTGCAATGGTTGATAACCATTAGGAATAGCATCAGGTTATAGTTATTGAGGCCACATGTATGATCAAAGGTAAAAATGTCTCTATCCTATTTGATTTAGGAGCCACTGACTCCTTTATTTATTCATCAGTGGTGGAGCGTTGTGGGCTAGTGGCAACTAGACATGATGATAGATGGGAAGTAGAGTTAGCCTCAAGATCTAGAGTAACCATTACATCTTTGGTTAATGAATGTCAGATTTAGGCAGGAAGAATGATCACCACAATAGACCTTAGAATCACCCCTCTTAGATCTTACAGTTTAGTACTTGGCATGGATTGGCTTTATGTCCAAAGAGCCAAGTTGGATTGTTGTCAGAAGAGGGTAGAATGTCTAGATGATGATGGCACTGCAACAATGGTCACAGAGATTTAGATACCTGTATCTCTCTGTATGATCTCTTCTATGCCTCAAAATATTAGAAGCACTAGTATTGTATTTTCTATATCATATTTTTTTAACAATACATGTATAGATTTATATAGAAATGTTTGAAGAGGTCATGCCTAACATAAATATTCTAATTTATTACCTTAAATTATACTCATGAAATCACTACTATTTTTCTCAAATTAGCATAATGCATCTAAAAGGATTTAATGTCTTCCTTGAAGAAATATCCCTTCCATGGGACCCTTGCCTAAGTAGTTATCTTACTCATCATAAAGGCTCATTTATTTATCAACCTAGGGACATGAATTTGAAATGGGTTATCACTGTATTTACACTAGGACTCACTAGTAGTTATACTAACATAGAGCTAGAAAGGAAATAGTACTGAAGGAAAATTCTTGAAAAGAAATAACATGAGTAATAAACATGAAGCAACAACTAAATAAGAGTGAAACATATAACAAAAATATATTTTTTAGCAAACAAATAGGAAGTTACTCCATTCTTCCTTGTTTACAAGAACAATTAAAGAAAAGAGTTCTAATGGCCGCAAGAAGAGTCATAGAATAGAGTTCTCACCATAGCTTCCAAATTATTACCGAGAATGAAAATAATTTACCATGAAATTGATAACACAAAGTAAACTAATTTTATATTCATGGATTATTGTGCTCTCTAAATAGTATTCTAACATGGCTTAGACCAGTGCTTAACCTATAGGGCAATATAATAAAAAACTATGAGACACATCCAACTTTATGTTTAACTTCTCATAGAGACACAAGATTAATATTATTGAATATTCATAACATATATGTAATCCCAGTAACTAATTATCATCATATTTATATCATACATACATTTCTCATATTTGTCAATTCAAGCATACTTAATCCATTCCTTGAAATAAATCATGAGAATGATAAAATCATATCCACATGGTAGAAGGATGAACAAGAAAATACTTTATATTTCATTCATATGAAAATTTCAATACATCATAAAGAGAATTAGACTAATCATATGGATCTATACAATAGTGAATCCTTTATATCATATTCAACATGTTTCATAATATCAACCTATAAAACCCTAACACTTAACACTATTTCTATTATTCTCTCTATGAATACAAAAGTTGGTAACCTTCAACAAATGATCCTAGAATCCCTTATATAACTTGGGGGATGCAAAAAGATTCATATCATTTGTTGGAATTGAATTGAAAAAAATATTATATTCCTAACCTATCGTAGAAAAGAAGCCAAGCTTGCTTCAAAATCTAATTATATGGAACAAAAATATCAATTGATAGAACCAAAACAAAAAAATAGTTGAAGCAAGTGGTGATGTGTTCATTGCAAGGTGTAATCATATTCAAAATGAAAAATATCTAGAACAAAATGAGGACACTAAAATTATCCTGTCACCTTTAAGTTGGTTACCAGTTTCATTCCTAAAACAATGTGGCACATCTGTGGCATAACTCAGTTTGGAAAGATGTCCATGTATATAATTTCTTAACCTCCCTAAAGTCTATTAGTGTCCCTATCATCACACAATGAGATGCATAAAATAAAGAGCTAAAAAGGAGAGGTCAACCTTGTCATTGAGTAACTTGTTTTCTCTTTTCCTTAGTAAAATAACTCCTTCTATTGATTTGTTTCTCTACCAACCACCTTAAATCTTTCAAACTATCCATTTGTGAGACAAATTCTACCCACTTGACATCTATAATAGCATGGAAGTCTCTAATGGACTTGCTAAAAAATAGTCTCAAAATTAATCATCACATCCAAAAAATTATTGAACTTAGGGGTATCAATACCACTATCATAAAAAATCATGGTTTCCACACTTGGGCAGATGAGATCAAAACTATATTTCCACTCCTCTACTTCTTTCATGTTCTTGTCTTTATTTAAAATGTGTGGAACCAGAGGATGGTCTAGGCCTACCAAAGATTGTAATTTGGTGTTAATTAATTTGTTTTTCCCCTTGAAGAATGTCAATAAAGAAACTACCAAATTGATCATTTCTTTGGTGTCCTCAATAATAAGAGGTAGATCATCAATGTATCTTGCTACAACATCTAATTGGATTATAATAAGTGACCTTGCTCACCATGAAGTGAACAAATGATCTAACTAGGAAAATATCCTCACATAACATCTTAGATTAAACTAAAGAAGAGAAGGAAGCATGAAAAACATCAACCCTAGAATTGACCTTGTCAACCCTATGTTGAAGAACCTACATGAAAATACCAACACTCTTTTTTTGTACTTCCTCTTCTAAAGATTCAATCCTTCCAACATAATGGTCCAATCTATTTTATACATCTTGAGACACAATTTACTCACCTACAACTGGTTGTTCATCTATAGGCTCTATAGATGGGAGGATATAAAACCTTGAAACATACATCTATAATGTTTATTTCAATTCTGCATTCTCAATTAGGACCTCCTCATACTTCTTACATTGGTCACCAAGTCAATAGACATCTCCTTATTCATCTTATCTATGTCCTCTGTAAGTGCCTTATTCATCATTGAAACATGGTTAAGCATGTCTACAATCTCCATAGAAGAAGTGTTCTAAATGATCTTAATGATGGAATGACCTTGCCTTTCGTCACTAGGGCCCGTTTGGGTGCTAGATTACCAAATGCCAATTCAAGTCAATTCTAGAAGATGCTGCAATTCTGGTAGATACAAATCTTGAAAATGATTTCCGAAATATGGGCCGACACGTTTGGTTCACCCGGAAGATGACTAAGAAGATGCATAAGGAATTTTAATTCTTTATTTTAATTTCTTTAAATATGGTGTGTATATGTCTGTATAGATACACACATACATGTGTGTATATATACACATATGAACACATGTGTGTATGTGTATATATACACATGTGTGCATATATGTACACATACACACATATACACATATAAAAACATGTATGTTTATACACACACACGTGTATACAAACACACACATACACACACATAGATACACACACACACACAAACATGTGTGTATATACATACATATATACACATATACACACATGTGTATATATATGCATAAATACACACACGTGTGTGTATATACATATACACACATTTGTGTATATATATACATATACACATGTGTGTATATATACACATATGTATATACACATATGTATATATACATATGTATATATACACATATGTATACACACACACACACATATATATGTATATGTATATATATATATATATATATTATCCAAAAATCTAATTATAGAATATCTTGTCTAATTCCAGCACCCAAACAGGCCCTAATATTAATCATGTGGGGCTTATGTGGAGTAGGGGCTAATGCCCAAATAGAAAGGGTTTTTGATTTGGGGTCAAAAGCTAACCCTTTTAATAAATCACCATACTCATGCTTAGAGGAGAAAATATGGTTAGTCTAATTCCTAATTGGTGTAGGAGCACCTCTATGAGGGCCCTCACCTTCAAAGTTTGGTGTGTCTTACTTTTGGTTTGAATTATGTAATTAAATAAGGGCCACAAGGTGTTTGGCTCATTTGTTTTTGTTGTGTCTAGGCATAGACTACATCCTAGAAGCTCAATTTCTAATCTTTCTAGTCTGATTATCTACATACTATCCAAGGAATGCAATGCACTTGGAGTGTGTGGATTGGGGTTGATAATCCTAGGTTGGTGTTTTTTTTATAAGCACAAGTGTGCTTTAGAAGTGTTTTGTATGAGAAAGCAAGAGTTCTTGTAGGAGGAAGCCAGAGTTACTGTAGCAACTAAAAGTTGCAAGTCTTATATGACTAAAAGGATATAAGCCCTAAAAAATATGCACAAACTTGGGAAAAAGTATATTTAATGTTTGGAAAACCCTAATCTCGAGGTTGGATGTCAGTTTGTACGGCTACAGTAAGCCATGAAGGAAAAAACATAGTTTGGAGCATGAAATTGCTAGTTTTCACTTTGTTTTGCTGTAAATACTAAAAAATTCTTAGATTTTCTATGGGTTACTTTGTTACTAGTGTTAGTTCTTCTTTTTTATGCATTAGAATAGTTTCTTTAAGCTTTTATTGTGCTGGTTTTGTATATATTCTTCTGTAACCAGCTTGCTGCCAGTTTGGAGTGAGTTGTGTAAATGGGCCTGTATCTTTAGTTTCCACCGTGGCCAAGCCATGAAACTCTGGAATCATAAATTATAGACCCATACCTATAACATAGTGCAAGCAGGGACCTAGAGCAAGTGGATAAGCTGTATTTTGACGAGGCCCTAGGCGAGCTAGAGCAAAGCCCAGCTAGGAGCAGTCAGCAAAGAAATGCATGCCAAGAGTGCAAGACAGGGTTTCAAGACCTATCCTCTTAAAAAGTTGTAGAGGGGTGTTAGAAGGTCTTATCTTGTGAAGGAGGGGGTCAAAGGAGTTATGGAAGGTTTCTGTCGCACTTGATCTTTGCACTGCCAGTTCAGGAAACCAAACAGTCCTAGAAACCTTATAAATTGGTACAGGCATAGAACGGTCTCTTGGGAACTTGAGACCCTAAAAATATATTAGAGGGGGTCAATCTAAGCATATTTTTTTCAGACCAGGAATTTTGAAACTCTCAGAAAAGGGTATCAAATTGCAAATTAAACCGGGTGGAGGGCTAGTTAAGCCTAGTCTAGTAACCTTAGTTTCCAAAGGAACTATCAAATTGGGTGTTTCCCAAACCTTCTCAATGCCATGGATAGGTGAAAACAGCCATAAAAAGTCCCTAGAACCCAAAAGAACTCTTTGTTTGGATGTGGAGTAGGTCAAGAAGCAAAAATACCCTTTTTGAGCTATAATGTGGGTTAGCGACAGGAAGCAAGGAATGACATGGAGATAGTTGGACTTGTTTAACTCAGTGGGATAGATGGGAAGATCAGGGGGTTCTTGAATACATAAAATACCCTATAGATCATCCATAGGTGTCAGAGTACACAGAGGCCTTAGACAACGTTCAGAGCATAGACTAGCTAGTCTATCCTAGCTTGTCCCATCACTAATTTAATTAATAATAAAAGTGGACTACAAATCCCACCCTAGAAGCAATAACATACTAGTTTCCATTAAAATATTCATGGCCTCTTCAACTGTTAATTGAACTGAACCAGGATCATATCATAATAGCAAGTGAAACGTACTATTCATCTAACCAACAAGCTTCTCCCTCCTGATCCATCAACCTCTTGACCTCTCTTCCTTCTAAATTCATCAAGAAATTTTGAACTCTATAGTTGCATGTGTGGATATTGTACCTACAAGCTACAACACAATACTTTAGTAGAACATTAATTTGTTAGTCCATTAGCAATCAATTATCAAATTCACTAACATAAATGAACTAAAAAAGCATCCTATTTCTCTCTAACTAGAAAAAGTTTGAATAATATCAACATAGCTCTCAAAATTAGATCATAATTAGTGAAATTACAATTCTAGAATGAGATATTTGAATGCATTTAATTAACTAAACATGAGCATCGAATTGAAAGCTAGTGAATTCCATTATCAAATTAAAAGTGAATTTAAACTATGAATGAAGACACACAATTAAGAATTGAAATCTAAAACATGTAAATATGAATGCAATTAATCTATACTTGGTGAGCTTTAAAAACCTTTCTTTTATAGAAAGTGTGAGGAATTCGACGGTTGAGATGGATTTGAGATGGAGGGTTGCTCTTCACTCTCACTTGATCCATGTGACTAACTGCCGATTGGTTTTATTTGTCTTTGTTGTCCCCTTGAGAGGTGACATGTAATTTAGAGTCCTTTATTAATTGATTTTATTTAATTTCCTTAGCCATGTATTTAATGATTTGGATTTAATTAATTAATGCCAAGGATAATTAATAGAATTTTTTTTATCAATTAATGTAATTTGTGATTTTGATTATTTATGCCAATTTATCAGTAATCAGACTGGCATTATTAAGGACTTGGTCCTGAGTTAGGACAAATAGGGCCTTTGGTTCCATTAGCCCATTTTAGGGTAATTACATTTTCCCTTCTTTGAATCCATGTGCAAGCAATGTGTTGATTCAAAGAACAAATGGTGTTGATTTAGAGAGCAATTTGATATGAAGCACTGAAACCAATCTAGATTCAATAATTTTGAATTTGACTAAAATTCAATGAGATTGATGTTGCATGACTATCAATTCTGAACTTGATTGGACAAGAACTGACCATACCGACTTTGAGTTTGATAGGACAAAGACTGATAAGAATTAATTAGAGTATTAGTTTATGAACATCTAAGAAATTATGATGATGACAATTAACCAATTTGATTTGAAGTGATGAAATTAATCAATGTCCATAAGATATTAGAAGCAATAATGCTTGATATAACATAATAATAAGCTTGATTTGATGCGATGAAACTGACTAACATTTGTAAGATGTCTTAATAAATACAGATAATCGACTTGATATAAATTTTGTTGAAGTTAATTATCCCACAGTTTCAACTTGAAGGATTGAAACTAAGTTGATATGATTAAGAAGATTGAGGAATTTAATCTGAAAGCCTTAACTTGATATAGTTTCTGATGAAGTTGATGCCTCTGGTATTGATTTTGATTGATTTGAATCCTTGATTAGAGTTTGATTGATTTATAGGTATGGTCATGCCCCCTCGAGAGAAAAATTGAAATGAAATTCAATGTTATCACACTTTTGAGTCATTTGATTGATTGAAAAATAGATGAAAAATTGATTTGAATAATTGAGAAACCCTCTTGCATTGATTAGAATGCATTTTGAGATGATTTTGTGTTGATTTGAACATATTTTGACCAAGTTTGACCACCTTTCTATTGTGATTTGACCAATTTTGACTTATGTTGACCAAGATTTTGATTTGTTGATTTGATGTGTGAGATTAAAAACAAATTTGTGCAGCTTCTAGTAAGCTTATGTCCATCATTTAATCAATTTACTGTTTGACTATAGATTCTGCCCGGTTTGAATCTTGTTGACTTTCCATTTTTAGTAATAAACATATGTAAATGTTTATGTCATGTTTTTGCATTTATTTCAACTCATTCTTTCCTTGGTTAACTACATTTTGATCATAATTGACTAATATTCTACAAGGTTGACCTATGTCGGTAACTTAGTTGTTATTGCTTTGATTGCCAATGTAGCACATATTTCAATTGTGGTCCTGATACACAACTCAGGTATTATCCCTCGAGCTTTGTTATGTGACACTACATTAGGTCTTTAATAGCTCTGGGGGGTTAAAATAGGCCCAAAAAGGTAATTTACTATTTATTTTTACTCCTCCTTTTGGTAAAGCAAGAGCTCTAAGAGAGAAGATGGTGGTCCCTATGGACAGGCATCATTTCGAGCTCAATCGTTGATATCATCACCCCGATCATTATGCTACTTTGGTAAGTACCTGATAACCTACTGAATAGGGTTAAAATGGATTCAACTCTATTCAAATGTAAAAGGGAAGGGAAATATGAGATCTATTCTCAAACCCAAATTTCCAAAGAAGAGATCCAATTTGATCAACCAAGAGGTTAATACATAATTGAATCAATTTATGAAGAATATGGAAGAGAGAGAGAGAGAGTAAATCCAATATTTCCCTATGGAGGAAATTATGCTTGAAATATGGAATAATTGAAATACAAATACTAACCTCAAATTAGGGCAGATCTGGAAAATGTCAAATTTTGATGTCCATGTGTACTTTTAGGCAATTCTAAAACTTAATCTAGACTGGAAATGCCAAGACAGATAAAACCCAGAAATCTTTCTCCAAGATGAGCTTAGGTCGGGTTTGACCCTCATAAAAGGTCAAATACTACATTCTTTATTTGAAGTCTAATTCGAATTCTGTTCTCGAATCTCGAAAGTTTTTTGAAAAGGGTATCCAAATTTGCTCTTAGATCCAAAATTCCACACTTGTACCTACAAGAAAATGGGGGGTTTTTCTTGTATGGGGGGTTTGCCTTGGTCAAACCCCAATTTAGGAATTAACCTTGAAATTGAATTGAAATATAGTGTGCATAAACAAAGTAATTGAAACAAATCACCTCGCTTATGTTGAAGTCCTTGTAGAGGATTTGAATCCTCAAATCCACAAGTAGGAATTCTTCAATGGATGTAGGATGTCTCCAATCAATGGTATTTGATCTTCAACACCAATCTTGACTTGATCTTTGCATATGAGAAGGCTTGAATGAATGTGGAAGGATGGATCATCAAAGGGGGCTCCAAATAGATTGAATCCTTCAATAGCTAACAATGGATCTCCTTGATGGATGGATGCTTGAGCACTTGAATGCTTGAAGACTTGCTTGAATGCTTGAGAGCTTGCAATTGCTTGATTATGGATGAGATGTGAATAATGGATGAGAAAATGAGAGAGGAAGGCCTCCTTTTATAGTGAACTAGGGCACAATCCTCTAGAGGGGCCACCTTGGAGAATTAAATCCCAATTAGGTCCTAACCTTTAGAAAATATACCTAGATTAAATGCAATTAAAGGATTTACCATCCCGAAACCCGAAATGGCCAACCCAGAGGCGGGAAAATAAATATCCTGAAAGCCCGATGCTTGAAAATCAAGGATCTTGGAAATTTGAATGAGGGGGAAAAAATTGAGGTTGGAATTGACCTAGTCAGGTTCAAGCTCAATCCTAACCTAGTCAGGTTCAAGCTTGATCCTGACCTAGTCAGGATCAACCTCGAATTTGACCCTGTGTCCAGATCTAATCAAAATCAAGACAGGAGGTCCCGGGGATGCCCAGAGACCTAGAAATGAAATCAGATCAGGATAGAATGCCAGGGATAGATATAAAATCCTATGATGACTTTGATGAAAGCTAGGAGGACCTATTTCTAAATCCTACCTAGAAAATAGAGCCATGGAATAGGGAAATTAAGGAGAATCCTTGGGATCCTAACCCTAATTTCACCTAGAATGAAGAAATCAAGTGCAAGAAAGAAGTGGAAAGTGGGGAGAAAGCCAAATACATGCAAAGACCTGATCAAGGTGCTTAAAATGAACCCAAACCACTAATTGAAGGGATAAACACTCTTATCATGGAAGTGCTTCCATTTTAAGATGATACATTAAGCCCCCACTTTAGCAAGAGTATGGACTCGATGTAAACTCTTGGTAAAGGAGATCAGAATGAAAAGATAATCTTATTGTAATCCAAGGGACAAAGAGAAACCTTAAGCCCCCAGGGACTCAAGTCTTCATCGACTCCTAGATCACAATAAGAGAGACATCTCTAGAGAGAGAAAGAAGGTGTGATTACCTCACCCAATGAGAACTTATGTCCCATTGTGAACCACACAGGAAAAATGGTGCAACTGGAAAGATGGAATTGAACCACCTAGTGAATGTGGCTACTCACTAGTCAACCCATCAAGGATTCATCCTTAGGAACATTCTATTCCATAAGAATAAAACCAAAAAATAAAAGAGACCCCGTCTTAAGGACACCTCCAACCTTAAGGGATCAAAATATGTGTATTTGAAATTGGAGGGATCAAGAGATCCTAAAATATAAACCCATGCTTTAAGGATTAATTACTAATCCAAAAAGGGAAAAAGTATCTTGAAAAATATGTGTGTATTGAAAAGTGCATGTGTGCAATAGGTGAGCAAAGCGTATGCCCCCATGTTAAAGTCATTACTGACACTTTAACAAGAGCAATGAATTTAACGAAAACATAAACAACTCCACTAATTACGTTTCCACATCGAGATGCCCCCAGATGAAGACAAATCAAGGGAAATATCACAAAAAGATACAGAGAACACAAAAGGGATCTACCTACCATGGGGTCAGTATGATCATAAGATAATATATATATGATATTATTGCAAATGAATTGACATCATTCCCCAAAGAAAGTAGAACTACAATCACAAAGGAGGAAAGATCACATAAGATATACGAAGGAGAATCTTTTCAGACCATGACATGGAGACCAAAAAGAATTAGTGCTACCATATCTCAAATCCAAGTAGATTACATAAGGAAACATTTATGAACAATAGCACAATTACAACATAACATTGAACAACACATAGAAGAATAGAGATACATATAGAAGAATTTGAACAATAGTTTCGATTGTTTTATCACCTTGTACCAATTGAGTAACAAGGATCGTATAAAAGAATCTAACAACATTTAGCAAACACATTATGGGAGAATCACAGTACAACAAGAAAACACACAACAAAGCTACCACAAAGGATAAAGCGATCAAGTGTGCCGCCTACTTTCCCCATCTCGTTGTATATCATTTAGGGAAGGTGGGTAACTCGCAAGAGGGACTATATCCAACATAGTAGGAATGATAGCCAATTTCAAATAAGGATCCTCTTGAGAATCACTATGTTTGACACTAGGTGTAAGAGTCAATTGTGATGAAATCATATTAGGTAAATCAATGTCAATGTCAATAGTTTCATATTCATCATTAACATCATCAGTATCATCAAGAGTATCTTCTTCATCCAAATTAATCAAAATAGGATCTAAGATATGAATAGAATCATCATAATCATGCATGTGAACATCATTATTAGTAACAATCTATTCTACCACATTATGCATATGTTTATCCATAGAAGGTAAAGATTTTTGAGCTTTAGCATGAGCATGATGCTTTTTACGATGTTCATTAGCAGATCGATTACATTTTGATTTATTTGAAATAGGTTGAGAACTAGGAGGAACAATCATAGGGTCCTTCATAGGTTCTTTAGGAAGATCAATAGGATTATTAACCATAGGATAAACAATCACAAGATCTTTGATAGGTTCGGTAGAAGGAATTTGATTAATAGAGCTAGAAGTCATAGTTAAAGGAGGTATAGAAGGTGTAGGTAAAAGACCATGATTAAGATCCCTAGGAGGTGAACTTAATTCAAAAATTTTATGATGTTTATAAGCTTGATATGATCAAAAAATATTATCAAGTCGAGGAGGACATGAATTAGGTAATGAGGGCCAAAAGAAATCTAGAGCAGCACAATCTCTAGGCCTAGAAGGTTGATATAGACTATGATTAATCATCTTCACTTCTTCATCATGAATGAACTTAATAAACTTATGGATAGGTGAAGCAACAACATGCATGGTAGTCAACCAAGGCAAACCTAGCTTAACTTGAAATTGATCAGAAGTAGGAACAACAACAAAGGTAGTGTTCACAATTTTTCCACAAAGTTCAATCGGTAAAGTAATAGAACCAAAGGATGGATAAAGAAAACCATTGCAAGTTTGAATCCACACATCCAATGTATCATAAAAGTCACGTTGTAAGATTTTCATAAAAATATTTTCTTTAGTGATAACATTGACTAAGGATGTAGGATCAATAAGATAACCATGAGTAGGTTTCTGAGCAATCCTAGCAGCAATGTAAAGGGGACCATCAGGAGCTTTAATAGTCTTAGAGTCATCAAAGGTAATCAAGAGTTCTCGAGGTCTCTTATTCTTAAATTGTTGTCAAGGTTTAGGTTGATTTTTCATTTTACATTTAGGTTTTGGTCGAGGTTGAGATTGAACTTGAGGTTGAATCTGAGGTTGAGGTTGAGGTGGAGATACAGATTGATCAACATGCTCCACTTAATTAACAACATGATTGAGATCATCCATCTTTGAATCATACACAATTTCCATAGCAGATGGTTGAGCAATAGTATTAGTATCATGCGTAGGTAAAGGGTTCGTATAAATTTGAAGGTTCTGATTAGGAGGAGAGACAGATTTATTTCCACTACTATCTAGATTATCAACAGATAAAGCCTTAGAATCAATTAGATCTTGAACCTTATGTTTTAAAGAATAACATTTCTCAGTATCATGACCATTCTGACGATGATATTTACAAAAATCATTTTGATCAAAAGATTTAGATGCAATTGTAGTAGGTAAAAGAGGTCGAATAGGAGGTAAAGTAATCATATTAGCAGCTAACAACCTATTCATAATAGCATGTAAAGATTTAGAAAGAGGAGTAAACACATGATTTAATCAAAAAGCAGTGGATGCAGAAGTGGCATTGTGAGATGCAACAACAACTGCATTCGCTTGTTTGTTTATCTTGACATAGTTGTTGAATTTTTGAAATTTGTTTGGATTAGGAGCAGCATTACTCTTATCAACTAGAACATGAGCCATTGGAGTGTTGCTCTCAAATTGACTCACTTGTAATTGATAATGATGAAGCACTACACAAAGTTGTTGAAAAGAGGTAAATTCAGTAAGCAGAATCTTCTCTCTAATATCCTTTTGCAAATTTTAAATAAACATACGTTGAATATCAATATCAGGAACATGATAGGAAATCTGAGCATACAAATGCTTAAATCTACCAATAAATTCAGTCAATTTTTCTTTAGCACTTTGTTTACAATGCATCAAATCAGTCAAAGACACTTGCAGGCCAATATTATTTTGAAATTTTTGAATAAAGGCATTAGCAAGTTGAGGAAAGGAATCAATATAATAAGGAGGCAAAGAACAATACCATTGTAAGGCTTTGTCATGGAAGGTTCTAGCAAACAGTTTGGCTAAAATCCTATGGTCATGAGCGTAATCAATACAAAGGATTTGGAATGTTTTAACATGATGAACAAGATCTCCTTTTCCATTATAATTCTCAAGATGAGGCATCTCACCTTTCTAAGGAATAGGAGTACAAATGATGTCTCAGGACAAGGGACTTCCCATGTCACATGTAGGAATACTAAACTTGTTTTGAGTTAAAGAAGCAAGTTGTTGTTGTAAGGATGACACAGTTTGAGCCAAACTGATGATTGTTGAATTAGTGGAGGAAATAGGAGGAGTAGCAATATTAGACACACTAGATAAAGTGTAAGAAGCTACAGGAATAGAAGACACAACTGGAGGAACACTAGGAACTACTGTTGGAAGAGGATTGGAATAAGTGAAAGGAACATTATGATATGAAGGTTGTGATGTAGGAAGAGACACATGAGGAACACTCATAGGAATAGAGGGAACCATCACAGTCACCAAAGGAGGAGTATAGATAGGAAGACTAGGTAAAGGATTAGCATGAGGTTCAACACTAGTGATAGGAGGAATCAACCCTAAATCTTGAGCTTCTTGAACTAAAGTTTTAACATTTGAATGCACAAGGTGAGTAATACCACACAAGAGGTTAACACCTTGATCATTATCATGGAGAACTTTCTTAAGAGCCTCTATAGCTTGAATGGAATCTTGATTATGGTTTTCTTGAAGAAACCAATTACCCATTTTATCAAGTTCAGTGGAAAGTTTTTGGACTTGCTCAGAAGGAACTCTTAAAGTGTCATCCTCATCATGAGATGAGTGAGAAGAGTTTTGATCCATAGGAGGATTGGAATCATGAAGAATCAAGTTATCATCTGGGATCCTAAGGAAAGGAGAAGAAGATTTAGGATCAAAGGCACCCATGAGTCTACAACTTCTTCTAACCAGAATATTATAAGTAGGACTAGTGTTAGTAAAGCTCATAAACCAATGTAATGCAAATGAACTAAACTAAGAACACATAAAGTATAAATATCAAATCTAATTAGCATGCAAGATCTTGTGTGCTAAAATGTTGTCACACTTCTATGAATCCTTACATGCAAGAAAACTCAAGAATGAGCCCTCACAAATCGATCCATAGCTCCCTAGGCATGGAGTGCAAGGGTTTTTAAGAATGCTCTCAGCTAGAGCTATTAAGCCTATAATGTTGCTAGTAAACCATGCAATGGGAGATTCAAGGAAGACAAGGGCAAGAATGCCAATATCTCCAATGAAGCCAAATGTATGCAATGCAAAGAAAATCTATATGACAATGCAAGTTAATCTATTGCATAAAAGGAAATCTAAGCTAAGAAAGAAGCTATGAAAATGCAAATACTATGCATGAAAATGAAATCTAACTATGAAGCAAGAAAGCCATGATGATGCAAGAATGAAGACAAGAAGATAGAGTGTTGATGAAGATCTAAGATGAATGCCAACAATGCTCCAAATCTTCAAACCCTAGATGCAAGAATATCTCCAAAAGCTCCAAGATGACCTAGAAAACCTGTAGCATAACAATAGCATAAAAATTTGTGTGTGCAAATGAGGAAGAGAGCTCTTCTTTTATAGGAGGTGAAAAATTAATGGACCATGGAGATTAAGAGGCAAAAGATTTAATCAACGGTGGAGAAAAAAAGAAGCTTGATCCTTGTGCACAAATATCCTCCAATAGGAAAATTAGAAGCATTTACTTTATGTTGAGCATTTACTTTATGTCCATGTGAGACAAAAAGTGCTTTTCTTTTATTTTTCTTTATAAATAAGAATTAAATGCTTTATTTGTGCAACTTAGGATAAGAAGAAAAGTGGGGCTTTTTATTTAATAAAAGGGGAGGAAATATTCCTTTTAATAAATAAAGACTTAGGATAAGATGGTTAGCCCATAGAAAATAATCAAATAAATGATAGGACTAAGATTTGATCAAGAACAAGCAATTGATGATTTTAGCAAAAGCGACTAATAGTCTAGATGACCATTTTTAGGTGTATACAGATCTAACACAAAGGAAAAATCTAATACTAATAAGATAAAAAGGATAGCACAATAAGGCATCCAATTCCACAATAAGAATAGAGAGGAATCTAACACCAAAAAAGAAAGAGAGTAAGCACGTCGGGTTCACCAAAATGAATAGGGTTAAAATGGATTCAACTCTATTCAAATGTAAAAGGGAAGGGAAATATGAGATCTATTCTTAAACCCAAATTCCCAAAGAAGAGATCCAATTTGATCAACCAAGAGGTTAATACATAATTGAATCAATTTATGAAGAATATGGAAGAGAGAGAGAGTAAATCCAATATTTCCCTATGAAGGAAATTATGCTTGAAATATTGAATAATTGAAATACAAATACTAACCTCAAATTAGGGAAGATCTGGAAAATGTCAAATTCTGATGTCTATGTGTACTTTCAAGCAATTCTAAAATCCATTTTGGACTGGAAACGCCGAGACAGAGAAAACCTAGAAATATTTCTCCAAGATGAGCTCAGGTCGAGTTTGACCCTCATAAAAGGTCAAATACTACATTCTTTATTTGAAGTTCGATTCGAATTCTGTTTGTAGATCTCAAAAGTTTGCCAAAAAGGGTATCCAAATTCACTCTCAGATCTGAAATTCTACACCTGTACCTACAATAAAATGGGGTTTTTTTTTTTTTGTATGGGGGGTTTTCCTTGGTCAAACCCCAATTTAGGAATTAACCTTGAAATTGAATTGAAATATAGTGTGCATAAACAAAGTAATTGAAACAAATCACCTCGCTTATGTTGAAATCCTTGTAGAGGATTTGAATCATCAAATCCACAAGTAGGAATGCTTCAATGGATGTAGGATGAATGTAGGATGTCTCCAATCAATGGCATTTGATCTTCAACACCAATCTTGACTTGATCTTTGCATATGAGAAGGCTTGAATGAATGTGGAAGGATGGATCATCAAAGGGGGCTCCAAAGAGATTGAATCCTTCAATAGATAACAATGGATCTCCTTGATGGATGGATTCTTGAACAATTGAATGCTTGAAGACTTGCTTTAATTATTGAGAGCTTGCAATTTCTTGATTATGGATGAGATGTGAATAATGGATGAGAAAATGAGAGAGGAAGGCCTCCTTTTATAGTGAACTAGGGCACAATCCCCTAGAGGGGCCACCTTGGAGAATTAAATCCCAATTAGGTCCTAACCTTTAGAAAATATACCTAGATTAAATGAAATTAAAGGATTTACCATCCTAAAACCCAAAATGGCCAACCTAGAGGTAAGAAAATAAATATCCTGAAAGCCCGATGCCCGAAAATCAAGGATCTTGGAAATTTGAATGAGGGGGGAAAAATCAAGGTTGGACCTGACCTAGTCAGGTTCGACCTTGATCCTGACCTAGTTAGGTTTGAGCTTGATCTTGACCTAGTCGGGATCAACCTTGAATTTGACCCTGTGCCCAGATCCAATCAGAATCAAGACAGGAGGTCTTGGGGATGCCCAGAGACCTAGAAATGAAATTAGATCAGGATAGAATGCCGAGGATAGACATAAAATCCTATGATGACTTTGATGAAAGCTAGGAGGACCTATTTCTAAATCCTACCTAGAAAATAGAGCCATGGAAGAGGAAAATTAAGGAGAATCCTTAGGATCCTAACCCTAATTTCACCTAGAATGAAGAAATCAAGTGCAAGGAAGAAGTGGAAAGCGGGGAGAAAGCCAAATACATGAAAAGACCTGATCAAGGCATTTAACATGACCCCAAACCACTTACTTAGAGGGATAAATTCTCTTATCATGGAAGTGCTTCCATTTTAAGATGATACACCTACCTTTCCATACTTTCTATTTAAATTTTTGCTTTGTATTTTAAAAGCTATTAAAGTTTTAATTTTGGATCACACCTGGTATCTTGGTTCACACCTAGTAAATTGTGAATTTCATCCAATTTTGTCCAAGATTTTGGATCACATCTTGTTAATTTAGGATCACAACCTATTGTGTCACATGTGGTCTGAAAGTATAGGTTTTTAGCTTGTTTTCATAGTGTGTCTCATCCTATCGAGACATGATCACATATTGTTATAAGCTCATATCCGGTCATTTTAGAGTTGCATCCAAGATACGAAGAATCATTTTATATTAAATTGTTGCATCCTATCTGTCCCAAATTTCATATGGTTTTTGAATCATTTTTGATGTTGTCGACCTTTCAACTTATCATTTTGCCTGTTTAGATTACCTATTGGACTTGTCAACTACCTTTGTAGGTTCATAGGTCTAATTTATCTTCTTTTCTGCTTGCCAAACCTTGACTTGATGTTAATTTCCTATTTGAAGACCATTTTTAGTGTTGTATCTTTTCATAGACTAAGGCCTACTTAGGTTTTGGAGCATACTGAGTAGTCAAAAAATATCGAGTAGTGCATTATTTCTCATTTTGGATTATGAAGTTTGGTTGATTTAACTGATATTAGGATAAATTAGGGATTGTTGACTGCTCTTTCTGAGAGATGGAACTCAGAGCACAACACCTTCCACCTTTCGACTGGTGAGATGAAAGTCACTCTTAAGGATGTGTGGTGCATTTTGTGTATTCATGTGATGGGTTCTTGGATTGATTAGGAGTCTGGGGCAGAGGTGGCCATTTTAGATGCATGCCACTTATTTTGATATCCTTCCATTTTATGTCGATACTTATACTGGCATCACTTGGTGAAACATTATGAGTGACTTCCAATTTTACTTGTTGGAGTGATAGGTGGGATTTTGATGCCAAACATGGGTAAACATGGGTTTATGTGTGGTTGTTCCAGAGTGATTGAGGATATGTTGGGAGAACCTCATCATTTTGTTTGGGTTAGTTTTATTCTTTATCAAATGTATCACGAGCTACATGAGAGAGTATATCAACACTCCCATAATATGACTATGGGTATATTGATTTTGCAAATTTGGACCTGGGAGCATATCCCAATGACTCAAATGATAGCGGAAAAGTAGAGGGATCTAGTGCTACTTATTGTTAGGAATAGTCCCAAGAGATAACTGAGAGGGGGGGGGGGGTGAATCAGTTATCTACAAGATTCAATTCTTTATCCAATTAAGTATACTTAAACATAAAGCATAAAAACAATGAAAGAACTCATGAACACAACACCAATATTTTGGTTATGGGGAAACCCAAATAGGTAAAAACCCCGGTGGGACTTGATACCCACTAATATTCTATACTAGTGTATAATGATCCTTGCTAGAAGATCCTTTACCTTGTTAGGAGTAGCTTTACAATATATTAAGTACAGTAGACCTGGTTAAGGGTCAAACCCTGTTAGGAGTCTTTTATAATTGTCACTGTTAGGGGAGAGGACGCACTATCCGAGAGCTCACTTCTCAAATGGGTGAAGGCTAGAACCTTCTGAATAATAGATACACACTATATCTGGATCTAGGTGAACTGTGCTTTGACCTAATATCTAGATTAGTTCCAATGAATAGCATAAGTACTTTACTTAGTCACATAGACCTTCTTTTGATGGCTCAACACTTCACACACTCTACTCTGCTCTTCTTAATCAACCATGAACCACACTCTAGCAGTCACAAATGACTGCCTATAAATATCTTTCCTCCAAATGATATGATCAAGTTAGCTTGTTAGAACCACCTTGAAATCATATTAGAAAAACCATAATAAACTTCAAAAAACATTTTGTTGGCTCTATTATGCACACAACTCATTCTAGGACCTGTTTAATAAAATAAATGTAGACGCACGCTACACATTGTCGGCTCTACCAAAATAATTGGAACCTTCTCTGTAAGATAAATTAACTCATGCACTCTTAAAAAAACATCAATAACACTTCTCCAAGCTTAACTCCAAGGGCACATACCCTCAAGATAGGTGCAACTCAAGAATCAATAAAATCTCTATCAGCTCTTCTGAACAAACACAGGAAAATGCTACTTGTGAATAGCGACTACATAACTTCACTTGCGTTCATCATCAGACTATGCATCCATGAACTTAACATCACTAACATGTCTTCAACATATATCCAAGTGTGCAAGGCTCCATGATAACTGTACGAACAACCATACACAGAACACTGTCTGTTACTCTGTTAGGAACACTGCTGACACCAACTACAATATAACTATCTATACTAATAGTTAACCTCTGTGCCCATGATATCATGTTGATATCATGTCTATGCTACATATACTAAAAGCTTCCTACATAAGACTTCCACATATGCTACTTTCCATATGTTTTCATCAATGAAAAACATACAGCTAGTACTAGCCTACTAGCAAATCTCCAACAATCTCCCCCTTTGGCATTGATGGTAACATGTGGAATGAAAAACCACCACCAACCCAAATGAACATTTATTCTATAACATTTTTCATTTCCACTTCAAAAACTCCCCCAAAGATGAATCCTCCATCTGCTACAATATTTTCTAATATTCTCCATTTCCTCAACTGTACTGCTGTCATAATTGAATGCTGCTCCCCCTTAGTGTATTACTCCTCTTTTTTACTTCTTTTTTTCATGACTCTATATATACTCCCCCTTTGAAATCAATGGAAAAGGGTGCCATTCATTTTAAGCACTGATACTACTCTTGAGGTAGAGTAGTTAACCTTCCACCAGTCCCTGAGGACTGATGCCTTTCCTTCTTTCTTCTAAGTAGAAATAGGGAAGGGAATAACTCCCAAATTCTCTATGAGGTACTCAAAAGTATCCTTAGGCAAGGGCTTTTTGAATATATCTACCAACTATTCTTTAGTACTCATATAGTCCAACTTGACTTCTTTCTCTATCACTTTCTCTCTTAGGAAGTGATACTTGATCTCAATGTGCTTTGTCTTTGCATGCATCATAGGGTTCTTTGATATATTGATAGTGCTAGTGTTATCATAGTGAATAAAAATAGGATAATCAATCTAAATTCCAAAATCCTTTATCATCTATTTGATCCAAACAATTATAGAAAAATTCAAGGCTACTGCAACATACTCCACTTCTGCTATTGACTGAGAAATACAATTTTGTTTCTTGCTTGTCCAGGTGACAAGTCTATCACCAAGAAACATTGCTCCACCTGAAGTACTCTTTCTGTCATCAACACATCCAGCCCAATCTGCATCAGTGTGCACATGAAGCTCAACATTTTCTGAATTAGAATACCATAGACCATAATCTATAGTGCCCTGCAAGTATCTGAATATTCTCTTTACTGTCATGAGGTGACTTTGTTTAGGCTTTGCTGCAAATCTTCCAACTATGCCAACTACATTGGAAATATCAGGTCTAGTCTGAGTAAGATATATGAGTTTACGAATCATAGACTTATACAATGTTATGTCTATTTTTAGTGAGCCATCTTCTTTTGTAAGCTTGCATCCAGTGATCATAGGGGTTCCTATTGGCTTGCAATCATCCATATTTAATTTCTTCAGTATCTCTTTCACATATTTTGACTGATTAATAAAAATTTCTTTTTCTGTCTGCTACACATTTAGTCCCAAAAAGTACTTGATAGGACCAATCATACCCATCTCAAACTCATTCTACATTTCTTTGGCAAATTCAACATTGAGTTTGTCATTACCTCCAAAGATAATGTCATCAAAAAATATAGCTACAAGAAGTAAACCTTTATATGTCTCTCTAATGAATAGATTACAATCTACTGCTCCTTTCTTGAATCCAATCTTTGTTAAGTATCCATCTAGTCTCTCATACCATGCTCTAGGGGCTTGCTTAAGTCCATAGAGGGCTTTCTTTAATCTACATACCATATCAGGTCTGTTTGATAAAGTGAATCCTTTTGGCTGCTCAATATATACTTCTTCTTTTAAGTCTTCATTCAAGAATTTTGATTTGACATCCATCTGATAAAATTTGAAGTTTTTAACTATAGCATAAGCTAAAAATAACTTAATAGCTTCTAATATACTCATAGGTGAAAATGTGTCTGAATAATCAATGCCTTCACTTTGCGCATATCCTTTACATACTAATCTTGCTTTGTTTCTTACTACTTTACCATCTTCATTCATCTTATTTCTGAATATCCACTTTGTTCCAATCACATTTTTATCACTAGGTCTAGGGACCAGTTCCCAAGTGTCATTCTTAACAATCTAATCAAGTTCTTCTTTCATAGAATCATGCCAATCTGAATTATTACATGCATCTTCAACACTTAGAGGTTCAATCTGAGATAGTAAACATACCACTTCATTGCTAGCTGAGTTCTTTGCTTGTGATCTTGTTAAGACTTTGCTGCTCTGATCTCCAATGGTGTCTACCTTGGAATGATTTCTTGATGTAAACTTTGGAACTTTAGGTGATGCTGACTCATCAGCCTTAGGAGTATTTTCTTCACTTGTCTCAGGGTCATTGAATAACACATCAATACTATCAAACATTTCTTCAATAACTGTCTCACTAGTAGAGGGTCTAGGTTCTTCCTCAATCATGGGTGAGTAATAATGATATCTTTCTTGAATCATAAACTTTTCATCAATATTTACATGAGCACTTTCAATGATCTTTTTCAATCTTAAATTGAAACATCTATAAGCTTTACTTTTAGTAGAGTAACCAAGAAAGATACCTTCATCACTTCTTGCATCAAACTTGCCTACTGCTTCATCCCTCTTGATGTAGCACTTTCTTCCAAAGATTCTAAAGTATTTTACTATGGGAATATTACCAAACCATAGCTCATAAGGTTTTATGTCAGCGCCAGGCCTTAATTGAATTCTATTCATGGTATAGACTACTGTTTTGACCGTATATCTCCAATAGGTGTGTGTAACTTTTCCTTCTATCATAATGGTGCACGCTGTATCAAGAATGATCCTATTCCTTCTCTCTACAATTCCATTCTGCTAAGGGGTTCTAGGTGCACTTAACTATCTCTTTATGCCATGTTCTTTGTAGTACTCTTAAAATCTGTTAGAGGTGAATTCTCCTCCTCTATCAGATCTCAAACATTTTATCTTTAGTCTAGATTCATTCTCAACCTTAGCTTTGAATATTTTGAACTTCTCAAAAGCTTTTGACTTATCTTTAAGAATGCAACCCACATCATCCTAGTATAATCATCAACAAACAAAATGAAATACCTTTCACCATAGTATGATCTTGTTTGAGTTGGACCACATAGGTCTGTATGAATCAGATCCAACTTGTTCTCTACTGAATTCTGCTTACTCCTGAATGAATTTCTCACATGCTTCCCCATCAAACATTCCCTGCATATAGTATCGACTGGCTTTGCTATTCTAGTTAGATCTCTTACTACCTTTACATTGCTTATCTTTACTATGTTATCAAAATTGATATGACATAGTCTTCTATGCCAGAACCAACTGTCATCAACTTTAGCAACAAAACAACTTGATTCTGAATTGAGTTGAAAAACATTACCTCTTGTGTTTGTGCCTGATGCAATCATAACACCATCTTTTTTGTTAATGCTGCATTTGTCACCTTTGAACTCCAACTGATAGCCTTTTCCAAGTAACTGTCCAACATTGAGAAGGTTATGTTTCAAACCATCAACATAAAGAACATCATCAGTACTATTCTTTCCATCAAAAGTGATGGCTCCTCTACCAACTATAGGTTTAGAAGTGTTGTCTCCAAATCTGACCATACCTCCATTGTATTTGTCCAAATGAACAAACCTTCCTTTATCACCTATCATGTGATGTGAACAACCACTGTCTATAATCCAGTTTGTCCTTATGTCAGCTTGTGAAATCAATGCTAGTTCTTGATTTACTTTCTCGTCTTTAGGAACTGACTTACTATTCATATTGTCTACAATAGAAATGAGTCCAATTTCTTCTTCACCTGATTCTTCATCTGAAACTCCATCTCCAACATAGTAGCATTCCTTAGAATACTTAGGCTTGTAATCCTTTTTGAACTTTTTAGCTCTAGTGGGACACTTAGATGAAAAGTGACCAATCTTATTACATGAAAAGCACTTAAATGGTAATTGACCTTCATATTTTCCTTTCCCTTTCTTTTCTCTTTTGGCAACCATAGCAATAAAATCATCTAGTGTTTTATCTTCATCATCATCATCAAAATTACCAGAAGTGTTTGTAGATTTCTTACCATGAACTATTGCTTTGAAAGCTGTTTCACCTTTTGGTTCTGTCTTCAATCTTGAAATCTCAAAAGTTGAGATCTTGCTGATCAAGGTCTCTCTCTTGAAATTTGATGTAAGCTGCATGGTTTCATCAAGGATGTTGATCTTGCTTTCATATTCTGGAGTAAGAGTATTCATCACTTTATCCATAATATCCTCTTCTAAAATCTCTCCACCATTGTTCCTGTTCCAGCAACTGCTTCATTTATCCTCTAATTGTAGGCTCTGATGTTTTCTTTAGCAAGCATCTCTAATGCATTGTATCTTTTCATCCATCTCTTTCTGTGCACATCCTTTTCTTGTTTGTCTCCTTCAAATGTGTCTTCTAGGTGCTTCCATATTTTGTGGGCTGTATCTACCTTTTTTACTTCTAAAAATTAACCATCAGATAGGGCGCTGATAAGGGCTTCTTTAACAATAGAATTATAATGAAACAATTTCTTTTGAGTGTCAGTAGCATCATATTTTCCAAGGTCTTCTAAGGTAGGAATCTTGGTTGCTTTGATGGTTACATTAAAAACTTCAAAAGAAATACACTACAAATGGGTCACCATCTTGTTCTTCCAATCAAGATAATTCTCTCCATCGAACTTAGGACTTTCTTTCCTAAAGTGCGCCATCTGATCAACCTCAAGCTGTTAAACTTTCTCTCCGAGGCACTTGGCTCTGATACCAATTGTTAGGAATAGTCCCAAGAGATAATTGAGAGGGGGGGGGTGAATCAGTTATCTACAAGATTCAATTCTTTATCCAATTAAGTATACTTAAACATAAAGCATAAACACAATGAAAGAACACATGAACACAACACCAATATTTTGGTTACGTGGAAACCCAAATAGGTAAAAACCCCGGTGGGACTTGATATATATTCATATTAGAAAAGATTACTATGTTTTTAGGTTTTGAAATATTTTTAATTGATATTAATCTTTAATTTTCAAATACCTAATTGAAATCTTGTAATTTTACCCTATTATATTTTTAATTTAAAAAAAATCAAACTATTAGGTTGAGGTGGGTATAAATGATTTTATCTTACTTTATTTTGATTTTAACTTTTCATTTTGCTAATTAATTGATTTGAAGTGTATGCTTTATTTTATTTTTCACCTTTATTTCAATATATACATATTAGGGTTTGCGTTTGAAAGGTGAAACTATTTTCTTTCAAAGACCCTAAATGTGTTTTATAAAATGGTTATGATATTATTTTTTACATTAGAAATATTTTAAGCATTAGGGTTGTTATTAAATTAATACTTGCCCTATGTGAATTCTTTTAATATTAGGGTACATGCTCCCCTATTTTAGATGAATTATGAATCTTTGTTACCCTAATATTTTAAAGCATTTCTATCATGTTATTTATTTTATCTTATGTTTGAGAGGATATTTTTCAAAAGGTAAATGTATTATGATAGAATTTTGAGATTAAAATATAATGTCATATTTCTATTTAATATTTTAGGTGTTATCTTATGTTTTGATAATTAAAAGTGGGTAACTGATGATTATTCTAAATTTTATTTACACTTTATTTATCAAATATATTTGTGTGAGTTATATCATAATTTTATTAATATTTTATTTTGATATATCATTAATTAATAAATGAGTGATTTTAAGGATCATATTAAAAACCTAAAATATTATAGAATATAATATATTTAATTTTGATTTTTACTAATGCTGGGTGTTTTTGTGCAGGTATTAATGTAAGGATTTGGATTTTATACATAAACACTTGAAGATGTAATAGATTTAGTTTGTTAAACGGGAAATGTGTTTCCCTAAAAGCCATTTTTATATTGGTTAATGTATAATTTTGGGGGTTGGTTTTAGGGATTAGGTTATGTGAAAAGGTATTTTTTTTCATAGGAAACCATTGATTATTATATTTATATTGAAATATTTCAAATAAAAAACATCACGACATAATTGGAAAAATCTTCTGCAACTACAGACTCGGACCTAATATGCAATTTTTCAAATGCTAATGTCAGATAAGTTGTTTATGCTTTTTGAGGTTATATAGTTTTTATTTTTAGTTAGTTTTTCAAATACTCTATGTACCAGGGTGTCGTACTGTGTTCTATTCCTTGATTCATTTATTTAAGGTTAATTCATGCAATTCAAATAGCAACTACATGGTTTGAGAACCTACCATTGTTCCTTTCAGCCTCTTAATTTGGGTTAAAATTGATAGGACTAATTGTATGACTTATTTTGAATTGTGATTCAACGGAAGGATGATAGTCTCACTTTATAGGAGTGAGTTCTCTTAAAGCTATCTCTGACTATACGTATGACTGGAAGTAATTGACTCTATTCCCAATTTTGCATTTGGCACTAATGTCATTTCATTTGTAATTGTTATTTGGTTCTATTTTGTAGTTTACATATTAAATTTGATATCCCTCTTTACAAAGTATTCAATTAGGTTTTAGTGATAGTGTAATCCTAGTTTGGATATAATACTATTTAGCTATTAGGAGATTAGGTTATTTTCCTCCAAGGATCGTTTACCCCTTTGGAAGGAATTGCTTTTGTCTACACATGCATTTGTGCAGTCTAAAAGCACTTGTGGATTCAGGCCTACCAGCCTTGTCTCAATCGAGTCAGAATTGTAGAGGCACTTGTGTGTGCCTGTCAGTTGGCCTCAAAATGGTCTAGCATTTTTGAGCACCAACTAATTGGTGACTCTATTGGGGATGCTATCAGTAAAGGATAGTTTCAGAATCTTTGGTTACTATTATAGAGAATCTACTGGGATAAAAGACTCAAAATAGTTATATATTCCTCAAAGGAGGTGAGGTGGTGACTGTAAAACTCAAATCAGGAAAAGCCTATATTAGTGAGAAGATCTCTAAAGAACAATTCATTCATTGAATTGAAACCAAATAGGAGGAATAAGAAATCAGAAAAGAAGATGTTGTATGTGTCTCCCAAAAAATAGCCTGACAAAGATGAAGGTCAGAAGTTTTCCTGTGAGTAGTTCACAAGTTCAAATCACCATAGGCCAATGAGTAATAATGAGTATAGAAACAATTTTCCATATTCTGAGCCTCGTAATAAAAAAGTTGATTATGAACAAGAGAAGGAGGATAGGTGGATGGATGAAGTAATTCAGGGGATGATTAGATTGGAAAATAAAGATGAGAGGATGCTCAGAGCCCTCAGAAGATAGCCTGATGAAGCCCTTAGGAAGTTGGAAATAGAAAGGGAAAGCATTCTTTCACCCAAAAGAAGTGATGCCAAAAATGGGGAAGTAAATAATAATGAGGCTATTGATAAAAATATTCAGGTGTCGAGATACAACCCTCCTCATAGAAAGAATAGTGGGCATACCTCTGACAACAATTCTATCAATCTTGTGTTCGAACCAAACAATGAAGAAAGGATTACAGGAAGCGACAACAACCGGTTCAAAGGTTTTTCTAATTCAATGTATAATATAGGTGATAAATGGGGGAGCACTAATGATCACTGTGACAATCAAAATAGTGGGGGAAGAAGGAATAATAATGATTAGAGAGATGAAGGTCATTGGAGAAAAGGGTGTGACAAAAGACAACATGATCATGACAGTGAAATAAATGGTGATAATCATCCTCAAAATGCTCATGCCCAATATGGAGAAGGCAGACAAGAAAACTTTGATAAAATGAAAAATCATTTTAATAATGTGCCTTGACAAGATAATCTTTATTTGTTCCATTCATAGGCAAATGAAGAAAAACTTGACCCGCACATTAATAATAGAGGAAAATGTGAAAATTATCTACAAAATCAAATGGGAGTTAATGATTATATTGAAAATGAATACCCTAAATTTTATGGGAAAAGTAAAACTAATTCTTACTTGCTATTAAATAAAGGGTTATCCAACAGTCATGTAATTGGTGGAGAAAAGCATTATGATGAAATATACTATCCACAGTATAATGCTTAGCAGGTTAGTAATGATGTAAAGCACTATCAGAAATACGGTGAAAAGTATGAAAATATGTGTACACAAAGTATGTGAAATGAAAGAATGCAACTTCGTGGAAATGAAGACAAAGTTGCACAGCAACATATAAATACACTGGGTTGGAAAGACGAGGATGGGAAACCTTCAAAGTATTATGCACAAAAATACCATATGCAACAGGCTAATACTTTAGCGCATGACATAAGAGATCAATACAAACATAAACTGTGCAATAAGGAATTGCAAATATTCGATATCATTTGTCCAAAGTTATATATGCAAAGCACCAATGATAGGAACACACATCAACTAAAAACTAATGGTGTTAATCTCGTTGGTCAACAACAATATGGTGTGCCTAATGACTTGTGAATATCTAAAGGTGATACTAACAGATTGGATGGCAACTCATAGTACTAGCACATTGGAGATTCACGCAAGCAACCAGAAGACATTCATCATTTTGTGCAGAGGGAGGATGAGCAACGTGATGATAGTTTTTGCAAACAACAAAGCAATAATCATCAGTTTGCATAGGGAAAGAATGGTTATTGCTTTGACCATGAAAAGAATGTGAAACAAAACTATTACATGCAGCCATATGGACCTGTGCAAAGCCAGAAGGATGCACTAAATACTCTGGAAAATCAACAAAATGATAATATATATTATCAAAACCAATACTTACGTGAGTAGATGTATAATGCCAAATTTGTGCAGAATGAGGATTGCGTGAAAGTGAGTATTAAAAATGAGCAATGTAATAATATTATTTATAAACAGCCAAACAAACATTTACCAAGTGATTACGTAAGAGGCCAACATGAGTTTAAAGGTAATAACCATTTTTATGAACAACAAAATGATAGTTATCAACTTGTGCAGAGGGAGGAATGTTAGATAAGTAATATATGTTATCAAAAACAAATGCACCAATTTGGAAACCTACGTAAGTATCCATTCAAGGTTGCGCAAAATCAAAATAGTAAGTAGTGTACTCATTTTCCACATGAGTAGCAGCCTGAAGATCCACATGAGTAGCATGGTATCTTCAAACCTGAACAAAAGGAGCGTGAGAAAAGTGATAATATGTATTATCAAAATCATATTCTATACGGTGGCTCACATGAATAGCACGTCGGGGTCAATGAACAACCTCAAGAAATGTGTCATGAGCAAAGGGATCAACATGATTTAAATTGCATTGTGCAACATCCAAATAATTACCCAACAAATATTACGCTAGGAAATAATAATAATTAGTGAAATAATAATATATATTACCAAAAACAAATGTAGCATTTTGGGGCTCATGTGCATGCAGAAAGGGAAAGAAATAAGAATTTATATGAGCAGCTAGATGAATTTCTTCCACTTGCGCAGAAGGAGGGATATGTAAGTATTCAAAATAAATAATATAAAATTGTTTTGATAGGCAGCCAGATGAAATACATAGATTCACGCAGGGTGAAGATGAATACTTTAAAGAAATAATCAAGCAAATGATAATAATGCACAACGTGATTGGGGAAAGCATGATGAACTTATAAAAATTGAAGGTAAATATATGCCAAGTAATATTTACCAGTTTGGGCATAGGGAAAATGAATATGGTAATAAAAATAGTCACGCTAACTTTGAAGATGTAAAAGGTAATAAAGATATTCATTTACCACAAAGTGATTATTTATATAACAGAAACATTAATGTGGGAGGAAATAAAGTATGTAGCCAATATATTAAAGATGAAAGGGAATATAATCATGATCGAAGTGCTGGAGAATATACATATCTAGGAAACCATGCACAAAGCCATGGTGGTGCACAAGTTTTTAATACCTATACAGATGATATAAGCGGTGAATGCTTGCAGAAATGTGGAAATTACACACAGGGAAGAGGAGAAAATTATCATATTAATACACAGCTTGGAAGAAATCCTACACAACAATATCATGCATAGAAAATGTAGGGTTTAATGCATCCAAGTGGAGGCCAAAACTATGCACAACAATATGGTATGGGAATGAATCAGTAGTGTTGGAATCTGGGACAACAACAATGTCAACAAAAGGGAGGATGGATGCACAATCCAATGAATGTGGCTTAGCAACCTCACATGGGTCAACATGGTCACCAGACAAATCAACACCAGAGAGCTAATCCTGTGTGACAAAATCAATACTTTCAGAATAATAATCAAAATAGAAATCTATTTGATGTCAGATTTCAAGAGATAAATGAGAGATATAAACCATTAGATTTTTCTAATATTATATGCTCTCCTGACCCAATACCTAATAAGTTAAAAGTTTCTATTCCTAAATTTACCAGTCATGGGTCATAGTTAGTAGAACAACATGTTATAAATGTTAAAAACCTTGTTTATGAATTTGATATAACATATGAAGATGTGCGTGTGAAAATGTTTGTGCATTCACTCAAGGATAGTGCAGATGAATGGTACATAAATTTTCCTGATGGGTCCATTAATTATTGGAAAATTTTTGTTGATCAGTTTATGGAAGAATTTGGGGATCACAGAGATCCATATTTTGCATCTCATGAATTAACCAATATAAAGAAAAATATGAATGAGATAGGGAAATAATTTAATAAAAGATTTAACAAGGTGTTGAATAAAATTCCAAAAGAGATTCACTCTGTGGATTTCTTTTTAATAACCTTTTATTTGAAAGCCTTTGATGTCAAAATGAATTATGAGATAAGGTCTCATAACCCGACAACATTAAAACAAGCTTTTAAGATTGCATTAACTATTGAGAATGATAGAATAGCTGTCGGGAGAGTGGATAAGAGAAATGATCCCAGATCTTTCAATTCTATAGACTTGAAAAAGAATGAAGAAGGTGATAAGACGGATGAGTTAGTGAGCTTAATGAAAAATTTGCAACAAAATAAAACTCATTTTCAAGTAGGAAAGAATGAAAAAAATTTCAATAGGAATGATAGGTATAGGTTGCAAGATATGCCATATCATACCGAATGGAAAGATGGAAAGCCTTTGAAAAAATAGATAGAAACTCTAGACCCTCTTAAAAAGAATAATTATTTTATAGGGGATGAAATTTGGTGTGACATTTTCAAGTTGCCTCACTCCCAAGAGCAATGCCTTATAGGATAGAAGATTATGGAGGAAGAACACTAGGGATGTGAGGAGAGACCTGTGATAAATGCTTTATCATCTACCCCCTTTTGGTCAGGAGATAGTGATGACTCAGATGATGAATACATGCTAGATGAAAGTTACAGAAGGTTAGGTTACCAACAAGAACAACAAGTCTTTTTAGATAGTGATGAGAGTCTAGATATTAGAAGGACAAAAAAAGAGGAAAGAGAGGCATACACTATGACATCAATGGAACATGCTCTTAGCAACTATCACCTAAGGAACAAGAATGTAAACTCAGGTAATGAACAAGTGGCTGGGATGTTCAAAATTTTAAACAAGAATGCTGAGATAAAGAAGGTAAAGACAGATGTCCCTAAAAGTCAAGTTGATCAGACATCAAAGATAAGAAAACCCATGGATAAGCAAAGAAATGGTAAAAAAATTTCAAACTGTACCTCATTCATGTCTCAAGCATTATCTCAGGTAAAAATTTCTATCCCTCTAATGGAAATAGTGAAATTAACTGATTACAGGAATGAAATGATCAAAATAATAAATGATGGTGTTAAAAAGGATTCAAAGGAACAAATAGATAATGAAGAATTACCAGTTATTTACCTAGGGACTTCTGTTAATGAAGATGCTACTAAAGTAGATCCTTTCTTTCTAACTTTGTTGATAAACAATAAATTAGTTAAAAATTATATGCTAGACTCCGGAGCAGCAGTTAATATTATGCCTCATGGAGTAATGAAATAATTAGGAATGAATGTGGATACAACTTATGGAAAATGCTATGCTATGGATAATAGATTAGTTCCAGTTATTGGAATAATGAAAAATGTTGAATTCAAGTTTCCTTCTTGTCCTGAAAAGTCCTATAAAATTGATATTACTGTTGTAGAAGTACCACCTAGTTATGGAATGTTATTATCTAGACAATGGTCTAATTTAGTAGGTGGTAATGTCCAATTAGATCTATCTTATGTTTCTATTCTAGTGAATGACAAGATTATCAGGATTAACAGGGAACCAAGATCTACTTACATCATTGAAGATGTTGATCCAAGTTAGGTTAACTACTTTTTCCATACCGACATGGAGAATTTCCAGGTAAGTATTCATAAAAATCTCATTGAAAATACTAGTCCTATTGAAATACATGCTAAGGAAAATAGTGATTTCATTTGGAAAATGTTTTTTGATGGATCATGTAGCAAAAGTGGTAATGGAGCAGGGGTATTCTTCATATCTCCAAATGGGAAATCTTTTAAATATTCATTTCCGTTGGCTTTTGAGTGTACTAACAATACTGTAGAATATGAAGCACTTCTACTAGGTCTAAAAATAGCAGCTAAGCATGGTATCAAAATTCTTTTTGTTTATGGTGATTCTGAATTGGTTGTTTCTTAGATTAGGGATAAGTTAGTTACTAAGAATCATACCCTAAAAAGGTACAAGAATGAGGTTTGGTATTCTATAGAATGTTTTGATGCTTTTTCAATAACATGGATAGATAGGTCTGAAAATATTCTTGCTGATTTCATGGCTAACCTAGCAGTTAAGCATAATGATATTCCATGTGAAGATATTGCACAGGTAGAGATCAAATCAAGGCTAGAAATACCTGATAACATTCATAATTGGAAAATATTTGAGGATGATAAAGACATCATAAAGTTTCTTGCATGTGAAGAAAGGTATGAAGATCAGTGTATTGATTTGAATGCTTATGTTGAAACAATAGAAGGAAATGATACTTTATTTGGAAAAGAAGTAATTCAACTTAAAACTAATAAAATTCCTAAAGGCCTTGTTGCATTAGAGAGAATGTTTGATAATAAGGATTCTAATAGGAGAGTTAAAATAGATAATACTACTATAGAGGAAGTAGAGAAGATAAATTTAGGAACTGAACATGCTCCTAAAGAAGTTTGTATTGGTAAGAAACTAACTCCTAAAATTAGAGCTGATGTTGTTAGTTTATTAAGAAAGTACATACATGTTTTTTCTTGGTCCTACAATGATCTTAAGGCCTATAGAGAAGACTTGTTCCAACATGAGATACCCTTAAGACCTGATGCCAAGCCCTTTAGACAAAGGCAAAGACCAATCAATCCAACTTTGGCTCCTAAGATGAAGGAGGAACTCATCAAGATGAGGGATACTGGTATCATCAAGCCGATTAGACACTCTACTTGGGTTTCAAACTTGGTACCTGTTAGGAAGAAAAATAGGGATATTAGGCTTTGTGTGGATTTCAGAAACCTAAACATATCTTCATTAAAGGACAATTATGCATTACCAAATATGGAGGCATTATTATAGAAGGTTATAGGGAATGAATTGTTATCCATGATGGATGGGTTCTCTGGGTACAATCAGGTAAAGGTTAAAGAAGAAGAGCAGTACAAAACAATGTTCACTACACCATGGGGTACATATGTTTATGCAAGAATTCCGTTTGGACTTACGAACGCTAGAGCTACTTTTCAGAGAGCTATGGATGTGGCTTTTGGGGATTTCATTGATATTATCATGGTAATATATCAGGATGACATCACAACTTATTCCAAGAAGGTAGAAGATCATTGCAAACATTTAGAGAAAATTTTCAAAGAGCCTTTGAATATGGAGTATCCTTAAATCCAAAGAAATATCATTTTGGGGTAATCGAGGGTAAACTTCTTGGTCACATTATTTCTAGGGAAGGAGTCAGAATAGACCCATAAAGGATTGAAGCCATTGATAAGGTTTAGATTCCTAAAAATGTTAAAGGGATTCAATCTTTCTTTGGACAAATCAACTTTGTTAGAAGGTTCATCCCAAATTTTTCATAAATTATGAAGCCTATTGAAAAGATGTTAAAGAAGGATGTAGTTCTAATTTGGACAGATGAGGCCTTAGAAGCTTTTTCCAATATTAAGAAAGTGATCAAAGAAGCTCTGATTTTGAAATCTCCTAATTTCTCAAAGCTATTTCAGTTGTTCTATTTCACTTCTTTCCACACCATTGCAAGGGTCCTGTTATAGAAAAATGATGAAGGATATGAGCAACCAATAGCTTTCTTCAGTAAAACCTTACAATCTTCTAAGCTGAACTATGATATACATGAAAAGTAGGCTTATCCATTAGTTAAATTAGTGAAGTCATTTAGACCCTATCTGGTCAGAGCTAAGATTATGGCATATGTACCTAATGCAACAACTAAGGATTTATTGAGGCAATCAGAAGTCATAGGTAAAAGATGCTGATAGATTAATCAGATTCAAGAATTTGATATTTAAATTTAGATCACCAAGTTAATTAGAGGACAAGGACTGGCTAAACTCATGGCAAAAACAAATTTGGATGTAGCCCAAGTAAACCAAGTAGATTTGGAAAGTGCAGAAATGAGCATCGAACGTTGTCCATGGTACACAGACATAGTCTACTTTTTAAAGCATATGAAGTGTCAAGAAGGTCTAAGTGATAATTAGAAAAGAACTATAAAGTTACAAGCGTCAAGATATGTACTGATTCAAGGAGACCTATATTTTAAAAATAATGATGGTATCCTCCTATTTTGTGTAGACACCTATCAGGCCAAGTCAGTTATTAAAGGTTGCATGATGGGGTATGCGACAGTCACTTCTCAGCTAAGACAAGAACTCATAAGATATTGAAAACTGGGTATTATTGGCCCCACGTATTCAAGGATTGTTATGAATATGTTAAAAAGTGTGAATCTTGTCATAAGTTCTCTGGGAAACTGAAATACAATGGTGCTTTACCCCTTATTCCTTTACAAACTGAGGAACCATTCAAAATGTGGGGAATAGACTTTATTGGGTAAATTGAAGATGCTTCGAGTGGAGGTCACAAGTGGATATTGGTTGCAATAGATTAATTTAAAAAATGGGTTGAAGCTATACCTACAAGACAGACTACAAGCAAGGTGGTCATCAAATTTTTGACATACAACATACTTACCAGCTTTGGAGTACCTTGCAAGATTCTTTGTGACAATGACGTGTTTAATATCTAAGGAATTTTTAGAATTTTGTGAAAAATATGGCATCAACCTATCATACTCATCTCCATATCATCTGGAAGGAAATGGTCAAGCAAAATCAAGTAATAAGAATATACTAAAGATTATCAGAAGAATGTTGAGCAATAATAAAAAGGCATGGGACTCAAAGCTAAATCTAGCTTTATGGGCAAACAGAGTAACGGTGAAAAGATCGACATGTTTTTCTCCTTATGAATTGGTTTATGGAAAACAAGAAAGGTTACCATTAAACAATCTCTTGCCACTTTACAGATTCATCTAGGAAGAAGAGCTGGAGGATGTTAATTCTTTGGAAGACAGGTTGAGCCAGTTATCATAGCTAGATGAGATGAGAAGACTAACACAAGAAAGGAATCTTCATCAACAACAATAGATCAAAACCCTTCATGACAAGAGAGCATCAGACAGGCCTTTCAGAGAAAGTGATTGGGTACTGAAATGGAATGCAAGTGACCAAGATAAAGGAAAACATAGTAAGTTCGAGGCATTATGGCTAGGACCTTACATGGTTATTTCAAAGGCAGGTGAGAATTCATACAATTTATAGGACACTGATGAAGTTATTCAGGAGTTCCCAAATCAATCAATATTTGAAGCCCTTCTTCTCTTAAAACATGAAGTATTCTCTAACTTGTATATTATCTTATTTTGTTTTACTTTATCCTAGCCTCATGATTCTTATTGTGGTCTACTTTTCCAGAGATAGTTGGACTCTCGCTACATCCAGGCATGAATACACGTCCCCAATAAGAGCCACTATTGACACCGAAAATCTCAGGTTCTAAATAAACAAAGCATTAGGGAAGTATGATCTAAATTTCATTTTTATGTAATTTCCCTATATTAAAAATTAAAATGAATAAAAAGGCATAAATTCTTGTTGTTATTCTATGTTTATGAAATGGAAACTTTAGTTATTTTATTTCAATAAATTAAATGCATGTACATTTTGAAATAAAGTAATTATATAAAAAAAATAAATAAATAAGGTAGTTAAGTAAAAAGGGTGGCGAGAGGAAGTTGAACCCTCAACCTCTCAAGCCAACCTTTTTTCCTACCTACCTACCCTCCTACCCTCTAACCAGTTAGTCTATTTATTTTTTTTGAGAGGATTAGGAAGAGAAACTAATTTATTTGCTTTTCCATGTGCAGGTGAAAAATCAACATAATTTCTCACATGGAGTATTTCTTAATTTAATAATTTTAAATTCAAATAATGAATATTCCCTTCTAATGTATTATTTATTTTATATATTTTAGGAAAAAAAGTGGGGAGAGAGAGTTGAACACTCTACCTCTCGACCCACCCTTTCTTCCTAACCTAACTACCCGACCTACCCTAACCAATTGCCCTATGTTATTCCTTGAGAGTATGGGTAGGAATTAAGGGATACATATTAGATGATTGTATTTCCTTTTAATAATTTAGAAATAAATTATTAGGATAAATAAATGTATTTGAATTGCTTTTATATGATGTTTTATATTTCTTACGAAACTTAGATTTATTACTAATGTGATTGCTTTTGATTTTAATTTATAATTTACCCTAAAAACATTAAAGTGAAAAATATATTAAAGTAAATTCATATTAGAAAAGATTATTATGTTTTTAGGTTTTGAAATATTTTTAATTGATATTAA
Organism: Chamaecyparis obtusa; assembly: GCA_027943335.1. NCBI lineage: Eukaryota > Viridiplantae > Streptophyta > Pinopsida > Cupressales > Cupressaceae > Chamaecyparis > Chamaecyparis obtusa. The sequence goes on along the minus strand of BSBK01006147.1, from coordinate 1,051,472 downwards.
TCTTTAATTTTCAAATACCTAATTGTAATCTTGTAATTTTACCCTATTAGATTTTCAATTTTAAAAAAATCAAACTATTAGGGTGAAGTGGGTATAAATGATTTTATCTTACTTTATTTTGATTTTAACTTTTCATTTTGCTAATTAATTGATTTGAAGTGTATGCTTTATTTTATTTTTCACCTTTATTTCAATATATGCATATTAGAGTTTGTGTTTGAAAGGTAAAACTATTTTATTTCAAAGACCCTAAATGTGTTTTATAAAATGGTTATGATATTATTTTTTACATTAGAAATATTTTAAGCATTAGGGTTGTTATTAAATTAATACTTGCCCTATGTGAATTCTTTTAATATTAGGGTACATGCTCCCCTATTTTAGATGAATTATGAATCTTTGTTACCCTAATATTTTAAAGCATTTCTATCATGTTATTTATTTTATCTTATGTTTGAGAGGATATTTTTCAAAAGGTAAATGTATTATGATAGAATTTTGAGATTAAAATATAATTTCATATTTCTATTTAATGTTTTAGGTGTTATCTTATGTTTTGATAATTAAAAGTGGGCAACTTATGATTATTATTTAAATTTTATTTGCACTTTATTTATCAAATATATTTGTGTGAGTTATATCATAATTTTATTAATATCTTATTTTGATATATTATTAATTAATAAATGAGTGATTTTAAGGATCATATTAAAAATCTAAAATATTATAGAATATAATAAATTTAATTTTGATTTTTACTAATGCTGGGTGTTTTTGTGCAGGTATTAACGTAAGAATTTGGATTTTATACATAAACACTTGAAGATGTAGCAGATTTAGTTTGTTAAATGAGAAATGTGTTTCCCTAGAAGCCATTTTTATATTGGTTAATGTATAATTTTGGGGGTTGGTTTTAGGGATTAGGTTCTGTGAAAAGGTATGTCTTTTCACCGGAAACCATTGATTATTATATTTATATTAAAACATTTCAAATAAAAAACATCACGACACAATTGGGAAAATCTCTTGCAACTATAGACTCGGACCTAATATGCAATTTTTCAAATGCTAATGTCAGATAAGTTGTTTATGCTTTTTGAGGTTATATAGTTTTTATTTTCAGTTAGTTTTTCAGATACTCTATGTACCAGGGTGTCCTACTGTGTTCTATTCATTGATTCACTTGTTTAAGGTTAATTCATGCAATTCGAATAGCAACTATATGGTTTGAGAACCTACCATTGTTCCTTTCAGCCTCTTAATTTGGGTTAAAATCGATAGGACTAATTATATGACTTATTTTGAATTGTGATTCAACAGAATCCTGTAGGATGATAGACTCGCTTTATAGGAGTGAGTTCTCTTAAAACTATCTCTGACTATACGTATGATTGGAAGTAATTGACTCTATTCCCAATTTTGCATTTGGTACTGATCTCATTTCATTTGTAATTGTTATTTGGTTCTATTTTGTAGTTTACATATTAAATTTGATATCTCTCTTTACAAAGCATTCAATTAGGTTTTAGTGATAGTGTAATCTTAGTTTGGATATCATATTATTTAGTTATTAGGAGATTAGGCTATTTTCCTCTAAGGATTGTTTACCCCTTTGGAAGGAATTTCTTTTGTCTACGCATGCGTTTGTGTAGTTTAAAAGCACTTGTGGATTCAGGCCTACCAGCATTGGATCAATTGAGTCAGAATTGCAGAGGCACTTGTGTGTGCCTGTTAGTTGGCCTCAAAATGGTCCAACGCTTTTGAGCACCAATAGTCCCAAATGAGGTTTCTCTAAGGATTGAGAATCCTCTTGATTATGATCTTTCTGATGATGGTCTTTCCAGAGGTCACGCTAATAGAGGAGGTCATGGTAGAGATAGAGGGAGAGATGGTCATGGCTAGAGACTAGGCAAATATCAAGGGAGATGGGTGATGGTGGAGGTGGAGATGGAGGAGGAGGTGATGGAGGAGGGGGTGGTGGAGGTCAGTAGGATAGACATGTTGGGATTATAGAAAGATAAGTACTAAGAGGGGATGGCTGAATCAATACCTTCAAAACTTTTCAAGACTAAAACTTTGTAGGTATAGATAGAATTAACCGACTGAATCTGTTGTATAAAAAATACATTCAAATATAACTAAAAATGTAATTACATGTAATATAAACAATAAAACATTCATGAAACTTCATACACATAACACAAATATTTTGGTATCACGAAAACCCTTGTGATAAGGTAAAAACTACGGCGGGAATGACACCCACAAAGCTTCACTACTGTAGTAACAAAGTATGTTGGTTAAGGCTACAAGATGGTGATCACTTCTGATGATGTTACCCTATTAGGAGTAATAGTAAGATTGACTAGATCTACCTAGTTGATGATTTTAACAATATAATACATGTGTGTACTCGGTTAAGAGATTTAGCTAAGAACGGTTAAGTCCACTCTGTTAGGAGATTTTGAATCTTCTACAATGGTTAAATAGTAACAGTAAGATTTTTTTGTGATTAGCAACTAAAAATTTCTTGATTTAGATCTATAATATAATATATCACCTTGAAGTGATGTATGTATCCTTCTATTTTTCTTGGTAGCCTTGTGCTTGTTCTAAAAAATTGAATTCTATTCTCAAATGCTTTTGTCAAAAACCCTGTCTGATCTTCTAATGTCTTGAGTGAGGCTACTCCTTGGTGATACAACATCATAATGACATCTTTATAGGTTTTATATCAACCAAACTTGACCTACTTAGGGTTTTACAATATCTTAGAAAACCTAAGATCAACAGTGAAACTAAATAACCTAGATCTTACAATACATAGGAATTATCAACAAATTAATAATTATATCCATATTTAATTTTGTCTCAATCTTGGTAAACTATTTTCTGATCGGTGTGAACCATTTGTATTATTATTTGTGTAATTTCAAACTTCTATGGCATTTCCTATTTTACTTGGTGTTCACTGCATTCATCACTCGATAATTAACTGGTGCTCAGTTCATATGAATTCTCGGTGACTACTGTGCTCGATACTCAATGATCATTTGGCTCAGTAAGAATTCTCAGTGAAAGCTATGTTTGGTTAGCTTAGAGATCTACCTTGTGTTCTACTCAGTGTAGAGGCTTTATGTATTTGACTGATTGTCCTATTTATCCCCTTTACCGATTGAGTGATACTAATGACAATCATTAATGCTCAAATAGGAGTAACATTCTCCCCCTTTGGCATTAGTAACAAAAATTTATGTATATGTACCAACTTCAACAAAATTATACTAACTCCCCCTTTGTACATGCCCTTGGTGTGAAGTACATACAAACATATATATATATATATATATATATATATATATATACACACACACATATAATTTCCCCCTTTTTAAAATTAATGCCATAAGATAATGTGCTTACAAGTTATCAAAAATATTTGGATGGGTTTTCTTTAGGGAGTTTAAGAGGTTTTCCTATTCCTCTTTCAAATTCTCAAGAGCAATGTGATCCAAACCGACTTGTGCATGTATGTCAAAAATGTTTTCTAACACTTATATTTCTAGGGTGGCAACTAAATCCTTTGCCTTATTTACATGTCTCTCCATGATCTTAAAATGGGGAAGCAACTTAGCTTGAAGCTTGGTGATTTGATCACTGATTGTATTCTCTTGCTTCCTCAAATGAATTCTTATCCGCTGAAGTTCTTGAACTTTTGAAATACGCTGATGAAACTCATTTGGCTTGGTTAAAGAATTATTTTCACTAAATTGTATTTCTTCATCAAGTTTCTTGATCTTTTCACTAAGCTTGGTAGTGAAGTGGTCTATAGTGCATAATTTATACAAAATTTGAGTTACCTTTTGTATGATGGTTTCAAGCTCGGTAACAACATCTAAGAGCTTGACCTTATTGAGTGCCACTTCTAGGCTTATTTTCTCTACTAATTTTATTTATATTTTTTCTTCTACCCATTCTTCCATTCTCTTCTCTGCATCTACATCAAGGGCATTGATGTGTCTGGTTAGAGTTGCAAGTTGATCAATGATGGGAGTTGCCTCATCAACATTGATGTTGGGGACTACTTGCATCAATATATCTCTAACTTCCTCTAAAACTTATTTTCTTTTACTCTCTTTTCTCATTTTCTCTTGTGCAACCTTCCTTAATTCACCATACCTTCTCAAGGATTTAGGGTCTAAGGTCCTAGGGTCACATTCAATAATTTCAATGATTTCATCTAGTGTGACCCCTTACCATGTTTCTTCTTTTTCTTTTTCTCTAGTGTGGGGGATTTTCTATAAGGCACTAGAGCTTTAGTCTCTAGATTTGGATTTTCTAACTCGGTATACACACTCTCTTCCTTTTCTTTCCTGGTGACTAGTGTCTCAGTGTCTTTTCCTTGGGCATCTTGATTGGTGTTTATTGCAGATGACTCTACAGGTCTATTCATTTTTGGTTCTTTATTTTCTACCTCTTTGTTCTCAGGCTCATTTGAATCTTTCTTCTCTTCTGTACCCTATCCCTCAGGTGTATCCTTTTTCTTCTTAGATGTAGAGACTTCGGGTTCCTTTTGTGTGACAATTTCTATTGCTTGAACTAATATGGGTAAGTCACCTTGTATATCAACTGCTGCTACCTCAGTAGGTGCATTCTCCTCAGTATTATTTGCAGCAATGTTGATGTACTTATCATCATGTACATCATCAGGATCTCTGTGTGTGATGTCCTCAATTAAAACATCATTTGTCCTGGTGGTTACTTGTTGTTCAGGAGCATCCTATTTATACTCTTCACTATATTTGGTTGAGTAAAAATTGATAGCATAAGTGTCATCTGCTACCTTGGTATTGTATATGTGGATTGGATCCTTGGTGGCTAGATCTACATAATCCAAGTGAACTCCTTTTCCTTTCATTTTTTCCTTATTCTTAGGAATGATAGCCAATGCAAGTTGATCATCTTCTTCTCTAGATTTCAAAATTGTGGTCCACAGAAGCTTGCTATTATCATCAACTACTTCAAGGTTTCCTACTAATATATCAAGGTCTCTACTCTTTATCAAGAAATGTTTGGAATATTGCTTCATCAGTTCATCTATCTCTGTAACAGATAGAGTAGGCATGGCCAAAATCAATGTGTTCCCTCATATTATTCTCAGTGTGTAGGGCATATGTCCACATGGCCGACACTTTCTCATATAGCTCCTTAGGAACATACTTATAAAATTCAATAGGTACTTTCTTAAACTTTATCATCATTTGAATAATAGCTTCTTCAATTTTCTCTTGATCCTCAGTAGTCATATATACATACCGACCCATTTTAGGGTGAGCAATTCTACATGTTGCCTTTATATTTTCCACTAACTCATGTATTGACTAAATTTTATTTACAACAACTTTTAATTTACCTTGATCTTCTTCTTCATCATCTTCATCAATATCATCTTTTTCTCTTATCAATCTTCCCCTCTTCTTAGGTATCTCAGAGGTGACTTGGGCACCTCTCTTTTTCTTCTGATATGTTTTGGTGGGAGTTGGCCTTGATATTTTTACAATTCCTTTCTTTAGGGCTAGAGAAGCAGCTATTGAGGATCTTGTCCTTTCTCTTATAGGTGCTTCTAAAATTTTTCTCTTCCTTGTGGCCTTGATCGGTGCAGATTGAATATCCTTATTGGACTTGATCTCCTCCTCATGTTCACTATTTCCAATTAATAGTTGTTCCTCAGTTGCCTCTTTAACTATATTAGCCATTGATACTTCTTCTACATCATCTCCAAATTGTTTCACCAATGTTTCCATCATCTTCTTAGATTTTCTACTAATTTTTACTCTGACTTGATCCATTTTTATTCTTAATTTAGCCTCTTCATAGGTTCCAAACCTAGCGGCTTTTGGATCTTTGAGCTTGGCCAACAATGCCTTTATTGACTTAGAAGCTCGGTTAATATCCAATTCATAGCCCATAGGGGGTAACTGTGCAGTCCTTGGTTCAACTACCTTGATTAGAGTGGTGTTAGTATCCACTAAGGAACATATATCTTCTTTGTATTTTTTTACTAGCTAGCCTAGTATCCTAATCTTTTGATGCATTCTCTCCTTGAATTTTTCAAAATAAACATCCATAGCACTATCAAAATTATGACGTAGACTTTATATAAACTCACCGATTTGCATAATCATTGGTTGGTTGACATCCCAGTCAACATTACCGACTGATGGAAATAATTTTTGCATATAAAAAAATACATAGAACAGTAGAGAAAAAAATTACATGTGTTTATCTTTTCTATCCTAATGGTTCTCATATTCTCATCTAGTTGTTTCAGTAGAAGCTCAACGAGGTCAAATTGAAAACCCTTCTTAACAATCTTGTAGATGATATCTACTACTCCACAAGGTACATTGTTTGACATGCTTGATTAAAATATCTTGTAACTAAAAACATAAGCTCTGAACCTTGTCTCTAGATCAATGATTGTATTAAATCTCATACCTCTTCCATTGCATTCTGGTCCTGTAAGCTTCTCGGTCTCAGTTCTTGGTGCACTCCTTATGGATTTAACTTTATCAGTAATAGGGTAATTGTTGACCACATGTATGATGTCCTTGGTTATTTTGACTGGTTTATCTAGCCATAATTTCCCTTCATGTACTCTTCTCAGAACAACCCTAATCCACTTTGACTTAAATTCCCTTGGGAAATATAGGGCATTCATCAGTCCCTTCACCTCCAGGTGTTTGTGCTCATCTTTGAGCTTTCCATTCACACTCAGCTCCTGGTAAGTGGATGTAATCTTGAAATCTATGATTTCACCAATTTTGTAGTGGATGTATGCACATATGTCTTCTAACAACAAAACCCTAGGTAGTATACTTGAAAATGCATCGACTTGATCAATCCGTGATGCAATTTTAGGGTGCAAATTGTATTTTGGTTCATCACAAGTTACAGACTTAATCAATGTGACCTTCTTGTCACTCTCAGACTTTGATTTCATGACCTTGGATGAAGACACCATAGTATCTCAAATTTTATGGATTTCCAAATATTTTTGTAAAATAACTCGATGGCTAAGGAACTTACTTTTGGTCATGAAGAACTTGCTCAGGATCTCTTTGAATTTTTGCTAAAAGATCTAGAAAATATTTTCTCAAATTTTCTCAAGTTGATTTGGTTCTTCTCATGATCATTGTGTGATGAAATGACTAAGTTCATCACATATTTATACCAAAAAAATCTTTTCCTGATCAAACTATCACATTTAATGCTTTACCTACCACAACTTGGTAAACATAGTTGCACTCAGTTTACACTTTAAAGACTTTAGCTCGGTTAAAACTTAGATATTACTCGGTTGATATCACAACTCAATTAACCTTGCCAATATTCACCAACTGAAAACATTTAATCGGTCATGCTTTTACCGACTATACACAATTTAAGTTCTAAACATGTAATCCCACAATGCATCTCATTTCATGCTGATTTGGTGTGCATTCACTAGATATAAGGAACTATTGTAAAATATAACCAATTGAAATTTAGTTCCATACATACCTTCATTAATTAGGTGGAGGTGGTGATATTACCTAATCCAATGGATGAGGTGTCACCGACTGCAGTGCTTGATTCAACATTATCATTTGATGCTTTTCTCCACATTTGATTCCTTATCGTCATGATTTCTTCTATTGTATTGCCATTTGAATTTGTATGTATTTTTGGTGTTTGGTCTCTACAATATTCTATCAAGTGGCCGACCTTGTGACAATGCAAACATGCCATACCAGTACTTGTCCAATTATGAGATCTTTCTCTCCAATTCTTTCTCATGCAATTTTCTGCTATATGTCCATACCTACCACATGTTGTGAAATTAACGCAAGTGTTGTAATCCCAAGTATATGCATTACCTTTCCTTCTTGGTTGATATGATTTGTTCTATTCTTTTGGTGTCTAGACTTGCTTCATTTTTGTCCTGCATTCTTGTGACATGTGTCCATGCATGTTGCAAGTGTGACAATGTTTCTCCATATAAGGTTTCTTAGATATCCTATTCAATTTTGATTTTCACTCATGTGCCTGATGTCCATACTTATTATAGTTATAGTAATAACCATTAAATTTAGGAATGGATTTAGGAATACCTTTTTCTTTGCTTTTGTAGATATTTGATGTGTGGCCTAGTTTTCCACAATGATAACATGATAGCTTCTTTGGCCTTGGATTAGCATAGGAATTCTTTTGTTTAGCTTGTCTTGATGACTCTCCCTACTTGGTATAGCTTAAACTAGTTGTGCTATCAAGTCTTTTCTAAATAATCAGCTATTCATCCATTCTTTTAGTATTGTCTTCAGCTTTCTTGATCATTTCATTATGTTGTTGTTGTATCTTTACCTCATTCTTCAATCTTTCATTTTCTTCTCTTAATTCACCAATGACTTCCAACTTCCTTGTAAGCTCACTATTTACTCGGTTGACTTCTTGACTTATGAAAACCATATGATTAGAGATTTAAAAGTGATGCTCAACCAGTCTCAGTATCTTAGATTCCTTCTCTTGCAACTTATCAGTTATTTGCCTCCTATCTTCATCAGCCAAATTTATTTCTTGTTCTTCTTGCCTTGCATTGTTCATGAAATCAATCATCCTAACCATTTGTGTCTCTTGACTGATCTGTAGTGCTTTCACTTGTTAAGAAAGATGTAGATTCTTTTTAGATAGATCTGATATAGTTCCTTTAGATGCATCAAATATGCTACTGGATCCAGAACTAGATACCTCAAATGGATCATCTATCTCTTCTTCATGATAATCATTCTCATTATACCAAAGTTCCATACCCTTCCTCTTGATCAATAAATTCTTCAATTCTTCTTTGGCTTCCTTAACTTTCTCAATATAGATTTGCATTTGTAATCTTTGATTCTCAATAGTCTTATCAAGCTTATACCTTTCCATCTTTTAGATCTTTTCTCTTCAGTGATTAAACTTCCTTATCAAGAGAACTAGATCTTATACCAATTGTTGGGATTATGGAAATATAAGTACTAAGAGGGGAGGGGTGAATCAGTACCTTCAAAACTTTTCAAAACTAAAACTTTGTAGGTATAGATAGCATTAACTGATTGAATCCATTGTATAAAATATGCATTCAAATATAACTGAAAATGTAATTGCATGTAACATAAATAATAAACCATTCATAACACTACTACAAGTAGTGGTTGTCATTGCACCAAAAGATCAATATGTTAATGCTCGATATAACCACTAGACTTATAGAAGACACAAGAGGTGGTTAAGCCATGTCATGAATCTTGAGGGGAGCACTGACCATTTTGCCAACAATCTCCCCCTCAGTGTTACCCGAGGGGATTTGAACCTGTGACCAAGCTCTGATACCACTTGTTACAAGTAGTGGTTGTTGTTGCACCAAAAGATTGATATGTTAATGCTCGATACAACCACTAGAATTATAGAAGGCACAAGAGGTGGTTAAGCCATGTCACAAATCCCAAGGGGAGCACTGACCATTTTTCCAACAAAAAATTTATACACAACACAAATATTTTGGTATCACAAAAATCCTTGTGAGAAGGTAAAAACTACAGTGGGGATGACTCCCACAAAGCTTCACTACTGCAGTAACAAAGTATGCCGGTTAAGGCTACAAGATGGTGATCACTTCTAATCATCTTAACCTATCAGGGGGAAAATTAAGATCAACTAGATCTACTTGGTTAGAGGATTTTAACAACACAATACATGTTTGTACTCGATTAAGAGATTTATCTAAGAATGGTTAAGTCCAATATGTTAGGAGATTGTAAATCTACTACAATGGTTAAATAGTAACAATATGATATTTTTGTGATTAGCAGCTAAAAAATTCTTGATTTAGATCTATAATATACCATTAACATATCACCTTGAAGTGATCTATGTGTCCTTCTGTTCTGCTTGGTATCTTTGTGCTTGTTTTGAAAAACTGAATTCTATTCTCAAAAGCTTCTATCAAAAACCCTATCTGATCTTTCGATGTCCTGAGTGCGGCTACTCCTTGGTGATACAATATCATAATGACATCTTTACAAACTTTATATCAAACAAAATTGGCCTAATTAGGGTTTTACAATATCTTACAAAACCTACGATCAATAGTGAAACTAAATAACCTAGATCTTATAGTACATAGGAATTATTAACAAATTAATAATTATATCCATATTTAATTCTATCTCAATCTTGGTAAACCATTTTCTGATCGATGTGAACTGTTTGCATTGTTGTTTTTTCCATTTCAAACTGCCATGTCATTTCTTATTTTACTTAGTGTTCACTACATTCATCACTTGATAATTAACTGGTGCTTGGTTCATATGAATGCTTAGTGACCACTGTGCTTGGTACTTAGTGATCATCTGGCTTAGTAAGAATGCTCAGTCAAAGCTATGTTTGGTTGTGTGTGTGAATTTTGTACCTAGCTATAGACATAGCACTTTAGTAAAATATTAGAGGTTAGCAAAAACCAAAATTTGCAAGTAATTGAAACTATGCTAACCAAGTGATTTACTACCTTCTAGTAGGTGTGAGTATGATGTTCTCAGATTGGAATCGAGATCAGTGACAATGCAACACCTAAATGAAGGATTTGAATGCAAAATATGAAAGACTATATGAATGCAGATTTAATCTATTTTTTTTGTATTTTGTATGTAATAATATAAAAAACTATATGAATCTAAGCTAATGTGAATGAAATTGAGATTGAATGCAGATTTAATCTAAGAATGATATGAATGACTATGAAAGCTATGATATGAAACTATGCAAAAACTATGATCAACTATGAAAGATCTCACAAATCACCTATCGCAAGTGCTCAATCCTTCAATCGCCAATTTGCTAGAGTAATTGTGCAAATTCGAGTGTTGATTGCCAAACCTTTGTGAAGAGCTGAGCCTTGTTTTTATAGAAATATAGGGCTTTGAGGATGCAAGAGAAAAGCCATAAATCGCTCTTGATAAACTCAGGTTGATTTTTGAGTTATCAAGAAATCAGAGATAATTAACTCACAAAAATCATGCAAAAGCAGTGTTTAACTCAAAATAGAGTTTTAGATAAAATTTCAACTCATCATCAGATGTTGAGTTTCAATTTAAAATTGATTGCTAATTTCTAGTTGCCTGCTTTTTTGATTCTGCATGATTTAATTATAAATTAATTTTAAAATTAAAGTGATTTATTCTCAACTTAACTGATTTTTGAAATAAAAATAATTGATTTATGGGTTAATCAATTATTAAATAAAACTTTATTCAAAAACAATATTATTAAATATTGATAACTGACTTTAATTAATTAAATAGGAATTTAATCAATTAGTCATGAGATTTTTTTGATTTATTGTCAAAATTAAATAATACAATTTAGGAATAAATATAATTAAATGTAATTAAATAATTAAGTGGCAGTATTAAATCTAATTAATTAAATATTCAGAATATTTAATTAATCAAACTTTAGGATAAATAGGATTTATCGCCAAATAATTATTAAATTAAAGATAATTAGGATAAATAGGAATATTGCTAGGAATATTCCTCGATGCAGAATTTAGGATAATCAATTAAATTTGATAATGTGTAGATGTGCCTTAGGTTAGGACTTTGATGTCGATTTCATTCAAATTTGAAGATGTAGGAGGTTAATGAACCTATAGCCCATTTTTGGGGTATTACATTTTGCCCCTCTTTGAATCACTGTGCAAAGCGTAGTGGTTCAAAGAATAGTCTGTGTATGATAAAGATGTATGAAATTGATTTGAAAGATTAACCGATTCTGAGACAAAAATCGATTGAAAGATTTAAAGATTCAAGATTTAAGATTTAGGTCCTGAATGAAAAAAGATAATGTTAACTATAGAAACAATGAACTGATGATTATGAAAAAGTGCCAAAACACCTGATTCTGAACCTTATGATTGCGAAGAAGTGAGTGACCAATTCCAGACCTGAATGTCCTTGTATGAATCATATTGGTATCACATCCTGAACCCATCAGTTACGAAGAACCAAGGAAATAACACTAATGAACCGATAGTTACAAAAAGTTGATACAATTTACAAGATAGATTTTAGGATACCAGATTGCAATAGATTTTCCCCAAGCGATGAGGACTTTAGATGAATCAGCAACTAGACGTGGTTGTTGTCTTGATTACTGAGAGAAAGATTAGATTTTTAGATAGATTGACATACTTTGAATGATGTGTAATATCATGCCCCCTTCGAGATTAAAATTGAAATCTGACAAGAAAAGTTAGCGTTATAGTTTAGAAGCATGTTAATTGATTTGAGAAGTGGTTGTGCACATCTGAGAACACGTTCTGTATCATTTGGAGGTCCTAGAGACCAAGTTTGACTAGGTTTGACCATGAGTTTATCATGGGTGACCAAGTTGAAATTTTGATAGTTTGACGTAAGATAATCAGTTAAGTTGAATTTTGGATTTTTGTGATGACTGAAGGTCAAATATGCAAGTAGTTTACAATATAAATGATCTCAGATTTCAATTTTGATCCTGAAAAAGGATTCTACTTGCTGTTTCATTGGAGGAACCTTCATACAATGCTCAGTTCTTCTGTCATGTTTAGCATTTTTGGTTTTGAAGAATCATTTAAGTGTTCAAGAAATTTGTGAGATCATGCAAAGTGCAAAATGAAATGCAGAATTAAATGCAAACCTAGGACCTAGGACCTAGTCACTGATCATGTGTCGATTTGTTGTCATCATTGAACTTTTAGGTAACTGGTTAAATCAATACAATTCCCACTAGTTATGAAACCATAGACATATGAATATCAATTTGTATGCTCAGGAATCAATACAACACCCACTGGTTAGGCAACCATGGACATGTGAATATTGATTTTATTTTTGGAATGTTGGATTAGATTTAATCACCAAGGCACAAACACCAAGATGACCTGAATATCATGTTCATTTTGATATAGCAATTTGTATAAGCATTAGAACATAAACATTGTGATGACCTGAATATGCCTTGCAGAAAAAACACATCAAGCAGTCAAGAGATCCTTCTAAATCCAATGTGAATTACCCATAGTAACCCTTTATCATTCACATCCTCAGGTAAGATCGCGTTTCATAGTAGGAGTAAGAAATCACTCAAAAAGAAAATAGTTAGATCAAACTTCCTTGAATTTTTTGGGTATCAATGGTCGAGGTACTCATGGCCATCCACTACAAGATAGAGGCTCTTACAGACGGACACCATTTTAATCCAGAATTTCCAAAGTTGTTAGATGTTCACATACAAGCAGAAGATAAAGAAAATATTATGCCCCCAATCATCACTCTCTAAATCCTATAAAGGACATCATCGAAGAGCTCAAAGGACACAATATGAAAAAATCTCAATGCGAATCACTAAGCATACAAGGAGATAAAAGCATGTAAAAAGAATAGATTGTTTTCAATTTGTGTTTGATTGCATTGTTGTAGATGCAAAATCCTTTTTGGAGAGGAAACTAACTGACTGACTTAGATGAAGCTTCAAAGGACTCTGACTAGATATGACAGGTCTAAGATACACTGGAGACCACATGATATGACATTGTTTGACCCAAGTGTTAAGCATTGATAGGATATAGACGCTTGAGATGATTGGTGTATAGACTGACTTTATTGAAACAAGGATGCAAAAACAAACCAGGAGATATGTACAAACTAAAGAAAGACTGAAAGCTAAAAAGACCAAGATTGCGTTGATAGATGGAGTGTTTTGAAACAAGTGGCACCCATTTGCCAGGTTTTCACCATCTTGGTAGAGATTCTATTTTTGCTACCAAGGCACTTGTTTCCAAGTTTTCACCAAGGTACTTTTTCTTTTTCTCATTTTTTTGTATTTTTCATTTTTTTAATTTTTTTGTACTTTTGATATTTTTTGATTTTTTTGTGAATCATCAAGGTGCCCATTGTTAGGTTTTCACCAAGATGTTCATTTTTTTCAAGACTTTTTCCAATTTTTAAGATTTTTTCAGGACATTTTACCATAAACTGAATGCCTTAGGCATAGAATTTCTTTAGATGGAGAACGTTGATTGGTTCTCAAAGCTATTCTCCTTTAGTCATTGAGAGTTGATAGGCACTAGAGCCAAAAGAAGTAGTGATAACAAAGGGACCCAACTAGTTGGGTTCAAACTTCCCCTTGTGCTCTCTATGTGATTGATTTTTAGGATTCTCTCTCAAGACTAGATCACCAACCTAAAACTCTCTGTGTCTGACTTTCTTGTTGTAACCTCTAGACATTATTTTTTGATACACTCTAAGATGATCATATGCTACTTGTTTGCACTCATCTAGTAGTTCAAGTTCCTGCAACCTAGACACTCTATAGTCATCATCAGTTACTAGACCATGCATTCTGATTCTTAGTGATGGGATTTCAACTTCAATAGGTAGTACTAATTAGTATGTACAAAGGATTACCTTGGATAGAATGGGCATCAAACTCCCAAGAAAGATCACATCATGTAGTCCCAATATCTAGCAAGGTGGAGAACAAGAGGGATTAGCAAGCTAGTGGAAGAGATGGAAGATAAGAGAATGAAGGAGAATGAAGGGAAGAAATCCTCAAGGGAAAAATCCTCAAGAATACCCAAGCTAGGGAAAAAAATGTCATGTAAAGCACATTTGGACAAGAAATGAAAGGCCAACATAGGATAAGTCACAAATGCATAATGCAATAGCAGGAAAGGATGCAGTCCAAAGGAGTAGACATGTTAAGAGGTTTCATAGCACCATGTTTTACTCCTTTTTTCTTTCTTTCTTTTTAGATCAAGACCAAAGGGAAAAAGGATAGCGAAAGGATAGAATGAATGGAGGAAAATAAATATGAAGGCTAAACATGAATGGAATGAAATAAAGATTATCGTAAGATAGCTCACAAAATAGCCAAATGTTCGTGTATAGGTCAACATTGTCAAGATCAAAGAGAGAAGATTAAATGGATGAAATATGTAGAAGAACTACACATGATGCTTGATTGCCAGGTTTTCATCACAGTACTTATCCAAGGCACCACAAGGGAGTGGTTTTCACTATAGGATGAATTTATTTCTCTTTACTTTTGCTACCAAGGCGCCTGTTTTCAGGTTTTCACCAAGGCACATTTTCAAATTTTTTTTTTCATTTCTTTTTTTTTAAATATTTTTTTTTTGGAAGAAGGCAAGATTTTTAGATAATACTCCTTGAAAGGATAAACCATGATATGTCAATGATTCAAAATGATATGCTCAAAGATGCTGTGATATGCTCAAAGATGCTGATAGGGAAAGGGAGATGGAAGAGAAAAAATGGAGGATAAGGTTTTATGTAAAGTGAGTGAGGTTGGAAGATAGGAGGAATAGGAAAATGAGTAAAAAGGATAGAAGGTAGGAGGATAATGAATGGAAGGATTATGAAAGGGTAGATGGAAAGGAAGGAAAGATCAACATCAACACACACCTTGAAGGGTGGTGAGAGGATGGAGGAAACATGAATGAAGGAATATGTGAAGTAATATGGTGAATGGATAGTAGAGGTTGTAGTTTAGGCACATATAATGGAAGAGTGTTTTTGGAAGAAGATGAAGTGGAAGTCTTTGGAAGCTTGAATGTCAACTTCACTTGTTTCTCAACATTAGACTCTTTCAAGAGAGACTTTGGAATCCATACAGCCATAGGATTTTTATTTCTTTTTGATGATTTAGAGAGAATATCTTCAATGATGGATTTTGGAACCCATACTTGTCTTGTAGTTTTTTTCTTAGATATTTTTTTGACTTTATGCCTCCATGTCGATTAGAGGAGACATGTTGATCTTCTTTTTTTGATGGATTCTTGTATTGTTTCTTTTTCTTGTATTGAACATTAAAGTTACTTCCAAAAGACTTGGGACTTGTGGAAGAAGAGGGAGGATATGGCAGGTTTAGATGGGTGAGTGGATGAAAAGGATTCAAGGGTATGAATCTATGTTGATCTTGAGGAAAGATAGGAGATGGAGGGATGTAAGGACCCAGGATGGATGAAAAATTAGGAGAGTTAGGAGGGGAAAGTGAAGGGACATAAGGGTGCAAGATGGAAGGAAGATGTGAAGCTCTTAGTATTGGTGGAGGAGGTCCAAGGATGGACATGGAAGATACAAAAGGATAATCAATAAGTTCATCAACATCTATATGACAACCAAGGACATCAGCATCTTTAGAGTGAGCATTAGAATTTGCAATAGTATCATGAACATCTTGAATAGGAGAAACTTCTTTGATAGGACTGTTTGGAGCTTGAAAAGACTTAGGAAGAGTAGAAAGTGGAAGTGAACATGGAGTGATAGAACAAGAAGATGGAAGACTTTGATCTTGACAAGGAGCTTTGGATAGCACAAGCGAATAATTTTTTTCTTGATTTTCAATAGGATTAACATTGGAAGTAACAATCAATGTTACTTAGTTTAACAAGGATTTGCAGAATGGCTAGAGCGGTAGTTGGTGCAGGTAAAAATTTGAACTATGGTGTGGGCAGGAAACTTGGTTCCTCTTCCGGGGCCCCTACTAGAGTTGCAGGTCATCCTACATGAATCTTAAATGTGTTAGAGGACAAAGAGAAAGATGATGAGCCTTCGAGACAGATGAACATTAGTGGGTCTTCAAAGCTTCGGGATCCACATGGTGATAGTGCTTCCCCAGACCTAGGGGGGAGCTACTATTCCTACCAAAGGAGACAAAAAGGGTGAGGTTTCTAGGCCTTTGACCATTGAGGAGGGAATAAATGGTGTGTTAGTGGCTCCTAAAAAACCTTGGGTAGCACTGTTCGGTAAGAAGCCTTTTGGAAAATCTTCCCTTCTCAAAGCTAATAATATTTTTGATAGTACAAAGGGTGATTTTTCCATTTTTATCCCTGATACTATGATTGATTACTTTGTATCACAAATGGACCTTATGCTGGTTGGAAAATATATTGGGGTAAGACTGAACATAGACTATGTTCGTCGATTCATCCAAAGAAGATGGTTCCTGAAAGGGAAAGTGGACATAGCTGCCATGCCAAAAGGATTCTTCTCATTCTCCTTCACCAATGAGGAAGACATGACTAAAGCTTTGTGCAGAGGACCTTGGGTTATGGGTAAGTCATCCTTGGCTTTGCAGAAATGGGTTCCTAGCATGGACCAGAAAGAAATGTGTCTTCAAAGGTTTAGTGGGGGTTTTTGGGGAACTTCTTTCTTTAGATCTGGCTATGGCATCAAGATCAAGGTTGGTCTTTGCTAGAATTTGTGTCAAAGTAAGTAAATCTACTGATCTCCCTACAACCATAGACTTGGTTTCTAAAATGGGAAAATGGAAACAAGTGATTGAGTATAAATCTATCCCTTTTGCTTGCTTTATTTGTAAGAAATCTGATCATTGGTCTAAAAAGTGCCCTTTGAAAGTTCATAAGAAAAAAGAGGAAGAACCTATTGCTAAAAAGAAAGAATTGACAAATGCTGTCTAGAAACCTAAAAATTCCTTAGTATTATTGAAGCCTTCATTAATACTTGAGCCAAGCTTAGTCCCAGATGAGCACAGAACTGAAAAAGATGAAAAAGGAAGTAACTTAGAAGGTAAAGACCTTGATGCTTTGGATAAGGATCAGTCAAAAGGAAATAGTCAAATTTTATTTGCTAATGCCAATTCGAAAAAGTTTTTTGAGGATAATAAATTCTCTCCTTTGCTGGATGCCGACTTTGTTTTGGAAGAGATTAATCAAGGGGGAGAGATTTTGGTTCCCCAGAGGGAGGAGGAAAACTTGTTAGTGCTTGAAGAGTTGGTCCTAGATGACAACTCTTTCATCCCCACCCAGATTGAAATTGATAGAATTGGGGAAAACCCTATGATTCCTCAAAGGGTTAAGGATAAAATTGAAAATTTTGAAGATTTTAGCCAGGTGGAGGTTCTGGAATCCACAACTAAGGTGGAATCCAATCAACAAATGAGTGGTAATAATAGAAATAAGTCCCCAGACTGCCTTAAGGTCATCTCTCACATCAAGATTAAAGAGGTTGGGCAGAGCTCCAAGAAGAAACCCAAAGGAGGCCAATCTCCTACTTTTGTTGAAGGAATTAAGACTAGAAGCCAAAAAAGTGATGTTGGGAAAGCTAAGGCTGGACCAGGAAGAAAACAAGCTAAAGTTGGCAGAGAGCAAGAAAGCTGGCAAAACATTGCAGATGGTAAACAAAGAACCATACTAGAGGCTTTTTCCCCAAATAAAATATGAAGATAATCTCTTGGAATATAAGGGGGTTGAATGCACCCCACAAAAAAGACATTCTTAGAAATGTTGTCAGAGATTATAAACCTGATATTCTACTTATTCAAGAAATGAAAATGAGTAAAGAAAAAGTAGAAAAAATTAAGTTTTTTCAAAAGTCTAGTGTTAGTAGCTCAAGTTCGGCTGGGGCCTTAGGGGGCACTGCTATTTTTTGGAACCAGAAGACCATTAATGGGGTGATTGTTGCTAAAGACCCCAATTTGATATCTATCAGACTGATGAATACCAGAGATAACTTTACTTGGATTATCACTAATATTTATGCTCCTAATGCTAAAGCTAATAGGGCTAAGCTTTGGAAGAATATTTCAGAGAAAAGGAATAACTTCAAGAATGAAAGTTGGCTTCTCATGGGGGATTTCAATACCCCTCTTACAGATAGTGAAAAGTATGGGGGTATCTTGTCCCAAGATGATAGTAGAGCTTATTTATTTAACTTTATCAATGATGAAGGTTTGATAGACCTTGACCTCCAAGGTTTGAATTTTACTTGGTCTAATTAGCATGCCGGCCCTCAAAATATTCAAAGTAAGCTGGAAAGAGCTCTTATATCTCATGATTGGATATCTAGTTATAACTGTACTCTGTCCTTCTTTCCTAAACCTAGCTCTGACCATCAACCTTTACTGTTGGAGATCAACCGAATTTTTGATCCTAAACATTTTCCTTTTAGATTTGAGAAGATGTGGTTAAGCCACCCTGATATTGAGAATTGCATTTCAGAGTGGTGGAACATTAACGTGGATGGCATAGCTATGTTCAAAGTCACCAGAAAACTTAGAAACTTAAAGGAAAAAGTTAAATTATGGAACAAAGATGTTTTTGCTGACATCTTTAAATAGAAGAATAAAGCCAAAGCTGACCTTGCTGCTATTCAGGATAATATTCAAACTCAAGGCCTTTCCATTTCTCTTAAGTTTGAGGAACAAAAGGCTCTTGTCATCTACCATAATCTGATCTCTAAAGAGGAGACCTACTGGCGTTAGAGATCTAGGGTAGTTTGGCTTAAGGAAGGGGATAGAAACAAAAAGTTTTTCCACCTTACTACTCTCAAACATAGGGCTACCAACTGAATAGATAAAATTGCTATGGATAGGGTTGAGATTCATAAAGAAGATGATATAAAGACAATTGTTGTTAACCATTTTTCTTCTCTTCTTTCAATGGATGGAGCTCTGGATAGAGATTGTCAAGAACAATTATTGGATTCTATCCCTAGAATTGTTAACTTTGATCATAACAGGGCTCTTCAGGTGATTCCTTCTTACAAGGAGATTAAGGATGTTGTCTTCTCTTTTGAGGGAGATAAGGCCCCTGGCCCAGATGGTTTCCCCATGTTTTTCTTTCAAAAGTTTTGGCTTATTGTGGAGAAGGATGTTTCTAATGCTGTGAAGGAGTTTTTTGGTTGTAGGCATCTTCTTAAAGAGATCAATGGAACTTTCCTTTCTTTAGTTCCTAAGATAGCTGGGGCTCACTCATTTGACCAATTCTAGCCTATTAGTCTATGTAACTCCTTTTATAAGATCTTTTCTAAAATCTTGATGACCAGACTCTTGGTTATTCTACCTTTGCTGATTGCTCCTCAACAGAATGGTTTTGTTCCTGGTAGGAAGATTCTAGACTCAGTGGTGCTGGTTCATGAGAATATCCACTCGACTATGGAAGGGAATAAACAAGGTTTTATCCTTAAACTTGATCTTGCTAAAGCCTATGATCAGGTTGATTGGAATTTTTTGTGTCTGATTCTTAAGCAATTTGGTTTCAATGAAAGGGTCACCCATATTATCTATCAACTAATATCTACTACCTCCTTTGCTATTTTAATCAATGGATCCCCTTCCAAATTCTTCAAAAGCTCTAGAGGTCTTAGACAAGGAGACCCTATCTCACCTATTTTGTTCACTTTGTTGGCTAAAAGCATGGGGAGGTACTTCCAAGCTCTGATTTCTAAGGGTATCATTCCGGGTATTAGATCCTCTTCTAGACCCTTAGTTTTCTCTCATGCTCAATTTGTGGATGACACAATCACCATGGGCACATCCATGATCAAGGAAGCCAAAGCCTTTAAATTAGCTCTGAATCTCTATACTAAAGGTACTGGTCAACTCATTAACTGGTCTAAAAGTACTCTATTTTTTATAAACACTCCAGAGGAAAGGTAACATAAGATAGTTGGTATCCTTGAATGTAGCATAAGTCATTTCCCTTCTACCTATTTGGGTTTGCTTTTAGGCCTTAATATCAGTGACTCTTTTCAGAACCAGATGGTGGAGAGATTTTTTAAAAAGATGGCTGGTTAGAAAGGAGCTGTTCTGTCTCAGGCGGGGAAAATAACCTTGATCAAATCTTCTCTTCAAAGCCTTATGGTGTATACTATGAGTTTATTCAAAATGCCTTCCAAATATGTGGATAAAATTGACTGTAAAGTAAAACATTTTCTATGGTCTGGGGTGGAGAAAAGAAACCGTATACCCCTTATAGCTTGGGAAAGAGTGTGTAAACCAAAGTCTTTGGGGGGCTTAGGTCTTAGCCCTATAAAGATCATGAACAAAGATCTCTTGGCCAAGAAACTATGGTGTATTTATGAAGACCGTAAGGAATGGAATACTATTTGTAAACATAAATATCTCTATGACATCCCAACTATTGACCAGTTTCTTTCTAGCCTAGAGAAAGTGGAGGGCTCTATTTTTTGGAGAAATATCAATGATGCAAGAAGTGTGGCTAATAAAGGAAAGGCTTGGAGGTTAGGAAATGGATCCAGTATTAACTTTTGGGAAGATCCTTGGCTGTTTGAAAAACCCTTGAAAAGCATTTTTAACATCCCTCAGGATATCATAAGATGTTCCTCTATTGTCGGTCTCAAAGTGAAAGATTACTGGAGAAACAATTGCTGGGTGAAGTTGGCTGGATTTAACCCTGCCTTCCATGAAATTGACAAGGCCCTCCTGGCTCAATGCTATTACACTAACAAGGAAGACACTCTTATATGGGGCCCCTCCTCAAGTGGAAAATTTTCTATGGCATCTACTAGCTCTATTCAATTTGAGGTGCCTAAGGAAATCCCTTTTTGGGCAAAGATATGGAACAAGAATCTCACCCCCAAAATTGAGATTTTTTATTGGATCTTTGTTCAAAACAAAGTGCTCACCATTAACAATCTTAAAAAAAGGGGATTTATCATGCAGAATAGGTGCAGCCTTTGCAAGGAGGTTGAAGAAGATACTAATCATCTCTTTTTGCATTGTCCTTTTTCTCAGTAGGTTTGGTCTTTCTTTTTGCAGGAAAATGCTTTATGCTAGATTTTCCCATCTTCTATCCAGGATTTCTACTAGCAATGGAACTATCCAGGTGATAAAGCTAGGGACAAACATTTGTGGACTCTAGCCACCCCTCATATTTCTTGGAATCTTTGGAAAGAAAGGAATAATCACATATTCCAGGACAAAATCAGTACCCCTACTATGGTGTATGAGAAGGTCTATAATGGTATGCAGGAGAACTTGAGCAGAATCATCCAGCATTCTGGGAATATTGGGAACCACCTAAGTAAAAAGAATGATAATGATAATACTATGTGGATTGCCCCCCCTGATGGTTGGATTAAGATAAATTTTGACTATGCGGCTAAAGGCAATCCTGGCCCTGCGGGGTGTGGGAGTGTTATTAGAGATTGGAATGGTAATGTTATTGCGGCCATTGTTGTTCCTCTGGGAACACAAAATAATCACTTAGCTGAGGCTTTAGGAGAATTCTATGGTTTACAGCTTGCCAGTAAACTCAACTATAAAAAAATTTGGGTGGAAGGTGATTTATTAAACATCATTAATTGTCTTAATGGTAAATCTCCTCTGTCCTGGACAATTGATAACATTATATCTCAAGTGAAAGATATCATTGCTAAGTGTACGAGGATTCATATAAACCATGTGTACCATGAGGGGAATGCCATGGTAGATATATTGGCTAACATAGGGGTTAAGGCTGCTAAGGTCACCACCTAGGACATGGAGGATAATATTAGGGAGGACACTAAATCTCATATTTATTATGACAAAATCTATCACAAACAAGGAAAGATTGGAAATCATTAATGAGACTCATCTAAGCTATATGAAGTCTGATGGTAATTATGAGAAAGTATGGAACGTATTGTCAAGTAACATTATTATTAATAGTTCACACATTTTCTGGTCTCTGCACTATAGCAACTTGTTCAACAAGGATTGTGATTCTGATTATCTTAGCTCTAATATTTCTAATAGCTTGGCTTTCCTGAACTCTTCGATCATGGGGGTTGATTTGAAGTGTGAAGAACCAGACAACTACAACAAACTTAAGGAACCTAATATGGTGATGGTTTGGTGCAAACTGAAAAAAGGAGGAGTGACCCCTTATCTGGAAAAGCTACATGGCTTTGATAAGGAGGTGACTAGAAAATTTGTTGAAGGATGGAGAGACAATACTGTCACCATTGAAGGGAGGAAGTTGGAGATTACTATGGAGCTTATTTCTCATGTCATAGGGATTCCCAATGATGGTCAGAAGTTTTATAGGGACTGAAAGGTTTCAGAGAGTGCGGCTAAGAAATTCTCAAAATTTGTGAAAGAGAAGGCCACCTTTGTGGAAGTCAAGGTTAATGGCTACATGGAAACTGTCATGATCAAGGAGATTTGGTGCCATGTTCTGCAGGCTATTATGGAATACTTCACCCTTGATGGTTGCTTCACTCGTGCCCACTCCCATCATTTCATATTCCTTAACCACTTTAGGTACAAGGACACCATTAACATTCCTTTCTATCTGTACTCCTCTCTGGTTAAAAGCATAAATGAGCATAAGGGGTCTCCTAAGAAGGTTTTCAAGCATGAGGGTTTGATTTTGTTAATTTATGAGCATATGAAGAAAAC
Organism: Chamaecyparis obtusa; assembly: GCA_027943335.1. NCBI lineage: Eukaryota > Viridiplantae > Streptophyta > Pinopsida > Cupressales > Cupressaceae > Chamaecyparis > Chamaecyparis obtusa. The sequence goes on along the minus strand of BSBK01006147.1, from coordinate 1,028,189 downwards.
CATTCCTACCCCCAGCTCTACTCCCTCTTCTGGTAAGATTAAATTGAGCCCTAACCCTAAGGCTAGGTCGGCCAAGCAGAAGGCAGAGGACAATTTGGGCAGTAGCTCAAAGAAAATTTATTCAGAGGCTACTGAGGAGGGGGTTTATTCTAAGAACTTGGAAATGGAGGATTCTAAGGATGGGGACTCTAACATTGCCTAGGAGAATAAAAGCCCTAGCAAGGGTGAGGAAGAGATTGATGATTCTAAGGCTTTTTCTGAGAAAGATGAGAGCAAGGAGGAAACTAACAGTGAGAACTTGGTTGAGGATAACAAAGAGGAAATTGGGGAGGGGAATCAGATGAATAATGATGCTAATATGCAAAGCATGGTTGATTATCAAAGACTGAGAGATGAGACTGAACCTCTGTGCAACAAGGAGAAGGATACTACCACTGACAATGATGATAATGTCATTGCTGAAGCTAAGGACCCTGATAATAAAACCCAAAAGACTACAACTGAGGAGAAAGGTAAAGATCTGGGTGAGGCTATTTTTGAAGGCATAGGCAGGCATAATTCTAATAGCCTTGAAGACCTAGTTGACAAAGCCATCCGGTATGCGGAGAATCAGAAGAATGATCAGGACTTCAATAAAGAGGAGGTTCCCATTCTGAGTGATTATGTTGAAGGTATGAGGCATGACATGCCTATATCTCAAGACTCAAAGGATAATAATCAGGAGGGTAGTGAGGAGTCTAGTGAGTGTAAGGCTGGAGAGTCCACCATCAAGCTCATTTTCAAAGACTTCAATGACAAAGAAGAGGTGACTACTGGTGTTTTATAGACAGCTAAAGCTGAGGCCCTGTATTCTTTCAGATTCAGTAAGTGGTGTTTTCATGAAATTAAGAGGCTCCATTTAAAATGTAGAAAGCTTGAAGCTAACAATGAAATCCTCCAAGAGAAGGTGGATTCTCTTCTCAAAGAGAGGGCTTCTAATTCCCCTGCTGACCTGATGGAAAGAGTGGATAAAATTGACAATACTCTTATCAACATTCTCCAGCATAGTAAGGATAGTATGAAGGCATCCAGTACTAACCTTAAAGCTCTGGTTAATTTAATGGATAATACTTCTGAGGATGATACAGTGGGTAAGAATCTTCATCTACTGGACAGTGGTGGCCCTAGTTCTCAGACCCATGGAAAGAAGAATTCTCCTAAGATCAAGAACAATCTGGATGAACTGAAAAGTGTTATTGGCAGGATGGATAACATCTAGGCTAAGATGGAGAAAATGTTGGATGATAAAGCTAGGATTCTGGATGAGGATGCTTAACTTGGTGCTCCTACTGGTGTTTTTATTGTCTCTTCTATCTTTTTGGCTGGTATTTTGTTGTTTTGCTAGCTTTGTAGCCCCTAGTTTGGGTAGTTCACTGTTGTTGGTCTTTTTTTTATCTATGCCTTATATTTTTGATCTATTGAAACTTAAGTTGTAAAGGGTTTCAGGTCCCTTCAAAACTTGTTTTTCTAGTAATAAAAACATTGGAAGTGACAACATTAGTTTTAATAACCTTAATGGAAGTATCATCTTTGGAAAGAGCAAGTGTAGTAAAGTTATTTTGATTGTCAATAAGCTCAATGGTGTAAGTGGTAGCTTGATCTTGCTTAGGAGAAGACTTAAGACATGGTGGGATGAATGAGAAAGGGTGTACAGGATCAAAAGAACCATGGAATAGATAAGAGACATCATGAAAAGGATTGGATGACATGGAGGTTTCTTGATCTTAATCTTTCTTTATGTTCTTTTCTCTATCATTTTTGGAGTCCTCTTGACATGGAGCCACTTCTAAGGACAAGGAAACATGCTGGGATTGTATGGAAGACTTTGGAAGAGATGGTGGAGGACTAGCTGAAGTAGGAATTATAGAATATAAAGGCTTAGGCTCTTTAGGTTTAACATTATTGAAAGTATTTGCAATCAAGTGAAGGTTAGCTTGAGTTTCTTTAAGAGGTAGTCCTTGAGGCTAACTATAGGAAACCACATGAAAAGTATTAGGACCTTTGGTGGATGAAGGACTTGTGAAAGATTTGATAGGTTTGGAAGCTTTAGGAAATGTATGGGCATTGGAGGAAGTAGGGGATGGAAGGGAACCATCACAAGACAAAAGTTTAGCATTAACATGATCTTGCTTGAGAGTGTAATCTTTAGTTTCAGCATGAGCATTTTTAGAGGAGAGATCCTTATAGTATTGATGTTTATAATCAGCACAGAAAGATTTCTCTTCTTCAAGTGAAATAAATGGATCATCTAGGTATTGTGCATAGAAATCATCAAAGTCTCTTTCAAAATCAAAATCATATGGATCACCATCATGATCTTTCCAATGTGATGTCCCATTTCTAGTAAGCACAAGCACAGGATGAGGAGGACTCTTAGGAACAAAGGTGTCATAGGTATCATTATATTATCCGTCATCATAGTCATCATAGTCTTCAAAGATGGGTGTGTCACTCTCCATGGAAGAGGTATCATAAGGGTTATCACATTTCTCAACATGGTATGTCTTGAGATGAGGAGTAAGACTCTTGGGAGAAGTAGAAGAGGAACAAGATCATGGAGAAGAGGAAGGTGAAGACCCAGTGGAGGAAGAAGACTTGGAAGATGAGGAAGAATGAAAAGACTTAGAAGATGAAAGACATTTGGAAGAAGGAGGTCATGACATGATCATGTGTATGACCCTAAAAAAGGCATATGATTTAATCAATTTTTCTTTTATTTTTGTCATGAACTTATCACTCATGGAATTTTTGGAGGAATAATACTCTTCGAATTGAGCAATGAGTTCAAGATCATCCCTTTTCAAGAGAGGTTCCATAACAAGATAGTTGAAATTCATGGTTCTCGAAGAGGAGGAATCAAGCATGGAAGTGACAGAAGAGATGAATATAAGAAAGTAGAGTAGATAATAAGAGGAAAAGAATCAAAAAGATGTGAAGAGTTTTAGGAAGAAGAGGAAGAAGCATGAAGGAAGAAGAGAAAGGATAGAAATGGGAGACTAGGAAGACATGAGAGATGTGGAAGAAAGAAGACCAAGAGTCATTTTGTGCAACTTGATACCATTTAAGTTCAATTGGATGTTGAGAAACATGTCACAGCACCTAAAGTTTGACACAGACCGACCAAGGATGACTAGAAATGACAAGAATCAGTTCGCTATTTTGACAGAATTTGGGATTTGTTGCAAATTGGATATCTAACAAAATAGAGAGACAACTTGGTTTTAAGCAGTAATTGTGTGGTTCTCAGCTCTAGACATCTAGTTTCAGGCCGTGTGCAATAGGAAAATAGGCATACAAATCCCCCAAAAAAATTAGATCTAACAAAAAGTTGACCAACTGGTAGGAATAAGCTCACTGTTTTGAAAATTTTAGGATAGGCTCATGTGAGAAAATGTTGTTTCACGTGAAGTACTAGGTTGCGCATGAGAGAATGCTATCTCATGTGAGGAAATGCTTAGAAAGCTAAAATCTCACGTGATAAAAGGACATAGTTTGACAGTTTTGCACAGTTTTTGAGGCATAGATTTTGAGACATAGATTTCAAGACACAATGTTGGCTGTTCTTTGACAGAATATTCAGTTCTCACACCAGAAAAGGATTTTTGCTCAGATTTTGCAAATTTTCAGTATTTTTTAGTATCAGATTGTTATGCAAATTTTGAAGATCTATGTAACAGTTTTCAAGTAACCAAGAAGATATCAAGCACGCAAAACAACAAGCAAGGGAGGCAAGCAATCATCTAAAAATAATGAGCAAGGGAAAAAACAACCTTGCGCATGAACAAGCAATAGTGACTTATTGTGCTAATCCCTAGAAATACTACTTGTGTACCAAAAAGTTTTCGAATAACACACATATTCCTAGAAAATGAAAAATTTGGCATCACTAGGGTTTGTAGTAATGGTCTGACTCTATAACTTTTGTGATCTCAAGAGGGTGAACTCTAATCTAGATGCACTGGGGTTTTGACACAGTCTGATAAATTAATCAATCAGGAGCTGCTAGGGAGATCTGACAGCCCAACAAGAGACCACACCTATGAATATTTCCTCCACAAGGACATTTATATAGTAGCTATTGCTACCATGATGAAAAGGGATATTATCGCTTGAGGTTCCATCCATGTGGTTGACCCAATTAAGGGAATGCCCACTATGGTTAACCCTCTCTAAAGGTGACTCACAAAAGATACCACATGGGGACTAGTTCCAGATTCAAGGATCTGAGTTTTTGATACTACCAAAAAAGGGAGTAGAGCATAGTCCTCTAGCATTTTCACTTTTAACCAAAACAAAGAAGATAGATTAATCTGACATGCTAAGACCAAGATTATCTCAAAAAGATCTATGACATCAACTGCTTATGATATATCAACCCCTCCGAAGAGAGAATGTATCAATAAAAAATTGAAGACACACAAATCTAGTAGAACATGAGACGCTCTTAGTAACCTCCCTACCTACAAGGGGATAATTTTTCAAGAAGAGCTTCACATGAATAAACAAGCGAAAGAAGCCCAATCTCTCAAGATCATCTGCAAATAGTGTTCATAGGGCCTATTTACTATGTGTAACAAATATGCAGAAAGCAAATCTATGTTCATTTTATAGCCCAAAATGAAGTCTGTGATATGAAAGTAAGAAAAGTCACACAAGCTTGACACGTGAGAGTTCATTTTAATCCAAATTGAAATATTATCAGCTTGAGAAGAATACCTTAGGTCCAATGCTCTACAATCTAAAATTTAGCACACATCCGAAAGTACAAAATCAAGACAAATCAATAGGAAGTAGTAAGCTTTAAGAAATCAATAATTTGAAAGTACAAATCTACAAATTCTGTGTCTCTAAAGAAAAATCTCGCGCGAGTCAGGATGTGGTCCTGCGTGAGGAAGTATGGTCTCATGCGATGAAAGATGAAGTCTCGTGTGAGGAAGTGTTGAAACCAGAAAAAATTCACGTGGTGTGATGAAAAATCTCATGTGAGAATCCATACAGAGATGTACAGAAGTATGGACATAAAATTAAAAATCAGAGTTTTGATAGAAAAAAAAACTTGAGACCCTTAACCTCAAAAACTACTTCAAAAACACCAAAATAGGGAGTAGCAGGGGAGTTTTAATAGAGAAATGATAGAAGATTGATAGAATATAAGGGAAACCCATTTCAGGGCCCCATGGTGGGTGCTATAAATGTGTGCATGAATTTTGTAGCTAGCTGTAGACACAACACTTTAGTAAAACATTAGAGGTTAGCAAAAATCAAAATTTGCAAGTAATTGAAACTATGCTAACCAAGTGATTTACTGCCTTTTAGTAGGCGCGAGTATGATGTTCTTAGATTGGAATTGAGATCAGTGACAATGCAACACCTAAATGAAGGATTTGAATGCAAAATATGAAAGACTATATGAGTGCAAATTTAATCAATTTTTTTTGTATTTTGTATGCAATAATATGAAAAACTGTATGAATCTAAGCTAATATGAATGAAATTAAGATTGAATGCAGATTTAATCTAAGAATGATATGAATGACTATGAAAGCTATGATATGAAACTATGCAAAAACTATGATCAACTATGAAAGATCTCACAAATCGCCTGTCGCAAGTGCTCAATCCTTCAATCGCCAATTCGCTAGAGTAATTGTGCAAATTCAAGTGTTGATTGCCAGACCTTTGTGAAGAGCCGAGCCTTGTTTTTATAGAAATCCAAGGCTTTGAGGATGCAAGAGAAAAGCCATAAATCACTCTTGATAAACTCAAGTTGATTTTTGAGTTATCAAGAAATCAGAGATAATTAACTCACAAAAATCATGCAAAAGCAGTGTTTAACTCAAAATAGAGTTTTAGATAAAATTTCAACTCATCATCAGATGTTGAGTTTCAATTTAAAATTGATTGTTAATTTCTAGTTGCCTGCTTTTCTGATTTTGCATGATTTAATTATAAATTAATTTTAAAAATAAAGTGATTTATTCTCAACTTAACTGATTTTTGAAATAAAAACAATTGATTTATGCGTTAATCAATTATTAAATCAAACTTTATTCAAAAACTATATTATTAAATATTGACAACTGACTTTAATTAATTAAATAGGAATTTAATCAATTAGTCATGAGATTTTTTTGATTTATTGTCAAAATTAAATAATACAATTTAGGAATAAATATAATTAAATGTAATTAAATAATTAAGTGGCAGTATTAAATCTAATTAATTAAATATTCAGAATATTCAATTAATCAAACTTTAGGATAAATAGGATTTATCGCCAAATAATTATTAAATTAAAGGTAATTAGGATAAATAGGAATATTGCTAGGAATATTCCCCGATGCAGAATTTAGGATAATCAATTAAATTCAATAATGTGTAGATGTGCCTTAGGTTAGGACTTTGATGTCGATTTCATTTGAATTTGAAGATGTAGGAGGTTAATGAACCTATGGCCCATTTTTGGGGTATTACATTGGTTAGTTTAGAGATATTTGTTGTGTCCTAATCGGTGTATAGGCTTTATGTAGTTGACTGACAGTCTTGTTTATCTCCTTTACCAACTGAGTGATAGTAATGACAATAATTAATTCTCAAATAGGAGTAATAAGACATAGAGGGGATGGTGAAGGAGGAGATGATCAATAGGGTCACTGCAAGAGATTGCATTTTGTTCCTCCTTGCAAGGATCCAAGACCACTTTTTCCTTTCATGGACTTGTTTAGATAGAAGCAACACCAAAAAATATTTATTAGAGAGAGTGGTGGTGTAGGTGGTGGAAGTGATAAACCACCTTGAGATCCTCCTTGGGACAAGGACATGCATAGAGACAAAGGTCCCTTGTCAAAGTGTGAGAGGGAGAGAGCTTGATTTGAGAGCACATGTTTTCATTCTACAGGCTCTTCTTACTAACTAGGATAGAAAATTAGATACCATGAGAGTAGTAGAGATTAACATGCTCATATTACAACACATCAAGGTCAGAGAGAGACTTATTATTTTTCTTTATGCTTTGCCTCTATTCTTCCAAATCAGAGAGAACCTTTGTATTTTTTCGTAGCACAACAGTCTAAGGGAGCTATGCTGCCACCTCCACCGACCAGAGAAGATGTTCCACCTCGTACCCCACCTCGTACTGACAATGGGGGGAGCTAGGCTTGAGTTATTTTGTATCACTGATGTGCTCTAATTTTGTATACATTGATGTAGCACTAATGTATTCTTATACTCTAATGTTCTAATGTACTGAGACATTTGTGATATATTCTTTGTACTTTGACATGTTGACACATTAATTTTGATCACATCATGATATAATTGATCATATTTTTGGATACTGTTAATGATATAGATCTCTTGACATCATTGTACCATTTTACTGATACACACACACACACACACACACACACATGAGATATGAAGCTCTAATTTTTGGGTTCTATATGGATGTGTCAATGGATGTTTTTTATACTTTCCTTGTATGCATATATGTATGTATGTATGTATCATTTTTTATTATCTTTTCACTTATGCATGTGTATGAGATACATAGTGCAATGTGAATAATGACTATCTCACTTTATTTATGTATGATGATGGATACATTGATGGAGATGTTTAAGTGATTATGATATTGACATGATTATGCAAGTACTTAGATATTAGTGTGATATACTTAGTCATTGATTTATTTTGATCTTTTTGATTTGGTTCATGTGGTCAAACTTGTGATATTGATATCATCTCATTTTATGTTTAGATTTTTACTGATCTCAGTGTTGATTAATCACATTCATAATTTCATACTTATGCAGTTTAATTAATGAATGCAACTACATTAATCAATGAATGCAACTAGATTAACAAATTAATGCAGCTAGGTTAACAAATTAATACAACTAGATTAAGACCTCTATGACTATCACTGACTTATTAAAGATGAATCTTTTTATCATCATAGAGATTTTTTTTGCTTTAGACCTGATAGGTTAGTACTATCTTCATTGATAGATTTATGAATCATAAAAATATGAATACCTCCCATCTTAGATGTTATATCTAAAGTAAACCTAAGTATCAAGGCATATAGGCCAAGATGTCTTTTCAGTTACTTCCTTTTGATGGATTAAACTTGTTCTGTTTATGTGCATTATATTGAAATGTGACCCACAATGACCTTTTATTTATATCCTTGGGTGTATGATATTGCAAGCACCTTACTAGAAAGTTTGTTTTACTCAGAATAAATAGGAGAGGAGATAAATCCAACATCCCTAAAGTTTTCATAGGAAATAGGTCGAGGTGTATGAGACATTCCAATCGTGATGGAGGCTCTTACCATAGACACCTAGTTCCTACGATCACTTCGGATCATTGGAATTATTACCACAAACAGAAGACAAAGAAAATGTTATGCCACTAGTCCTTGTTTCTCTATTCATTTTTAGATATTTTTGAATCACTCAGAGGACACAACAAGCGTAAATTGATAATAAGTAACAGAAAACTAAGAAAATTCATGCTTTAACCTTGTTTATTTCTCTAGTCCATGGACATCTTTGAGATAGTTTTGAAATACATGATCATCATAAGTCACAAAGCATTTGTTTTTTATTGTTTAGTGTTTAAGGAACACTTTTGTTTAATTTACAGTCACTTAGACAATCACAGATTCACTTCAATTGTAGTTTATGTCTTGCATGTTTATTGCATTGTCTAGATTTGTTGTGTTTAATAAACATTATTGATTAGGTTCATTTTCCATTACTAGTATTTAGGAAACTATTGGGTTTGAGTATTTAAGGAATATTGTTTTTGTTTTAGGTTGGTGGCATTAAGAAATACCTTTAGTTGTGTAGTTTTAATCTGAAGTGTGGACTTAGGATGACTGAAAAACCTAGTAGAAAGTCTTAATGATGACTAGTTGACCGTGCTACTAGTATGACTATGAACAATTCCCCCCTAGAGAATATGATTTTCCTAGGACTTTAGTATAGACATATTCCACTCTAGGATAATAGGACATTTTTTATAGCTTAGTTCAATGTTTTGGTTGTCATTGAGATGATTGAAAGATATGCATAAGCTGAAATTTTAGGATGACCAAGTGTGTAATCATTGTATTAATAGATGGAGTGTTGATTACAAATAGTGTTTGTCTACCAGGTTTCCACCACTTAGAAAAAATTTCTATTTTTTCTATGAAGCCACCTGTTTGCCAAGTTTTTACCGAGACATTTTTTCTATTTTTTTTAAAATTTTTTTTTTTTGTACTTTTGATTTTTTTTCTCTTTTTTTCTTTGATTCATCAAGGCTCCTATTTGCCAAGTTTTACAGAGATAATAGTTTTTTAAGGACTTTTTCTAATGTTTTTGGATCTTCTACTTTTTCCATTATTTTTTCTTTTCTTGAGGATCAATTTTGATGTTTTTGTATTTCTTCAGGATCAATATCTATTGTACAAATGTTTCCTCAATAATGTCACACATAAAACCATTTGAGGTGGAGAGTGTTGATTGGGTATAATATGACATCTCCTTTAGGTGTAGCCAAATGATAGGCCCCTGATCCATAATAATTTTTAGCAACAAAGGGACCAAGCCAATTGGGTTTAAATTTCCCTTTTTGTTCTCTGTGTCACTAGTTTTTTTTATTCTCCCTTAAAACCAAGTATCCTACCTGAAATTACCTTGGTTTCAATTTCTTATTTTATCCTCTAGACATTCTTTTCTAGTAGACTTTAATATGGTCAAATGCATATTATCTGCAGTCATTTAACAATTCTAGTTCTTGTAAGTGTGAGACTCGATAGTCCTCATTAGTGACTAGATTTTTCAATGAGACTCTTAGTGATGGAATCTCAATTTAAATTGGTAGCACTACCTTTTACCCATAGATAAGTGAAAAAGGAGTTTCTCTTGTTGGCGTTCTGATGCTTGTGCGGTATGCCCATAATGTCGAATTGATTTGCAAGTGCTAGTCTCTTCCTAATTTGTTTACTGTGTGTGTAGGATCTTTAGGATTGTCTTTTTTGAGGCTTCAAATTGTCTGTTACCTTGACGGTAATAGATAGAGGAATAATGTTGTGTAATCTTGAATTGTATACATAACTCATCCATATATTTGTTTTTGAATTACCCTTCATTGTCAGTTACAATTGATGAGGGTATGCCACACCTACAGATGATGTAGTTGAGAATCAACATTGAGACTTACGTTCCTATAGTAGTGGCCAAGGGAACTACTTCAACCCACTTTTTGAAATACTCTATGGCTATGATGATATACTCATGCCCATCAGAATAATTTGGATGAATCTATCCTACTAGATCAAAGGCCCATTGTTGGCAAGGCCAATGTGTGATAAAAAGAATTAACTCCTTGGCTGGAGCATGTATCAAGTTTTTGTGAATTTGACACTTTCATGTTTTGGCATAATGAATAGAATCTTTTTCCATTGTGGGCCAATAATATCCCACTCTTAGAAGTTTCTTTGCTAATGAAAAGCCGTTTGAGTGCGACTCATAAAGACCTTTGTGGACTTCCTTTAATGCATGATTAGACTCTTCACATTCTAAACATATACGTAATGTACCTTCAAGAGAATGTCTATATAAGTAATTTGTTAAATAATGAGATGCTACTCTTATTAGGCATGTTTTTTTAATTTTTGGAATAATTTTCTGGAATAGTTTGGTCTTTTAGATAATTATAGATATGAAAATATCTAGATGGTTCTTGGGGTTCTATAAACAAATTATCTAGGAATATGGTGAGTCACAGGAAGGAAAGACGAGCTCTTCCACTAGGAAGTCTTAGAAAAATTGATGTTATTCTAATTGTAACATTGATTCTAAGGTAGCCATTGCATCAGTTGGTCTATTTTATAATCTTGGAATATGTTCAAAAGTGACGTGTACAAAATATTTCATTAGATTATCAATAATTTTTTTAAGGCATAATCTTGTCATCCTTAGTTTGATAATCATCATTTACTTGGTTAATAATTAGTTGCGAGTCTCCATAGATATGTAATTCTACTATCTTCCATTCAATTGCAAGTTTGAGTCCATTTACTAAGGCTTCATATTCTGTTATGTTGTTAGTACAAGGGAATATCATCTTGTACGCCTTAGGTATCTCATATCCTTGGGGAGTGTAAAAAGAAAACTGGCTTTTGATCCTTGTTGTGTGAAGAAACCATCAAAGTATATTTTCCATAGATGTTCTATTAAATTCATGATTTTTGCATCTAGAAACTCAATGTATAGAGGTTTGTCATCTTGCATTGGTGCTTCATCTAGATGGTCTCCTATTATTTATCCCTTGATTTTACCTTAATATCTTTCCTATCCACATTCAATATCTAATTCACTTAGGATTAAGACCTATTTTTCTAGTCTTCCTGTCAAGGTTTCTTTATTCAACAAATACTTCAATGGATCAATCTTAGAAATTAACTTTACCTTATGTAAAAGCATGTAATGTATCAATTTTTGGGATGCAAAGACAACTAATAAGCATGCTTTCTCAATTATTGAATAATTCAATTCATATGACATAAGAGTTTTGTTGATATAATAAATTACCCATTCCTTTGTTTGTTTCATCTTCTTGTGCAAGTAGGACTCCTAGAGAAGTATTATTTGCTGAAATATACAAGAGTAATGGTTTTCCCTGGAGAGGAACCATTGAAACTGGAGGACTTGTGAGAGATATTGCTTGATCTAATTGAAATTATTATCACAATCCTCATTCCACATAGTCTTGCATATTCTTGTGCATCATGTCATGAAAGATTGTTGCCATTGCTCTCAGGTACGTTACTCTTGCATTCTTGAGACCGAATGACATGATATTCCAATAGTATGTACCCCAGACATATGTGAATTCTATTTCTTCTTGGTCTTCTGGAATGATTTTAATTTGGTTGTACCCAGCAAATTTGTCCATTAGTGAACACATATCATAACTCACTTTAAGGTCTACAATCATGTCAATATTTGGAAGTAGGAAAGCATATTGAAGACAAGCTTTGTTTAGATATCTAAAATCAATATATACTCTCATTGATTTTTTAGGATTAGAAACTTGAACAATATTTGAAATCTATTCAGCATAATCAATTTCTCATATAAATCCAGCTTTCAACAACTTCTCAAGTTTGACCTTTACTAGCAATGCAACATGAGGATACATTTTTTTGAGTTTTTTTTTAATTGGTTTCACTCCTAGAGAAATGGATAGGTGATGACATTTTTTTGAGTTTTTGTTTAATTGGTTTCACTCCTAGAGAAATGGATAGGTGATGCATTATTAAATTTGTGTCAAGTCCTCGCATATCAAAATATAACCAAGCAAATTTTATCTTCTTTTCTTTGAAAAAATGTGTAAACTGTTATTTTTCTTTATCTGATAGTTATTGAGAAATATGGATCATTTGAGGACTTTCCACTGTGCCAAGATTTACTGGTTGAGTAGGTTCAATCAAAACTAAATATCTTTTCTAAAAATGCTTGAGAAGGATATCAAGAGTTTCATCCTTTGGTGCCTCTAAGATGTTTTCACCATTGGATAGATCTTTTATTTTTACTATTTTATGATTTGATACTGCCACTAAGTTTTTTTCACCATCAAATCTTTTTTTTTTTTTTTTTTTTTTTTTGAGACTATGAAACTTGATATCCTCTTCCATCATGTTTATGATCCTTGCATTGGTGGAATAGGTGAAGGGCTCGCAAGCATTAAGATAGCAGGATAAATTGTAGTCATTATCAAAGGTTAAAAGGTTCATTGATTCAGGTTCTCTCTAGTCAATGAGTTTGGGATTCACCAGGGACATGGATTCATAGGGATCAAGATACAACACTGCATTATTATCAATGTTACTAACTAGAAAGATGATTTCTATCAGGTTATTTTTTAAAGAATTGTTAAGAATGTTAATGTTGTGATCTTCGTTATTAGAGTCATCATTAGTATTAAATGAGTTTGACCCAATTAACCTATCATTAGAACTTTTACCTTCTTCAAAATGAACTCTAGGAGCATATTTATGTACCACATCAATTTCTATATCCTTTGTACAAGTATAAAGTGTATCCCATTCATATTCATGAGAATATATTTGACTATCATATCATCTACCTTAGAAACAAGATATAGTTATTTTTGCTTCTTTTTTCTCAAAATCATTGTCTTCTTTTTTACTCTCCACTTCTTGTAAATGTGTTTATGAAAATAGGTATGTATCCTGTTAATTCTCAAAATGAGGTATATCAATAACATGGGTAATAGTAACCAATTATCCCCAGTTAGGATGTCTCTCTTGTTGTTCATCTTCTAATTCTTGTTCAGATTATACAATGATAGGAATGGTAATTCTAGGTCTGATAACACATCTCCTTGCAAGAGTAGTAATATTTCATATGAGATGTGTTCTCCTTCTATTTCTTCTTCATTACCTGAATCATATGCTCTATCAAATATAGGACCATCTCGATACATAGGGTGAGATGCTTCTTTGAAACCTAACCCAGTTTTATCTTTAGGGTTTCAGAACTCCATATGCATGTTGGAAATCTAATATGGGAAAGTGAGATACTGAGAGGGGGGGGGGGGTGGATCAGATATCTTCAATTCTTATCTTCTTAAACAAATTCCACTTTCATATCATAAACATGAATTTCAATATTGAAATAGATCTAACATTCTAACTTCATACATGAAATAGAACACATAACACATAAATTTTGGTTACCCAGAAACCCTTGAAAGATAAAACTGGGTAGGGATGACACCCACAAATCTTCACTACTGTAGTATAAGTTTTTCTTGTTAGGGATACAAAGTTTGATCACTTTAGATAATCTACCATGTGAGGGGTCAACCCTGTTAAGAGCTTATAAAATTATGCAATCTACCTTGATTAAATGATTTGGAACTTACAACTAAGTAAGCACTCAGTTAGGAGATTTATGAAAGCCTATTAAGACTACTTTGTTAAGAGATTTAACCTGATTCACCTATTAAAATGTATCAGTACCCAATCCTTTGGTTTGCACTGAAAATGCTGATAACAAATCTTCTCCTTCCAATACTTATCTGATCTCAAAATCAAATGTATCTCTATTCTATCCTTCACTACTTTTCTTAGTCACTCTGACTAATCTTTTCCTATATAAAAAATACTTTTCTATTCTGCATACATGATATCTCCTTCTTTTCATCCATCCATACATCATTTTAGGGTTTAGATCTCATATTATATAAACATCTAATCAACCTCCTAGATCAAGATCAATGATCTATATTCTCTACTTATGTCGCTTAAGCATTCCCTTTTTTTGATAGGTTACAAGGCTTACATAGGGATTAATGATTAGAAATACAATCGTAATCAACTCCTCAATTCCCTTAAAAAATAGTAAATCTTGTATAGAAGTCAGCCAAAATGGTTTACCTTGGTGTTTGTGCCATAACAAACACATATGTCAAAAATGCCTTGTTAGACATATGAAGTCTCTGATGCTCGACATTTACTATTCTTCATATACTGGTGCTTGACACTAACTCTTCTATACAACTCAGAATAAAATTCTCGATGACTACTGAAGTACTCAATGACCTCTAACTTGCTCGACAATAACTACTACTTGGTAACTACACAAAATACAAGTCTAAACATAACTTGGCCTTTACAAGATGGCTCGGTCACAGTGATGACAAATTAACATTGCCTAGAAAATGACTAAGTGTTAGACACTAATAGAAAACAAAACTTAGGGATCAACAATGCATTGGTTTTGCAAGTCCTTTAATTTTTCCAATTGGTGCTTTACCTTTGTAACCCATTTGCTTCATGATGTCATATCCTTTTCTATATTTTTTTGGTCATATCTTGACATTTTTAACATTTCCATCCTATTCTTCTTTATATAATAATTACAAGACAACTTTTTCTTTATTTTCCTCTAATAGAAACATCTTGGATTTGACCATCCCTATTCCTTCATGAATCATTAAATTTTTACCATTGGATGGTGTGAAGATTGATGAGGGTCTTCCCTGAGATCTAAGAGATAAAGGTAAATCTATCATGGATATTGATGAGTTAATTTTATACTCTCCCATTCCCGTATCTTGGATATTCAAATTCTTTGCAAATCTCTATAAGATCATCTCCTTGGAAGTTTTAGCTGCTTTAGAACTTTCTTTATTGTGTGTAACCATGCTATCCCCTTGTTTGAGATTATTGCAAGGATAATTTGTATCAGCTAGAACTGATACCTCTACTCCATTATGAGGGAATTTTATACACTAATGGTACATAGAAGGAACCACTTGCATTGGATGAATCCATGGCCTACGAGGAAGAATATTATAAGAAAGCAGTAAATCAAGGACTTGACTAACAACATATTTTTCTATAGGTCCCATTGTGATAGGTAAAAATACTAATCCTTTGGAAGATCTTTCCTCTTCATCATAAGCTTTGATTATGATATTTCTTCTCAAGTCAATAGCATGTTCTAAAAATCCCAGTTGTTTCACAAGATTAAATGTGCATATATTTAAACCAATGCCTGCATCTATCAAGACACACTTAACTCGATGTTTATGAATTAAGACTTCTATGCATAAGGTCTGATTATGTGGATGATTAAATGTTTTATCATCATCTTCATAAAAAGACAAATAGTGTGGGGAATTCAAATGACCAACCTTAGCTTGGAATCTATCCACATCTAGGTCTTTTGAAACATTGGTCTTAAGTAAGGCTTGATCAAGAATCTCTCTATGAGCTAGAGAAATCTTTACCAATTTCAAAATGGAAATTTGAGCAAGGGTACATTGTAATTGATCTACCAAGCTATAATTTTCTATTGAAGGTGATGTCAATTATTTAAAGATTAATTTGAAGTAGAAGTTCCTTTAAGTGTGAGTTTATCTTGACTCCTTGTCACGGTATTGAAATATTTTGATTTTTCCTTTACTCCTTTAAGAGTGATCATATTGATAGATTGTTCCCATGGTTCCAACATATTGATCAAATTATCACTGTTGGTGTATGCATAGTTGATCATTTTTCCTTTATTGTTGGATGATTCACCTTTCTCATAGTTAGGAAATGGTTGTTGGAATGCTTTTTGATCACTATTAACATGATGTCCATCCACTTTTACTTTACCATCTTCAATTAAATCCTGAATAACATGTCTCAACTTCATACAATTGTTGGTCTTGTGTCCTTTATTTTGAGGGAAATCACAAGTCATCATTGATCCATTACTTTAGTTTCACTTCTGGTTCCCATAGTTTTGATTCCAAAAGTGTGATGATTTTATTTCCCAATAGTGATTTCAAGACCAATTTAAGTGTATCTTCCATTGGGGTAAGAGTATGTTTAGGTTTAGATAACCAATTCTCATTTCAATTGTTAGATCTATTGTTGTTATAACCTCTAGGAGCTATCATTTTGTGTTATTAGAACCTTTTTTCACTTGTAGACTTGTGGTAAGATTGAATACTTCTGGTTTTGACTTCATGTTAGGAATATCCATAACTCTATCATTTACCATATTCTTGTTCTTGTTCCAACTTTTATGCTTATATTTTTCATTGTTGGGATTGTACTTATCCTTGTTATCTTTGTAGATAGTAATTTCCCTCTTTTTGACCATGACCTCAATTTTAATTGTACTTTCAATCATCTTATAAAATATTTAAGGACCTTGAAGTTGTATGGAATAATTTAATTCTAGAATTAAGTTATTAACAAAGATAGCCATCTTCTCATTCTCAGGTAAGTCTTTTGGACATCTTGCAAAGATTCTCCTCCATCTCTATAGAAATGACAAGAAGGGTTCTCCACTTCTCTATTTTGTGTTACACAAATCAAGAATGGTCACTATATGTTGTATGTTATAAGAGTATTGTTGAATAAACTTCATAACCAACTCTTCAAACATTTTAATTCTTGTAGGTAACTTTGAGAACCATTCTATCACTGGTCCTCCCAAATTTCTAGGAAATAACCTCATCAAGTAGATTTTCTCATGCAAAAACTCCATGCTTAAAGTGAAAAATTCTCTCACATGGTCTTGAGGATATGAATTTCCATTATATTTTTCATACTTGGGTATTTCAACATTAGGAGGAAATGGAACCATGTACAAGTCTTTATCGAATAGAAAAGGACATATGTGTTCCAATGAGTATTGTTTTGAGGGTTTTTCATTTTCTTTCTTTAGCTCTTTTAATTTCATTTGCATAGCAAGTAATTATATAGTAAATATGTGATATGGGGGATAATTTTTAGTGAAATTTTAAGTGTCCCCAATACTCCAAAAATTATCACCATTGCAAAGTAATCAAAATTTTGATTTGAACACAACTTGATCGAATGAAAATAAATTCCATACACCCAAGTTATGGCTGGTCAAAATTTGGGCAAACCAAGTTCAAAGACCATCAAAAAGGAGAAAATTTGACCTTCCCAAAATTGGTCAAAGTTAGCACCAAATCAAAGAGCTCTTCGAGAGCTTTATGACGATGTTTGTTTCGTAAAAAATAGAGCTCATAGGTAAAAGATATGGTTGGTCAAAGGTTTGAGTTGACTATGTTGACTACATGATGATATGGTAGAGTAGGTGACATGGCATCTTCATCCAATCAATCTTTGCCATGTGGTAGATGTGATGATGTGGCATATTGATCAATTTTGTCCAACCAACTTGGACACATGACATATAATGATTGAATAGAAAATTGCCTCATGGCACCCCTCAAAATATACCATGTTGCACTAGGGAGATAACATGCTACCTTCCAAATATCTTCCCACCTTTTCCTTTACATTTACTATTAATCGAAAAAGGGAGAAAATGGAGAAAATGGAGGCAAAGGGAGCAAATGGAGGTCGGTGGGGGTTGAACCCCTCAACATCAGCCTCCCAAAATTAAGGCCGACCACTGCACTATTTATAGTATTGGACATATGAGGAGTGCATATGTTATTTGAATATTGTTTAAACCACCAACCTTATTTAAATAAGGTTATATCATTAAAACCACCCCTAAATTTGGAGTAAATCCATAACCACAAAATGGTAAATGGGTAAATACAAATATGAAGTTGATTAAAGGGGTTTATTTTTGTAATTATTTGTTTTATCCTATTTATGGCTAATTTTGTGTATTTAAAAGGGGGTTGTAGGCCTTTTGAGGCATTCAGGGGATGAGAAGGAGAGTGCGTTCTTGGAGGCTTTGTGATTGTTCTCGCACAATGGAAAATTATGCTGCTATTGTGCTTGAAGGGAAAATATTGTAAACACATGTAATTGGACTTTTTGGAGTTAATTGGATTGGTCACCTTATTGGAGAGGGACTGAGAGACGTATTTCACCTAGATGAACTCTACTATCAATTGTGTTTTATCTTCTATCTGTACACACTAAAAAGGTGCACTTCTATGAACCATTACATGCAAGGTTGCTCAAGAATGAGGCCTCAAAAAGTGGCTCATAGCTCTCTATGCATGGAGTTGCAAGGGACTATGGTGTATTTGCTCTCAGCTAGAGCTACAAGCATGTGACCTTGCTAGTCAACCATACAATGAGAGATTCACAATGAAGACAAGGGAAAGAGTGCCAATATCTCCAAGAATCACTATGAAGATGCAATGCAATGCAACTAAAATGAGGATGCAATCTAAGCTATGAAAGGAAATAGCAATGGATTACAATGCCCCCTATTTAGACTATGTGAGATTAATCTATTGCATAAAAGGAGATCTACACTAAGAATGCCATTATCATGCAACTATGAAAGCAAATATGCAACTAAATGATGAAAGCAACAAGTCTTCAATATCCTCAAAAGCTCCAAATGCACCTAAAACTTACAGCATAACATTAGCATAAAAACATGGTATACAAATGAAGGAGAGAGCTCTCCTTTTATAAGAAATGAGGTGAAATGGACCATGGAGATTAAGAGGCAAAAGTCTCAATCAACGGTGGAGCTTGAAAGAGGAGCAATCCATGTGCAGAAGTATCCTCCAATAGGAAAATAGGAGTTGACTTTATGTCCATATGAGACAAAAAGTGTTTTTCTCCTTTTTATAAAATAAGAATAATACTTTATTTGTGCAACTTAGGATAAGAGGAAAAGGTGGGGCTTTTTATTTATTAAAAGGGGAGGAAATATTCCTTTTGAATAAATAAAGACTTAGGATAAATGATTAGCCCATAGGATAAAAATCTAATATATGATCGAAATTAAGATTTAATCAAGAAATTGATAATGTTGAAAATATTGATTATTAATAAAATTGATTCAGGATCAATAAATCGAATAAATGGGGCCCAAAGTCTAGGCGACCATTTTAGGGTGCATACATTTTCCCCTCTTTGACTAATGTGTGATCAATTTGGGAACACATGCAGTCAAAGAAGAATTGAAATGTGAGATCGATCTGGGATCACAAAACAACTCAAATATGAGGTCGATTCAAGATCATATCCGGACAAAGCATAAACAAAGGATTCTAGACATGAGGTCGATTTGGGATCATATCCAAAATGAGAGATAAGGATCTCAAATTTGAGTGAAAGCTCACAAAAGATGTCTGAATCAAGAGAATCAAGGCAATCAGGGATGAGAATCCCATAAATACTACCCCTTCGGAGTCAAAATTGAAATCAGGTAGAGGAGAGACAGCAAATTGATAAAGATTTGATCAAATTAGGTCAATAGGGTAACCATTAGGTGGTGAAACATGCCCCAATGAGGAAGTAGAAGAATAGAAATAGAAGACTAGGAATAGAGCGAATGAGAGACTAGAAAATTTGAGAGACATGGAAGGAAGAAAGTCCATCGAAAATTGGATTATGCCTCAAAAGGTTAGTCAATTGCGTAGAAGAATGAGAAAACTTGGAAATGCGACTCAGATTTCAATTTCGAGTTTGAAAATAGATAGAAAATGATGTGATATGAAAGACCAGAAATGAAAGATATGATCAAGAAGAATCAGAAAATGAGCACAGTTGACCAACTAGTTCGTAGATGATAAAAATGAGAGCTCTCTCCATATGAAAGATGCAAAAACTAAACTATCATGAGCCTAAGAATGCAAGCTACTATGAAAGTGGTTGACTTGCAAGGTCACAACGCTTATAGACATCTAATTATCATCATCGAGCGTTATTGGTAGCGTCGTAAGATCATACAATGCACACTAGCATAACTATGTGGATATGAATATGATCTTTATCAAATAGAAATGTGGAAATCTCACCTAGGCATCAAAGACATATAGGTCAAGATGACTAATGCAGTGAGATCACCTAAGTTTGATATGGCGAGATTATGCTTGTATCAAGACACATGAAAATCAGGTTAGCTAGAAGCATGCACTCGCAAAATAGTCAAGGATAATACCTTGTCAATCCATAGGGTCAAGTAAGACCAGCATAAATGCTCATGACAGTTAGGACCAACAAAATATACCCACAAGCAGATAAAGAAAGAAAACATGTTCTCATACCCTCAGTCTTCTAGCTATGCATCATCAAAAACTTCTCAGGGAGAGACCACTCATCAAAGAAATCCACATAGACAGCACACAAAGGAAAATAAAGTCAACATATCTTAACAAGTTGATTGTTTAAGTGTGTGTGTGTTGGTCATAGAGTCAAACATTGAGTATCACATTTGCAAATGAGCAATGTTGCATCATACTAGACTGTTGGGTAAGACATCTGATAAGTGTTAAGAAACACTCGACGCAAGGGTAGTGTTGAAAAACACTATTTGGGGTGGTGTTGAAAAACACTTGTTTGGGGTGGTGTTGAAAAACACCTATTTGTGAAATGCCCCAAGAGACAAACGCACCTAAAGAACCAATGCTAATAGTTATGCCCCCTAGACAAAGAGAAAGACCAATTCTAGACCAAGTCAAATAAGGTCAAGGCATGATGGAAAGTGGCTAAGTGTCGAGGATGCATGCTAACAAATAGGAGTGCAAAGGCCTCAAGTAGCACCTGTTTCCAGGTTTTCACTACTTGGAATCTTTTTTCATTTTTTGATTTTTTGTATTTTTTCAGGACTTTATATGCTTTTTAGGATTTTTTCAGCATCATATATCAATTTTTTTTGGTATTTTTTTTAGGATCCATAAATATGTACAAAGGATGCCCCCAGACAGAACGAGCATCAAACTCTTTAAGCAAGATCACATCATGTATTTCCAATTTCTAGCAAGGTGGGAACGAGAGGGATTAGCAAACTGGTGATTGAAATGGAGGGAAGAAATCCTCAAGGTCAAACTCCTCAAGAGTACCCAAGCTAGGGAAAAAAAATGTCATAAAAAGAACATTTGGACAAGCAATGAGAGGCTAGCATAGGATAAGTCACAAAAGCACATTGCAAAAGAAGGAAGGATGCAGTCCAAAGGAGTAGACATGTCAAGAGGCTTCATAGCATCGTGTTTTACTTTTTTTTTTTATTAGATCAAGACCAGAGGGGAAAAAGATAGCGAAAGGCTAGAATGAATGAAGGAAACTGAATATGAAGGCTAAACATGAATGAAATGAAAGCAAGATCATCGTAAGATAGCTCACAAAATAGCCAAATGTTCATGTATAGATCAACATTGTCAAGATCAAAGAGAGAAGATGGAATGGATGAAATATGTAGAAGAACTACGCATGATGCCTGATTGCCAGGTTTTCATCATGGTACTTATCCAAGGTGCCACAAGGGAGTGGTTTTCACCATAGGATGAATTTATTTCTCTTTACTTTTGCTACCAAGGCACCTGTTTCCAGGTTTTCACCATGGCACATTTTCATTTTTTTTTTCAATTTTTTACTATTTTTTGAATTTTTGTATTTTTTTAATTTTTTTGGAAGAAGGCAAGCTTTTTAGATAATGCTCCTTGAAAGGATAAACCATGATATGCCAAGGATCCAAACTGATATGCTCAAAGATGCTGAAGGGGAAAGGAAGACGCAGAAGGAATAGACAAATGAGGAAAAAATGATAGAAGGTAGAAGGATAATGAATGTGAAAAGGTAGATGGAAAGAAAGGTAAGATCAACGTCAATACACACCTTGAAGGGTGATGGGAAAAATGGAGGAAACGTAAACCATATTCTAGTCCAAATGCAAACCATATTCTGGTTCATTATTTCTATGTGACTCTTCGAAAAGAGGATTGATGTACTTGTTATAATTCTCAAATGTGAATGGAGGAATATGAGAAGGAATATGGAAAATGTTTAGTAGAGGTTGCGGTTTAGGTACATGGAATGGAAGAATGTTTTTGGAAAAAGATGAAGTGGAAGCCTTTGGAAGCTTGAATGTCAACTTCACTTTTTGCTCAACATAAGACTCTTTCAAGAGAGACTTTGGAATCCATATAGCCTTAGGCTTTTCATTTCCTTTTGATGACTGAGAGAGAATATCTTCAATGATGGATTTTGGAACCCATACTTGTCTTGTAGTTTTCTTCTTAGATATCTCTTTTGACTTTATGCCCCCATGTCGACTAGAGGAGACATGGTGATCTTCTTTTTTTGATGGATTCTTGTATTGCTTCTTTTTCTTGTTTTGAACATTCAACTTACTTCCAAAAGACTTGGGACTTGTGGAAGAAGAAGGAGGATATGACCGGTTTAGATGGGTGGGTGGATGAAAGGGATTCAAGGGTATGCATCTATGTTGATCTTGAGGAAAGATAGGAGATGGAGGGATGTAAGGACCCAAAATGGATGATGAATTAGAAGAATTAGGAGGGGAAAGTGAAGGGACATAAGGACCCAAAATGGAAGGAAGATGTGAAGCCCTTAGTATTGGTGGAGGAGGTCCAAGGATGGAAGTGGAAGATGCAAAAGGATAATCAATAAGTTCATTAGAATCTATATGACAACCAAGGACATTAGGATCTTTAGAGTGAGCATTAGGATTTACAATAGGATCATGAACATCTTGAATAGGAGCAACTTCTTTGATAGGATTGTTCAGAGCTTGCAAAGACTTAGGAAGAGTAGAAAGTGGAAATGAACATGGAATGGTAGAACAAGAAGATGGAAGACTTTGATCTTGACAATGATTGTTGGGTAGCATAAGCGTATCAAATTTTTCTAGATTTTCAATAGGCTCAACATTGGAAGTAACAACACCATTTTTAATAACCTTAATGGAAGTATCATCTTTAGAAAGTGCAAGCGTAGTAAGGTTATTTTGATTGTCAATAAGCTCAATAGTGTAAGTAGTAGCTTGATCTTGCTTAGGAGATGGTGGAATGAATGTGAAAGAGTGTAGAGGATCAAAAGAACCATGAAGCGGATCAGAGACATCATGAAAATGATTGGATGATGTGGAGGGTTCTTGATCTTGATCTTTTTTTATGTTCTTTTCTTTATCATTTTTAGAGTCCTCTTGACATGGATCCACTTCTAAGGACAAGGAAGCAGGTTGGGATTGTATGGAAGACTTTGGAAGAGGTGGTGAAGGACTAGCTGAAATAGGAATTATAGTAGATGAAGGCTTAGGCTCTTTAGGTTTGACATTATTGAAAGTATTTGCAGCCAAGTGAAGGTTATCTTGAGTATCTTTAAGAGGTGGCCCTTGAGGATAACTATACGGAACCGCATGGAAAGCATTAGGATCTTTGTTGGATGAAGGATTTGTGAAAGATTTGGATGACTTAGAAGCTTTAGGAAGTGTGTGGGTATTGGAGGAAGTGGCAGATGGAAGGGGACCATCACAAGACAAAGGTTCAGCATTAACATGATCTTGCTGGAGAGTGTAATCTTTATTTTCAGCATGAGAGTTTTTAGACAAGACATGCTCATAGTATCTTCATTTATAATCAGCACAGAAAACTTTCTCTTCCTCAATAGAAGTAGATGTATCATATTGTTCACAACAAATATCATAATTTCTCTCAAAATCAGAATCATATGGATCACCATCACAATCTATCCAATAGGATGACCCTTTAGTAAGCCTAAGCACATGATGAGGAGGACTCTTAGGAATAGAGTTGCCATAAGTATTGCTACATTGTCCATCATCATAATCATCATAGTCATCATAGTCATCAAAGGTAGGTGTGTCACTCTTTGTGGAAGAGACATCACAAGGACTATCACATTGCTCTTTATGGTGAAGAGAAGTAAGACTCTTTGAAGAAGTAGAAGAAGAACGAGATCTTGAAGAAGAGGAAAATGAAGACCTAGTGGAAGAAGAATACTTGGATAATGAGGAATTCGAATGATGTTTAGAAGAGTCATGATAAGATTTGGAAGATGAAGAATGTGAATAGTGTTTAGAAGAATCATGATAAGACTTAGAAGATGAAGAATGTGAATGATGTCTGGAAGAGTCATGATAAGACTTGGAAGGTGAAGAAGAATGAGAAGGTTTAGATGATGAAGAATGTTTGGAAGAAGAAGATCATGATATGATCATGTTTATGATTCTAGCAAAGGCATCTGATTTAATCATCTTTTCTTTTATTTTTTCTATAAATTCATCACTCATGAAAATTTTGGAGGAACAACACTTTTTGAATATGTCAATGAGCTCAAGATCATCTATTCTTAATAAAGGTTCCAAAATCAGATAGTCAAGATTCATGGTTATAGAAGAGGAGGAATCAAGCATGGAAGAAATGAATAGATGAATAGAAGAAGGTAGACTAGATATTAAGAGGAAAAGAATCAAGAAGAAGAAGAAGAATTTCCCATGGGAATAGAAGACTTTAGAAGAACATGGGAAATGGAGAAGAAAGAAGAAGACTAAGAGCCATCTTGTGCAATTGATACCATAACGTTCATTGAGATGTTGAGAAACATGACAACACCTAGGATCTAAGATCTGGACTGACCTAGGAAGACTGAAAATAGAAGACCCTTGGTAATAGGATGACCTCACAAAATGTCAACACCAAACTAGGATAATCAAAGTTCTCTATTGTCCAAAGAGAAATGAAAGGATAGAAAAAGGGGCTTTACCAACACTGTCAAAGAGGTGCTTCAAATCAAAGGGTGACTACCCTTGCACTTTTGAACTAGGAGGTTGGGCTAGGCCAAAATATAATTGAAATTGAAATTAAATGAAAATTATTTAAACAATAAGAGTACAAGAATTTTCCAAGAATGTAGCTCACAATTCTAGAGATAAAATTTCTCACCAAGAACAACCTTCCAATGCAATATTTCTCTTTGGCTAATGTGATACTGATGTTGATCTTGACCAATTTGTGAAATTTTTTGAGTTTTTAAGGTCTAATTTCAAGTTTCCGAATGTGAGGGTGAAAATGTCTGATTTCAATCACAAATTCAACAGCATTTGGACAGGTTTGCAAATAGTAGAGGATCAAACATGTCTTCAAACACTTGAAACAAGGGCAAAAGAAACCTTGCCAAGACAAACACTTATGATATCAAAAATAAAATTGCACCCTATGAATGCTACCGATTGTTTGTATGTTGAGAATGTTTACACTAGTATCACACAATCAAAGACACTTCAAGCAATATCTACCTACAAGACAAGGCTTAATACTTAGCCCACAACTTGATGCCCCCTTTCCTCACACCAAGTGGTTGCCCACAAGAGATATTGGCTTTGTCATGGAAGTGTCAAACAACACAACCAAAGGGACACATATGATGAGGATCTTGGGGTGATCCGGGTTAGTCCACTTGGATCAATCCTTGCACTAAGAAGATAAGAGGCTAAATAAGGTGGCCTCTAACATATGGTTCTTAGTAAGGGCTTCCATTCATAACACCCCTCTTGCTCCTCATAAAGGACTAGGACCTCACGGCCTCAAGAGTACCTTAAGCATTCTTGCTCAATATTTTCCCCATGGTCGCAATCCCATGAGCTACTCACATCAAGTGAAGACAAGTGTTATGTCTACCAAGGTTTTGTGTCCTTGATAGCCTTGAGATTACAGTGGGTTGGAATAGCTTGGTATTAGCTTGTCCCCACTTGGGTCATTCCTCTTGATTGCTCAAGAGCAGGCCCGCTAAAGGATTCTAAATCTAAACAAAAAGTGGATCAATTCTTGAGGTTCAAGGTTTTTGGTTCACCACAAGGGTGAAGAGCATACTCCCCTATCTCAAAAATCTCTCCCAAACACACCAAACAAAGTTCATTTACCCTCTTGTTTTCAAAATTCAAAGATGGGTCAAGATTTTCTAGTTCACCAAAATGGTGAAGAGCATACTTCTCCTACCACCCAAGAATTCCTACAACAAGATCTTAAGTGCCTAATAAATGAAACAACTAGTTTTTGCCACACTTAAAAGGAAAGCGAATGAACAAACAAGATTTTTTTTTTGTTTTGTTTTTATGCTTGGGCAGCCCTACAAAAACTATTAGTAGCCCTCTTTGACATGCATTCTTTTGACAAATTTCAAGTAATGAGAGCACCTACAACCACAACTTGTTAGACCAACAAGAGTTAGGAGAATCAAAATCCAAAATCTACCAATGATTAGTACATGAAAAATTAGATAATCTGCAAAAATAACTAATCAAATGATAAAATATGAAAATGAAACCATCATGGTTGGATTAGGCTCAGAAAGACCTTTCCAATGATATATCACACTTAAACTTTTGAACTAATCCACCATCACAAATGGAAGAAAATGGTGGTGGACAGAGTTCTGAAGACAAGAGTATTCAGAAGACTCTTCAGAATTTGGAAACCATTGTAGAATTTTTAGTATAGGAGAGAGAATAAAGGATGCAAAGATGTGAAGCTCATGAGGATAAAGGAAAAAGATCAAGAGGTGATCGTGAGCCTCCAAAAATAACCCCAACTCCATATTCTCTTTCTTCTCCATCTTCTCCTTCTTCTACTCATTCTGAGTCTTCTAATCCTTTTAAGGGTGTACATAAGCCTAGAATTAAATTGGATGTAAAATTTGATTTACCAAAGTATTGTAGGGAATTAAGTGCTAAGAAATTAGATGACTAGATTCAGCAAGTTGAAGTCTATTGTAGAGTCCAAAATCTCTTAGATGATCCTAATAGGATCCAGTGAGCTACTCTTCCATTAGGAGGTATAACTCTAACCTAGTGGGAGAGTACAACTCAGGTTGAAACTTCACAACATGGTAGAGTCAATTTAACTTAGTTAGAATTTTTTAATGCTCTTAAGAATAAATTCTACCCCCTAGGCCATATGCAATAGTTAATGATGAACTTGCAAAATTTTAGGCAAGGGAAAGGTCAGTCTATCCAAGAGTACACCCATGAATTTAGGAAAAATTGCTATTGCATTAAATATTGCATTGTACACCTAAGATAATTTTCTCAAGTACATAGGTGGCCTTCACTCTTACCTAAGATATTCCATTCTGGTTTTGAATCCTTTTAATTTGGATGAAGTATGTGTACTACACATTTAGAGTCAAGGGGTAAGGGTACTTTTATTGATAAGTTTGATAGGAAGTCATTTAAGTATAAGGAAAAATCCAAAGAAAAAGGGAAGGGGGAAAAGATAGATATAGTGAAGAAAGAGGGTGAAAAAACCACATGATCACATTGCAAGAAAGAGGGGCATGATGACTCTAAGTATTGGAAGTTGCACCTTGAAAAGAGGCCAAAGAGATATGGTGGAAATAAAGGAAAAGAAAAAACTATTGTTGTAGTTCAACAGGATCTTGGATTTGATTCGGGAGATGAGACAAAGATCATTTCTGCTGGTATCCAAGGTAAAGGAAAAGGTATATCTCTTTCATCAACTACAAGTTCTTCTAATATAAGTGCAAGTATGTAAGTAAAGAATCTTCTCCTAAGAATGATAAGAAAAAGAATGAATTATTTCATATTCGGGTTGTTATCAAGCATACTAAGGTTGATACATTATTTGATACAGGTTCTCAAGTTAATTTGATATCTAAAGAAGTTGTTAAAAAGATTAATCTGACT
This sequence comes from Chamaecyparis obtusa, assembly GCA_027943335.1. Classification (NCBI taxonomy): domain Eukaryota; kingdom Viridiplantae; phylum Streptophyta; class Pinopsida; order Cupressales; family Cupressaceae; genus Chamaecyparis; species Chamaecyparis obtusa. Next base: position 1,000,188 of record BSBK01006147.1, on the reverse strand, counting down.
ACAACACCTCATCCAAAGCCATATCCTCTTGGATGGGTTTGCAATGATCCATAATTACAAGTAACTAAGAAATGTAAGTTAAGATTTGCTATCACTGCAAACTTTGTAGATGAGGTAGAAGCTAATGTAGTCCCTTTAGATACAAGACAATGATAAAGAACATGTACCCTCTTGCTAGAATTGATAATTTACTTGATCAATTGAAACATGCAATTTACTTCACTAAGATAAACTTATGTAGTGGATATCATCATATAAGAATTGTAGAAAGTGATATTTGGAAAAATACTTTTAAGACTAAATAGGGACTTTATGAGTGGTTGGTTATGCCCTTTGGGCTTTGTAATGCACCAGCTACATTCATGAGAGTCATGAATGATGTCTTTTGTCCTTTTATTGATGATTTTGTCATAGTCTATTTAGATGCTATCCTTGTATTCAGTAAGTCTTGGGATGATCATGTAAAGAATGTATTTGATGTACTGAAAAAAGAAAAACTTTTTGTAAAGATGTCTTAATGTGAATTCACTAAGACATCCTTAGTTTACTTAGGCTATGTCGTAGGAGATGGTCAATTGAAACTAGACTTTGTGAAGGTTGAATGTATTTAAAATGGTAAGTGTAGTTACATAAGTTAGGATTTTTTTAGGTGCAATCTAGTATTGGAGGAAGTTCATCAAAAAATTCTCTTATATTGCATCACCATTGGATGCATTAACCAATATGAAGGAAAATTTTCAGTGAGGAGGTCCACAGCAGAAGGCTTTCGACACTTTGAAGGAAAAGTTGAGCACCGCACCAGTTTTGGCTTTACTAGATTTATATAAACCATTTGAGATTGAAACATATGCAAGTGGGTTTGCCATGGGAGTTGCAAGGAGGTAAGCCAGTCTGCTACCACTCTGAAACCTTTTAAGGAGCAATAAGTAACTATCCCACTTATGATAAGGAACTTTATGCTTTAGTTCAGAGTGTTAAGAAATGGAAACATTACTTAATGGGGAAAGAAACTATAATTCACACCGATCACTAGCCACTACACTATTTGCACTCATAGTCTAAGTTGTGACAAAGTAGGCACTTTAGGTGGATGTATTTTCTACAACAATTTCACTTGGTAATTGTAATCACCTGAAAATGGACAAGAATAATTAAGTGAGCAATCGAGGCAAAAATCAAAGCAATTAAATCAAATCAAGCTAAAATCAAAGCAAAATTGCAATCAAGCCATAATTCAAATTTAATTAAAAATCAAAACCCATAAAATTATTTAAAATTGAATAAATCAAATGAGATCAATTAATTGTGCAATTAATCTAATTAATTGCATAGTTCATTTAAATCAAATCAACCCATTCAAGGGGTACACATGGCTAAACATATTAATTAAATTCAATTAATAAATCCTATTTTCCCTCAACCACCAAATGGGAGGAAAAATGCATCAACCAATAGGATTTGAGAACCAAGCTCACATGGATCAAGCTCACTTTGAATCTCCACCACCCATAAGGAGAAAGAATCTTGTCCACCCATTTTGTCCTCTTGTCCCATGCTTTGAGGAAAAAATATTTAAATGGTCTCCAAAGGTGGAACCATGGACTCAACCCTAATCAAACCATGATCAAATAAACTCCACCCCTACCCTTGCCAAAATCTATAAAAGAAAGGCATAATTCAAGAAATAAGCATCCACAATTTTTGAGAAGCATCAAACCTCTTGCAATTTTAAGCTAGAAAGGCAAATCTAGGAGCTAATTAGACTAATTTCATTTTGAATTAAGTTGTTTTAGCTTTGATTATCATATTTTCTCATATTTAGACTATCACTAGTGAGAGCTTTCTGAGAACTCTTCATTAACATCCCTAATTAAAGAGCCATAGAGTACTCATTTGTCTCTTAAATAGCTTAATTGAATTGCTTTCATGGTAATTTAGTTCTTATTTTGATTTATTTGGAAAAGCTAACACTATGAAGGTACTAATCCTAGTACACAAAATGGCACCCATCGTGGGGCATTAGGCCTCACTCATTTTTAAATTTAGAGAAGTAATTTTTTTCTTGCAAATCCTTCTATTGTTCTCTGTTTTGCAAGTTTTTCAGTGCTTTTGTAGGTTTCTCTAGCGTGCACAAGGTCTAAAATAATGCTTCTATGACAAAGTTGTGCGCATTTACCTAGAGTTTCAATGCATTGAATCTTTCTATTTTCTTGTCTTAATTCTTTCAGCGCGTGTGCCCTGACTCTGCAATGCTTCTAATTTGTTCTCTTGCACGTTCAAGGATTTCGTTACATGCATTTGCTTAATTAAACAACGCATTTAAATTCTATTTCTACGCTTTTAATATTTTTCTATAGTGCATTTGATACTTTCAATAATTCTTTCAATCATTTAGGAAGCACATTTAATATATTCTGTTGTGCATTCAATTCAATTACAAATTTCCAGAATCTAACATTCGAAAAATGATTTGCTTGTGTCTGCAGGATGACTAGTCATAAAAAAGTGAAAAAGCCAGAGACCAGATTCAATAGTGAAGCAAAAGCCTCGGCCAAAAAGATCAAGGAGGAGAACATAGAAAATACAAAGCTAGTTTTGGAGAATTCACAACAAGAAATAGAGGTATATGAACATTATTTGAAAATTGTTGAAGCCTACAAATCTAAATTTGCTTCATTAAATTGGACTTACTTACCTTAATCGATTTGTCTCAAATTTGATAAATAAGGTTAGATTTTCAATTTTGTTCTTGTTTTTCTTTATTGTCCTTGTTTGTGTTGACTAACTTGTTGGAGGAGAAGCAAAAAGGAAGGAACGATCACCACTAGGTAAGCATAAATAATGGAAAAATCATCAAATTGCCCCTAGCCTTTGCTAGCTTTGATTGAAGGTAAGCCTAAACTTGGTCAATTTTTCTTTAAATTGTGGCCTTGGGATTTTCATTCAAATCTAGTAATTAAAATAGCATAAAGGATAAAATCAAGCACTTAATCAAGTAAACCCCTTTTTTGTGGAAAAGAGTAGAAATACTCAATTCCCATTAGTTAGTGGGTTTTGGTAATTGAACCTTGTTAATAGTGTTGGGAATCAAGACATAGATAGGGATATGGTCTTCACCTTTTTGGTGAATTAAACTCCCACAACCTATCTCTTAATTCCATTTTTATTGCTTTCAATATGAATATGCTATATCTTTAGTGGGCTCGCCTCTCGAGATTTGCCTTAACGAGGCCGGTGAGAGGGAAAACCCAAAGTGGGATACATTTTCCTTTGACAAAAAACTCTAACCCACTATAAAATAAAATGCATGCATCCTTAATGGGGTGTGTGACAAAAGGATTTTAAGCTTTCGAACTTCCTTGAGTAGTTCTTTGGGATTGCGCAAAACTCTGACATACCAATGGTGGGAAGCCTCCTAAATTTTTGGAGGATGAAAACTTAATGTCCATTTTGAATAGAATCTTGATTAAATACCTTGTTAAAATAGCAAATCCTACCTTATAGAGCCATGTTTACGAACCAACTTGTGAACTAGGTAGATTGCTTGAAGTGTTTTTTCATGAAAAACCCGTGATAATGTCCTTACAAATTCAAACACTTTTGTGTAGATGGTTAAAAAGAACAAGTTTATTTGTGATTGTTTTGTTTGAAAAATACATACAACAAGTGAGAGATATCCATTTTGAAAATTTATCTTATATTTTTAATCTCTTCATAAAAGCAAACAATTACCAAGTTTGGGGATAACAATTCGAAATCAAACCTTGTTGAATGCCGGTTTCTACACAATCTCATTGACTCCAACTATCTTTACAAGATGACACCTGCATTGCAAAAGAGGTCTCTGAATTTGAATCTCAAAACTCTTTCATAAATCACAAGGGATAGTCTACCAAATATTTTTGAAAAGAGAACTTATCCAATGGATAGAAACTGCACATTTCATGATTGCATCCATGGAGGAAACAATGACAATATTAATAATGATAATCAAGGACCTAAAGAGACACTCAAAGATAAAGCTAATAGGGTGGCTCGAGACATTGAATTTATTGAAGTCATGTACAAACTAATAGAAAGTGATAGGGAAAGATATTTCTTAAATTTAGCCCAAGCAGGGGTGAAACTTCCACATAATTATGATGTTGATAAACTTAAGAAAGACAAGGAAAATGATAATCCGATAGGTGCAATGAGTAAACAATTAAAAATATTCCAAGAAAAAATCAACCTAATGAAGAAGGAAACCGAACCTAAACCATTTTTAATCGAGGCCTTGTGCCCATTTCCTTTTGATAAAAGTTTATAAGTTATGGCACATTTTCCAATAAATGTGGTCTTTCCAAAATATGAAAAATATACAGGTAAATCAGACCCACAAGATCACCTTAGAGATTTTTTCACTCTAAGTATTGAATTCATGCATGATACAACTTATCTAATGAGACTTTTTCCAAGAAGTTTAGGAGGTCAAGCCATGGAATGGTTCTCAAAACTTCCACAAGGGATAAAGATATTTGAGGAATTAACCTCCAAATTCGTAACCCATTATTCCTACAACATTGAGCATTAGATTACCATGTTTAACCTATGTGACACTAAACAACAAGATGGTGAATCTTTCTTAGGGTTTCTTCAAAGGTGGAGAACAGTTTTCGCAAGATATCCACAAAGTATACCCGTAAAGGAAAAAATGGAGATATTTATGAATAACCTAAATGTGGAGATGAATTATAGGCTCCAACTTCAATGTCCCCCTACTTTTGAAAAACTTATCAAAAATGGGATCAAAATTGAAGAAGTGTTGGTTAAAAGAGGGGAAATCAAGTTATTCAAAGATACTAAACCCTATACCAACATTAATAACAATCATAACTTATCTAATTATAACAATAATAAAGGAGCCAACAATCACAATGATAAACCTAGACTATAGTTGAAAAACAATAATAAAAATATTGTGAATGATGGAGTTGTGGAAGCACACAACTTAAAGGCTACTCCCTTTAATTTATCAAGCGAGATGAATTCAACATATAATGTCAATCAAACAAACAAATCCCCTTACAATAATAACAATCCCAACAACAACAACAACAATTCTAACACCAAAAACAATCCCTTTAATAATTCCAAAGTCAATAATGTTGGCAAGTTGACTTTACTAAGATTATATGACTTGTTTTGTGTTGTCATTATGGCAACAAAGTCATATAGATTTTTGATAGCTAGCACACAAGCTTTGAAGTTCATATTTCAGCTATGGTAGACAATGCAGACAATAATGTACCTGATGATCAGAGCATTGACGCACATGTGTATGATCAAGTTATGGTATGCGCCCTTGGATATAAGCTTTTGAAAATGTTATTATGCTAAGTCTAAGAATGCATGATCAGATGTGATAGTATCGAGAAGTTACAACAAGTCTAAGTGACACTAGCAGTTCAGCAATAGAACAAAATAGAGCATGAAGTCAACATGAAATTTTTTGTTTAGTGTATATCATTTTGTTTTGTAAAGGCTATGAGCCTATTGTAATAATGTTTTAAATGTGTTATTATCATTATATGTAAACACACTTGAGCCAATTGTATTGGAAGCATTGTGTATGTTAGTTTTTAGGGCGACATAGTATTAAGTTTTGGTTGCACCTATTCAACATGTATATGGCATGTGCCTTTGCATTTGAGCACATGAAGACATAGAAATAAGAGAAGAAGTATGTGAAGTATATAGAAGAGAAGAATATTATAGTAAGTATAGAATAAAGCTTTACAAGAGGTTAGAGAAACAACACACAAAAGGAACTGATCAGACATAAGTGTCAAACCAGTAGTTCACCTTCCAAATATAGTGTGTATTTGATTATTAGGAGGTTGTAGCCTTCTTCATTGAGAAGTCTGATCTGGTAGTATGCCATCCACCCCTAATAGGGTTTGTTCTTCTTGACTCCTAATAGAGTCATTGTACTCAACATTATAATGAATGCTCCTAATAGGGAAAAGGAACTCTAACAAGTTCATAAGACTAGTCCAATTATTTGTGGGTACTAATTCCCATCGGGGTTTTCCTTAGGCCAAGGTTTCTCTGTAAAAATATCATGTTTTATGTGTTATGGTTGATTATTTTATATGCCTTGCTATTCTTTTCAGTATTAAATTAAATTGGGCTAAGTTTCAAGAAGCAGAAAAACATTAATTATAGAACATTGATTCACCCCCCCTCTCAGTGTTCCCATTCTTAACAATTGGTATTAGAGCTTTGGTCCTCTAAGAGAAGTTTAACCACTTGAGGAGATCATGGATTCAGATGAAGTGAAACATTTGAAGAAAAATCTTGAAGTAGCTCTTGAAGATCTTGATAGATCTGAAAAATAAATTGAAGAACTGAAAATGAAGGTCAATGGATCACAAGTATTCATCAAGAAACTAAGAAAATATTTGAAAGATTGTTGAATAGATTATTTAGGAAAAATGGTAAAAAATCTAAATGAAGAAAACATGTCTCTGAAGGATCAAATTGAAGATCTAAATGAATAGTTAACTGATAGCAAGTCAGCCTTTGAAGAAAAGTTCAAAGAAAACAAACAGTTGGATGTAATACTTATGCAAGCAAACCTAAAAAACTTGGAGTTAGAGAACATCAAGAAGAAGATGGAATCTGAGTTGAGAAAAGCCAAGAATCATATTGAAAAATTGTACACATGTACTAATCTATTAGATTCATAGATTTATGCACAGAAGATAAAGGAGATTCCAGTGGTATTGGTTACAATAAAGCACAAATTCAAATCAATGCAATGCAAGAAAAAATGAAATCACCAGAAGAATCTATAGAAGCTAAGAAGATTGAAAATCAAGTTGAAGGTAAAGTAGAACCACCTAAAGATGAACAGAATCAAGTGAACATAACTTGTTATACCTGTAACAAGCATGGACATATATCAAGAGATTGTAAAGAGGTAAGACCTTTCAATGGTTATTGTTATTCATGCAATAAGTTTTGTCATAGAGCTATGAATTGTAGATCAAATCAAAGAAGTCAAATACAACACAATCAAAGAAATCAAACACAACAAAGTGTTAGAAGTCCTCTGAACATTACATGTCAGATATGCAATTTCAATGGACACACAACTAAAGAATGCATTATGGTAAATCACATCAATGCACCTAGGAATATAAGGCCCCTAGTCATTTTTTACTCTTGTAAAAAGGTTTGACACATCTCAAAGTTTTGCAGGTCATAAGCGCAAAGACAAGAAAGACCTAATAAGTCTCAAGGATCAATACTGGATAAATCTAGAGAAGTCAAGTTTGTGCAAGCTACAGAAGATGCAAGAAAGATTTGGATGGAAGTAAAGAAAGATAATACTATTGAAAAAGTGGTAGATGCATCCACAATGGACGCACCTTCTACTTCTAGATAAATGACCCTCATGGTCATAGGGGGAGCTAGATAAGCTCTAGACCCCTGCACGGCTGGTATACTCACCCTCAGAGTATTTGCCTTTGGTTTTATATGTTTAGTTGCTAGTTGATGCAGTATGTAAGAGCACTCAATCTAAATGACAACAAAAACTAAGTTTTAAAATCACAGTTGGAACTCGTGTTACAGTGGCAAGCACTAATTGCATAATTTTGATTTATAAGTCACTGAAGGTCTAATATCTTTACTTTTACATTCAAGATCAAGCCCTTGGAGAGAAAAGGAGATTAAAACATCAAGTATTGAAGGATTGCAGTCATTTCATCAGCAAGAAGAGTTAAAGTTGTTGGAAAAACCCTAGCTCGGATGTGTCATTTCAGAAGTCATTTGGAACCCTATTTGAGCATTGAAGCAAGTAAGTAATGGAAACTCTAGTAATCTTTGATATCACTGAAAGGAAGAGATACATGTTTAAGAAGCACCCATTCAAGTCAGTATTACTTGATTTAGAAGGAGAATTTTCCAGAACTCTGATATGAGTCATGCATGTTGAAGATATTTGCGCTTACATTTATTGTAAGGAGTCTATAGGAATAGATAGAATAAGGTCACACATGGAAACTATGGTTGATCCCAACTATACCTTCAAGAATGAATTCTCTCACCTCACAGATAGCCCTATTATTGAGTATGCAACTGCATATGAATTTTATGAGTTAGAATGGATTAAGATCTTACTCAGTAGGATACATGATGATTTTTTTTGGATTGGTGAAGTCCCTATCTGTATTACAACTAATCTCATTCATGAGATGACAAGACTTTCTAAGGTTAGCACCCTTCTTACAACATGAAAAGATATCAGAAAACAATTTTAGAAGGCATGTAAATCTAGGAGTTATAAGCATGGCATGAATATTGAGCCCATAGAGGAGAAAGACATAAAACTCATGGCTATGATCCTTGGATAAAATTTTTAGCATGCAAATAGAGTAAATAGTGTATCCACACCTACAATTCTAGCAGCAATAAGGATAGTGAAAGAGAATGGAGAGTTTAACCTTTGTGAGATCTTGCATGCACAATTGTTAGACAATATTAGAGCTATAAAACATGACAAGAGAAAAGTATTCAGGTTCAGCTCACTAATCATATACATGTACTTCCATATTGTTGGTAAGGTCTTTGATCTTTACCTAGACAGAAGTATACTAACATTGCCTCAAATTTCACTTAAGGAAAGATCAGAGAGCACTCTGAAAGACTTCATGGATCTAGAGATCAAAGCATTTAGAATCAAGATGCAAAAAAGGTTTAGAATACCTAGGAAGTTAGTAGAGAAATACAAGGACACTATATGTTTTATGGTGGAAACAGATTCTACATGCATGGAAGCAGTTGAGCCTAGAACAAAGTGGATTCATCCAATTGGTTATGAATTAGATGAGAATATTTTGGAAGGCTATGCATAAGTCCTATCTACACTGAAGGATCCCAATGAGGCTAGATGGGGCACATATGAAGAGAAGACAAAACAAGTTGATTATGTCTTGTACAGTGCATCAACTAAGAGGAAAGCATCTCAGATTACCTCTGATATTCTAAAATTCATGGTGTCACCCAAGAAGACCTAGATAAAGCAAGGGAAGCCAAGATTTCTATGAAAATTGAGAGCGCACCCTCATCTGCACAAGTTAAAGAATAAAAATCTGATGATAATCCAAAGGAGAAGAAGAACAACATAGGAAAGAGAACCTCTGCGCCCTCAACTATAGTTGATCTAGAGTCCTCTCCACCTTTTAAGCCAAGAAAGGTGTCTAGAAGAAAGAATAAAACTAATGCAAGCCACCCATTCTCAAGGACAACCAAAAGCAAAGTAAAGAACCACCTCCTGAGGTAGGATTCAGACCGAATTTGAAAGTTTTGAAGACTAGAGTTGTTGATGAAGGAAGGATAGATCAAATTGGAAAATTCTATGATAAATATCCACAGAGATTGATAAATAAAAAATTCACTCTATAATTATCAAGCATATGATTAAGTTCAAAAAGTCATTTTTGGAACTTAAGATAGTCATCCATGATAATGTATGGAACATACTTGATTCATTAAAAAAGAAAGCTATAGAGGTAGATATGAGAATTAGAGAGAAGACATTGGATGATAACCTTCCTGTTTGTTCATTAGAAGAAAATATAATGCTGTTAGATTTGGTGAAACCTCATCTGAGATAAAAAATCAGAACATTACACATAATGAACAAAGATTATGAGTTGATTGCAAAGGAGACAGAGAAAGCATTTGAGAAAGTATTTCTAGACAGACACATGTACCCTCCTACTATGCTTACACTCCAATTTTCTCTAGAGAAAGAAAAAGAATTAGAGATTCCAAATTTAACTTAAACAAGTCCACAGGATTATGTGCCCAAGGTTACACCACCCTCTGAAGAAATTGAAGCTAAAAATGAAACTATTGTGATTGAGAATGTTGAAATAACCATGGCAGCCACAGATAATGATTTGGATAAGTTTGAAGAAACTTTTATAAGTACTAAAGAAGCTAAGATCCTATGTGGTGAAGAAGAACCTATGCAGAAAGAAGAAGTCCTAGTTGAAGATATAACATGACAAGAAGGTGAAAAAGGGGATGAACCTAAAGAAAAGCCCTATGTTGAGATCCTAGTAAAGATGGAGAATGAAAGTATGGATGTAAGTCAAAGCACAAACTTATTTCCTACTCCTAATCCCTCCATATCATTATTGTCAAGATTGAATCCTGATACAATGAGCTTAGATTCATGGGGAGAAGAAAATCTAATAAAGATAAGTGTGATGGCTATGGAGAAATCCAAAGAAAAAAAAGTGATGAGAAACCCTCTCTTTATAGAATCAATTAGCATTTTGAACAACTTATTGCCTACATATAATAAATTGGTTAATGTTCACTTAGTGGATGTTGTTAGCAGTAGTTTTTCAAGTTTCAAGGAAAAATTTTCTAGTCTAGAAGACTCAGCGATAAAAATTGCAAAAGAGAAATATAACAAGAAAATATTGAATGACTTAATAAACAATTTCTCTTTAGACCTAAACTCTCTGAAGATTGGTCGAGCAATGATGAAAGAGTTAGCCACAAAAGGAAGAAAAATGATAGCTAATTGTATGAACAAAGATAAACTCACATCAGATCATTCAAAGAAGATTCAGGAAGTAGATTCCTTGATTGTAGTTGTAAGTAAATTAGTTGAAGACCCCTCTCAAGACATAAATATTTGTGATAATGTTTATCAAGGAGAAATAGAAAAAATAGAGAAAGAAAAGAGAGAGATTGAAAAGATAAGGGCTAGACAAGCACAACTAAGAAATGCACTAGCACCCTCATTAGATGTACTAAATCAAAACATCCAGCATATAGATTCTACAATTGTTACATATGATCAAGGCCCTTGCATGGATGTAGAAAAGATGGAAAAACTCACATATTCATTATGCACTCATCTCTAGACTATTGATGCACTTAAGGTATTTTGTCAGCAAGAAATCAAGAACCTTCAGATTGCATATCCAGATGTATACTCCATATAAGAACTTAGAGATTTCCTTTTTCAAGCACCTTTGTCATTAATGTCAAAGGGGGAGTAGTGTATATAGTATAAAGGAGATAGAATAGTATATGATGTAGAGTATGAAGAAAAGTATAAGTTATATGATAGCAGTTTTTATAAAGTCAAAGTATTAGCAACTTCACCATATTCCTTTGTTTCCATTAATGAGAAAGGGGGAGATTGTTGGCAAGTTGACTTTATTGAGATTATATGACTAGTTTTGTGTTGTCATTATGGCAACAAAGTCATATGGAGTTTTGATAGTCAGCGCACAAGCTTTGAAGTTCATATTTTGGGTAAGTATGGTAGATAGTGCAGACATCAATGTACCTAATGATAAGAGCATTGATGCATGTGTTTATGCTCAAGTTATGGTATGCGCCCTTGGATATAAGATTTTTAAAATGTTATTATGCTAAGTCTAAGAACGCATGATCAGATGTGATAGTATTGAGAAGTTACAACAATTCTAAGTGACACTAGCAGTTCAATGACATAACAAAATAGAGCATGAAGCCAATAGGAAAGTTTTTGTTTAGTGTATATCATTTTGTTTTGTAAAGGATATGAACCTATTGTAATAATTTTGTAAACATGTTATTATCATTATATGTAAACACACTTGAGCCAATTGTATTGGAAGCATTGTGTATGTTAGGTTTTAGGCCGACATAGTATTAAGTTTTGCTTGCGCCTATTCGGCATGTATATATATGACATGCACCTTTGTATTTGAGCACATGAAGAAATAGAACTACGAGAAGAAGTATGTGACATATATAGAAGAGAAGAATATTACAGTCAGTATGGAATAAATCTTTACAAGAGGTTAGAGCAATAACACACAAAAGGAACTGATCAAACATAAGTGTCAAAGTAGTAGTTCACCCTTCCAGATATAGTGTGTATCTAATTATCAGGAGGTTGTAGCCTTCTTCATTAAGCAGTGTGCTCTGGTAGTATGCCATCCACCCCTAATAGGGTTTGTTCTTCATGACTCCTAACATAGTCATTCTACTCAGCATTATAATGACTCCTCCTAACAGGGAAAAATAACTCTAACAAGTTCATAAGACTAGTGGAATTATTCATGGGTATTAATTCCCGTCGAGGTTTTTCTTTGGCCAAGGTTTCCCCATAAATATATCTTGTGTTATGTGTTATGGTTGATTTTTTTATATGCTTTTCTATTCTTTTTAGTATTAAAGTAAATTGGGCTAAGTTTCAAGAAGCAGAAAAACATTAATTGTAGAACACCAATTCACCCCCCCTCTCAGTGTTCCCATTCTTAACAAATAAACCTAAGCCTTTCTTTTCCACATATCAAAAGAGAAAATTCACCTTTTTAGGTGAACCTTTGGAAAATGAATTAAGGAATTTTGTGGCTAATAAAATCATTACCTTATCGTAATTGAGACCCTATGAACCCCAAGTCAAGCCCAATTGGTGGAATGATTCTCGTCACTATGAATATCATCTCAAAAAAGGACATAAAATGAATGAGTGGATGAAATTGAAACATCTTGTCCAAGACCTAATTGATGATGGAACAATAAAAGTGGAAGGGCCTCAAAATAATGAAGACCATACGGCTTTCAAAAACCCTTTCTTAAATCATGAAAAAGGGGAATAATCAAATATCAATCCTAACAATAAAAGAGGTAATGAGAAGGTCAACTTTGTTCATACTTATGATAACACCATCAATACTCTAAGAAGTGATGAAAACACTATAAATTTAATTATGGTGAAAGAAAAGCCTAAAGAAGCCACATCTAATATTGTAACTAGGGGGAAAGCATCAAAGATTACCTTACAAGGAAGTACCCCAACGATTGTATTACCAAATCAAACTTCATCTTCATCTTTGAAACAATATAATTTGGGAGATCAATTGCAAAGAACCCTTGCTCAAATCTCTATTCTATAATTACTCAAGCTTTCACCAACTCATAAGGAGATTCTAGAAAAAGCCTTAGTGGAGACAAATGTGCCTTTAAATTTAGATGCAGATAAATTACAAAATATGGTAGGCCATCTTGTTGCACCCCATTGTTTATCCTTTTCAGAACAAGATGATATGTATTTAAACCACCCGCAAAATCTTCCTTTGCATGTAGAGATCCTAATCCACAATCATAGAGTGAAAGGAGTCCTCATTGCTAGGGGAGCTGACTTGACTAAATCCTTAGGATTTTCTGAGGAGGTTATTGACCCAAAGAAAAAGATAACCATAAAAGCCTACGATGATGAAGAAAGAGCTTCCAAAGGTGTCATAGTACTTCCTATCAGAGTTGGTCTGATGTAAAAGAAGACCATTTTCCAAGTCCTTGACCTAAATTGACTTACAATATCCTATTAGGAAGGCCATGGATCCATGAAATGCAAGCTGTACCTTCAACCTACCATCAATCTCTCAAATTTCCCTACCTAGGACAAGAAGTCATGGTAAGCGGGGATTCGAACCCCTTTCAATATTGTGATAAAATGAAGCCTATTAATGACTCATTAGTCCCAAATAATGAAAAAGGGTCTATTTCCCAAATAATAGAGCAAGGAAAAAATTCAAAAGATCTTCCATCCTTGAAAGGAAAAGAAAAGGAAGAAAAATAAATTATTGTTGAAAATAATCAATCTTGCTAACCTAACTACATCGATAAAAGGAAAAGAGAAGGTTAGTGAGGAAAGTTCTCCTGAGAAACAAAAGGAAGACCAAGCAAGATCCATTCAAATTTACACCAAGGATTCCCATTATCAAAAAATAGATCATATGATGAAGAATTTTGAAAAGAAATGTCAAATCAAACAAAAGGGTGTAGGTGAATACTCCTTATCCATGATGGATCTACCCTTATCTCCAAAATCACATGGAAGACAATCTAATCTAGCTCATAAATATAATGATCACTTTGTGAGGGAAAGCACTTCTTCATCCATGGATGAGGAAAATAGTGAAATCTTAAATTGGCTATATAAAGATGAGGAATCAAGTGCACATGAAAAGGGCATTCAAAATATAAATGTTCCCACTCACCAATATGGAAAAGGATTTCAAATTATGCAAAAAATGGGATACAAAGGACAAGGGCCTTTGGGTATAAGAAATTAAGGATTAATAGAACCTATTGAAATGTCATGGACAGATAGTAAATAGAAGACTGGATTAGGATACCTAGAACAAGGGTGTTAGGAATGGGAACACTGAGGGGGGGGGGGGGGGGGGGGGGTGAACTAGTATTCTAAAATATTAATTTTTGATCTCTTGAAACTTAACTCTATTACTTAAATATTGAACTAAATATTAAAACAAGTAAAGTAAACAATCATAACACATAACACCAAATATGATTACGGGGAAATGTTGGGCAAAGGAAAAACCCTGGTGGGAATTAATACCCACTAATAATTGTACTTGTGTATTATGAACCTGTTAATGTTCCTTAGCCTTGTTAGGAGCTGTCATTACAATGCTTAAGTATAATGACCTTGTCAAGGGTTAGACCCTGTTAGGAGTCTTTAGTAACAAACCCTATTAGGGGTGGTTGGCTCACTTCCAGAGCTCACTACTCAATAGAGAAGGCTACAACCTCCTGGATATCAGATACACACTATATCTGCAATGGTGAACTGCTGCTATGACATTGTTTGTCTAATCAATTCCTTTTGTGTGCTGATGCTTTAATCTCTTGTAAATATCTATATCATTCTAAATTCTCTTTTCATACATCTACTCTTCTTCTATCAACTATGTATCTCATGCCATGCTCAAATACAAAGGCGCATGTCTTATTTATAGGCACAAACAAAAATATTCACTAGGTTGGCCTATAACCTATTACATAGAATGCTTCCAAATGAATTAGTTCAAGTGTGTTTACATACATTGATATTATCATGTTTAAAACATATTTACAATAGGCACATATCCTTTAGAAAATAAAATAATGATCGCTAATCAAAATCTTTCCTGTCGATTGTATGCTCTGTTTTGCTCTGTCGCTCACTGACTATGTCACTTCAACTTACTGTAACTTCTTCATACTAACTCATCTGATCATATGTTCTTAGACTTAGCATGAGTAAATAATCAAAATATTATCTTAAAGGGTGCATTCCAAAAATCAATCATATACATGTGCGTTGACACTATGTTCATCAGGTGCTTTACTGACTGCTTTGTTCTTCATACTTAGCCGATTTCTTATCTTCTAAGTTATTACGCTAACACCAAAACTCTATATGACTTTGTTTCCATAATGGAAACACTAAATATTAGTCATATACACTAGTATAGTCAAATTGCTAACAATCTCCCCCTTTTTCATTAATGGCAACAAAGGAATATGGTGAAGTTACTAAATTGTATCTTACACAAAAAACTTTCTAACATATATCCTTATCTTTTTCTGTACATCATATACTCTATCTTATATCTCCCTTCTAATCATCCTTATTAATTTATCCTTACTCCATATTTACTCTACTCCCCCTTTGACATTAATTAAAAAGGTGCTAAAAAATGGGATCTTCAAGTACTTACACTTAGAGTACATCCGGGTATGGAATTTGAAGGTTTTGGATCTCTTGCTGCCAAAATGCCTTAAGTGCATCTACTGTCTGGAGATGGGTGCATAGTGCATAACAAAACATCTCCATCTTCTCCAATTCCATACAAGGACCTTCATCATATGTCACAATCATGGCATCAATCTCCTTGATATTCTAATTCAACACATCCAATGAGGGTGCAAGTGCATATCTCAAATGAGTTTTCCTAGCCCTTATCTTAGCTATCTCTTTCTCTACCTTCTCAATATTTTCTAATTGTGCTTGATAGAAATTATTACACATTTTCACATCTTGTGAGGGATCTAGCATTGACTTTCTCACAGGTGCCATCATAGATTCAACTTCCTAAATTTTCTCTAAAAGGTCTGATATTTCTCTTTTGCAACTTTAGATGCTAACTCTTCAAAACTTGAGAAATCTTCTTTGAAGCATGTCAAGATGGTGCTAACATCATCTACCCAATGTACACTTGATACTTTCTTGTCTTTAGGTAGTAGGCTATTCAGTATGCTTATTGATTCAACAAATAATGGATTCCCCATTACTTGTTTCTCCTTTTCTTTCTACATTGCTAGCACACTAATATTTATTAAATCTTCTTCTCCCCAAGAGTCTAGACTAGTTGTATCAGGGGTCAAAATTGACAACAATGAAGTTGAGGGCTTAGGAGTAGGAATGTTCTATCCATAACTTCACTCTTCACCTTCACTGGAATTTCAACAAAGGGCTCATCTGTAGGTTCATCTTCCTTATCTTCTTCCTGTCTAGTTATGTCTTCAATCTAAACTTCTTCTTGCTGCATAGGTGTGTCATCACCACATAGTATCTCAGCCTCTTTTGTGCTCACAAAAGCTTCCTCAAACTTATCTAGTTCTTTATCTGTGGTTGCCATTGATATTTCAACATTATAAATTATGATAGTGTCATATTTTGTTTCAGGCATGGGAACAGACTCCATTGCTTCACTAGGTGTTGTCACTATGGGAAAAAAATCCTATGGACTTGTCAGAGGTGTATTAGGTGTCTCAAACTCCTTAGATTTCTCTGAGGGAACTTGAGTTGTAGGTGCATTAGGAGGATACATGTGTCTATCCAAGAAAACCTTCTCAAATCCCTTCTCCATTTCCTTCACAACCAACTCATAGTCCTTATTCATAATCTACAAATTTCTCATCTTGGTTCTTAGGTAAGGCTTCACCAAATCCAATAAAAATGATTTTTCTTCAAATGAACAAACTGGGAGGCTTTCATCCAATATCTTTTCTCTTATCTTGAGATCTTCTTCTATAGCTTGTCTCTTCAAAAAGTCTAAAATGTTCCATACATTATCCGGTATAACTATCTTAAGTTCCATAATTGTTTTCTTGAACTTAATCATATGTTTGATTATCATACCATGGATCTTTGATTTATCTATCTCACTATATTTATCATATAATTTTTCTATCTGATCAATTCTTCCTTCATCAACTACTCTAGTTCTCAACACTTCAAGATTCATTCTAAATCCTACCTCTGGAGGTGCTTGAGTGTTTTTGCCTTTTCTTCTTATTATTCTAGAGGATGGGTGGCTTGTGCTGGTCTGCTTCTTCCTCTTAGGCATCTTGCTAGGCTTAGGAGGTGGTGTAGACTCTAGATCAATAGTATCTGTGGGCGTAGGGGTGTTTTCTTCTATACTTTTCTTCTTCTCCTTGGGATCACTAGTCTTCTCTATTTTTATATTAGAAGAGCGTGCACTCTCAAGTTGCATTGCAATCTTGGCTTCACTAGCTTTATCTAGGTCTTCTTGTGTAACACCATGGATTTTTAGTATGTTAGAGGTGATCTTTGATGCTTTTCTCTTGGTCACAACACTATAAAAGACTGAATCTATCTATCTTATCTTCTCCTCATAAGTACCCCATCTTGGTTCATTGGGATCCTTAGGCACTGATAAGAGGACTTGTTCATATGATTCTAAAACATGTTCCTCCACTTCATAACCAAGTGGATGAATCCACTTAATTCTAGGTTCCACTTCTTCCATGCAAGTGATGTATGTCTCCACCATGAAACAAATTCTATCCTTATACTTTTCCACTATACTTTCAAGTATCCTATACCTTCTTTGCATCTTGATTCTAAATGTCTTGATTTCCAAGTCCATGAAATCTTTCAAGATGCTTCCAGATGTTTCCTTCAATGAAATCTATGGCATTGTAGGTATGCTCCTGTCTAGATAGAGATCTGATACTTTTCCAACAATATGGAAGTACATATAGATGATCAGTGACCCAAACTTGAATGTTTTTCTCTTATCATGTTTGATAGCCCTTATATTATCCATCAACTATGCACGCAAGATCTCACACAAGTTGAACTCTCCATTTTCCTTTACAATTCTGATGACTACCATAATAGTGGTTGCAGACACACTATTAACTCTATTTTCATGCTAGAATTTGTAACCAAGTATCATCATAATGAGCTTGATATCCTTCTCCTTAATTGGCTCAATTTTCATGCCGCGCTTATCACTACAAGACTTACAAGCTTGTTCCACTTGTTTCCTAGCATCCTTGCCAGTAGGAAGAATGGTGTCAGTCTTAGGAAGTCTAGTCATCTCATAAATGAGACCAGTAGTTATTTTAACATGGACTTCTCCTATCCAAAATAGGTCATCATGTATTCTACTCAATAAAATCTTAATCCATTTAGATTCATATAACTCATATGTAGTCACATACTCAATAATTGGGTGATTAGCAAGGTGCACAAACTCATCCATGAATGTCATGTCTGGTTTCATCATTGTTTCCATGTGTGACCTAATTCTATCTAATCCTACAGGTTTCTTCTTGCAGTATATGTATGTGTGTATGTCTTCTACATGCGTCACTCCTATAGTAGTTCTAGAAAATTCCCTTTCAAGGTCATCTAGGACTGACTTGAAAGGATTTTTCTAAAATATGTACCTCTTCCTTTTATTAATATAAAAAACAACTAGAGTGGCAATTACTTACCTAGTTAATTGCTCAAATAGGTTTCTAATGGGTTTCTGAATCATTGTGACCGAACTAGGGTTCCACAACAATTTTCACACTTCTTCATTGATAAACCAAATTTAATATTTCAACACAAACTGATTTGATCTCTTGTGCTCCCCAAAGGCTCGATCTTGAATGCAAATGTGAGGATAATGGATCTCCGGTGACTATTAAAGAAAATTTCTGCCATTAATGCTTGCTGCCATAACACAAAATGTAACAATGAATTTCAATCTTTGTCTCTACTAACAATCAAGTTATGCACTCTTTCATACAACATCAACTAGTATCCAAACATCTAAAACCAAAGGTGCATACTCTAAGGGTGAGTATACCAGTCGCACTGGGGTCTAGAGTTAATCTAGCTCCCCATATAACCATGAGGGTCATTCATCCAGAGGTAGAAGGTGTGTCCATTATGGATGCTCCACTACATAGTCATCAACATTATCTTTCTTTACTTCCATCAAAATCTTGCTCGCATCTTCTGTAGCTTTCAGAAACTTGACTTCTCCATATTCATCTAAAATTGATCCTTGAGACTTATTAGGTCTTTCTTGTCTTTGCGCTTGTGATTTGAAAAACTTTGAGATGTGTCCAACCTTGTTACAAGAGTTACAAATGACTAGAGGCCTTATGTTCCTCGGCGCATTGATGAGAATTACCATACTACATTGTCTAGCTGTGTGACCATTATAATTCCATATCTAACATGTAATGTTTTGAGGACTTCTAACATTTTGTTGAGGATGATTTCTCTAATTATGTTGAGTCTAATTTCTTTGATTTGATCTATGATTCATAGCTCTATGAGCAAATTGATTGCATGCATAATAGTAACCATTGAAAGGTCTTACCTCTTTACAATCTCTTGCTATATGTCCATGCTTGTTACAAGCATAACAAGTTTGGTTTACTGGCTTGCATTTATCCTTAGATGGTTCAGCTTTAGCTTTAGTTTTATTTCTAGTCTTCTTAGCTTCTGTAGATTCTTTTGGTGCTTTCTTTCTTTTTCACATATCATTGATTTGATTTTGTGCTTCATTGAATCCAATACCAATGGTATCTCCTTTAATATTTTTTGCATACAACTGTGACTATTATATCCTTACTTGTGTGTAATTTGTCAATATGATTCTTTGCTTTAGTCAATTCAAATTCCACCTTTTTCTTGATGTTCTCTAACTCCAAGATTTTCATGTTTGTTTGCCTTAATTCTTCATCCAACTGCTTCTTTTATTTGACCTGTTCTTCATAGGCTTCTTGATTGTTAAATAGCTTTTCATCCAACTCTTCAATCTGATCCTTCAGAGATTTGTTTTCCTCATTTATTTTTTTGACCATTTTTCCTAAATCACTTGTAGAACAATATTTCAAATATTTTCTCATTTTCTTGATGAATACTTGAGAACCACTAACCTTTAATTTCAGTTCTTCAATTTCTTTTTCAGATCTATCAAGGTGTTCAAGAGCTGCTTCAAGATTCTTCTTCAGATGTTTCACTTCTTCTGAACCCATGATCTCCTCAAGTGGTTAAAATTCTCTTCAGAGGACCAAAGCTCTGATACCAATTTTTAGGAATGGGAACACTGAGAGGGGGGGGGGGGTGAATCTGTGTTCTATAATATTAATTTCTGATCTCTTGAAACTTAACTCTTTTACTTAAATGTTGAACTGAATATTAAAACAAGTAAAGTAAACAATCATAACACATAACACTAGATATGATTACGGGGAAACCTTGGCCAAAGGAAAAACCCCAGTGGGAATTAATACCCACTAATAATTGTACTTATGTATTATGAACCTATTAATGCTCCTTAGCCCTGTTAAGAGCTATCATTACAATGCTTATATACAATGACCTTGTCAAGGGTCTGAACCTGTTAGGATTTTTTAGTTAAAAACCCTATTAGGGGAGGTTGGCTCATTGCCAGAGCTCACTACTCAATAGAGAAGGCTACAACCTCCTGGATATTAGATACACACTATATCTGCAATGGTGAACTATTTCTATGACACTTCTTGTCTGATCAGTTCCTTTTGTGCGCCGATGCTTTAACCTCTTGTAAAGCTCTATATCATTCTAAATTCTCTTCATATACTTCTTCTCTTCTTCTATCAACTATGTATCTAATGCCATGCCCAAATATAAAGGTGTATGTCTTATTTATAGGCACAAACAAAACAATTCACTAGGTTGGCCTATAACCTATTACATACAACACTTCCAAATGAATTGGCTCAAGTGTGTTTACATACATTGATATTATCATGTTTACAAAATAAAATAATGATCGCTAATCAAAATCTTTCTTGTCAGCTACATGCTCTGTTCTGCTTTGTTGCTCACTGACTGTGTCACTTCAACTCACTGTAACTTCTTCATACTAACTCATCTGATCATGCGTTCTTAAGCTTATCTTCAAGGGCACATGCCAAAACTTGATCATATACACGTGCGTTGATGCTCTGTTCATCAGGTGATTTACTGACTGCTCTGTTCTTCATACTTAGCAAATTTCTTATCTTCTAATTTATTGCGCTGACACCAAAACTCTATATGAATTTGTTTCCGTAATGAAAACACTAAATCTTAGTCATATACACCAGTATAGTCAAATTTCTAACAAAGGGTACACTCAAAAGAAATATCCCTTGGCTTATGACCAAATCTTACAACTAGGTTATCAAAGTGATGAGGATTCAAACAATTGGGAATGAGACTCATTGTCAAGTGAGTCATGTCAAGATAAAGAAATTGATGTCATCCATACCTATACTCCTAGCAAGGGAAAAGAACAAGTCTCAGAAAAAAATCAAAATCAAGCTCCAAGTTCTAGTTAAGAGGTCTTAGATAATGTGCCAAGCCAAGAAATTGAAAGAAGTCAATGAGTAGGAGAACCTTACATACCATCATGGAGACCTACTATAGAGAAAACTAGCCTTACATTTAATCCAAGAGATTTTTACCCAACGGAAACCCTAGAGGATTCTAGTGAGGAAGATTTTGACCCTAGTTCTCTAGAGAATATCGAAGAGGCACATATCATAGACTTAAGTGATACGATGTTTGAACCTTGAAATGAGGTCATGTCCTTAAACCCTATTGAACCAAACCTAAGCATTGATCCCTTGACTCTTATCTATCCCGAACTAATTGAATGGGATTCCATTGAACCTACCATCTTCCCTACATTCTTGAATGATAAATAGTGTCCCAATACCTTAATGTGGTTGAGCCTTCTTCTACCATGGAATATCAAGGAAAAATGAAAAAGGGGAGTATTCAACCTTTCAATTTGGAAAAAAGTGAAAAATTAAAAACAAAATTAAAAAATGGAAAGAATTTAATGTTGAAAACCACATTGTGGAAACATTAAATAAAAAAGAAATAAAGAACATTTTCGAAGGTGAAAACCCAATAGAGGCACCTAAGGAAGAAGGGTTGGATACTTTGTCTGGGCACTATGAGGAAAGATCACCTATCTTAATTGAACCAACATAGAAAGTAAACATTGGGTTAGAATCAGACCCAAGAATGATACACCTAGCAACATCCCTATCTAGTGAGGAAAGAAGGGATTTCATCAGATTTTTCAAAGACAAACAAATCAATTTTGCATGGTCATATGATGATATGCCTAGATAAGATCCAAATTTAATGATGCATCATTTGAACATCAAAGAAGGAGTAAGACTGATTAAGTAGAAACTAAGGAAGATGCATCCACACATAGCTTTACTTGTAAAAGTGGAGTTGGAAAAGTTGCTGAAAGTAGGGTTTATAAGAGTCATTGACTATGTCGAGTGGATTTTGATGAGGCATATTAATGTCTTAATTTTGATATAGTTTTTATAGTTTGGACACACTCTTTGTGCTTTGACAAAACATTTCTCAACACTTGTTGTAAATATCTTGTGAACTTATGCCAAAGACAGCTAGAACCTACTAAACCTATGGGTAGTGTGCTTGACATGTTTTTCTTAATACTATACATAGAATGCAGTATTTCATATAAATATTTTAAGCTATGTTCTAATATCTGAGTAAAAGTAGGAATTTTATCTTGCATATGTGTTCTAGATGTTGTTAATTTTTTATGAAAATGAGGAGCGACACAAAGAGTGGTGATTACTGCATTTAAGGAGGAAGATAATGGAGACTGGTCATGGCAAAGAAAGTGTAGTTTAGTTCCGTTAGATAAGCTACACTTGCAAAGGAGTTGTTGTTCCAGGAATATAGGGGATATAACTTGCTATATTTCTTGCAAGTTGTTATTCTGTTGCCTGATAGTAAATGTACTATGTCATGGTTGATCTTCTACCTTCTTTTTTGGCGATGTTTGTTCAAGAATTTTTATGTTATATTTTTAATAAGCATCCAATCCTCTATATAATGGATTTGGATCATCTTAGTAAGCTAATGAGAAAATAGATAATGCTGATTTAGATTCAGAAGTTACTCTTTATGTTCTTCATGAATTATTCAGTTTCTATGTAATCAAAGAAGGATTTTAATGGAAGAAATATTTTGAAGCACTTGTTGTGTTCATAGTTAATTGAAGCCAACCAAGGGGGCCCACTTGGGAGGTGGAATAGATTTAGGTAGAATAGATTCATTTCCTATAGTTTCCTATTTTTAGATAGATTTACTATATTAGTCCTGCAACATTATTACTGTGAAAGTTCCTGCAACACTTGTAGAAAATGATCATAGTGGATGTTCTAAGTTGTTAATTAGTTTAGGTTCATTTTTAAGCTTCCTACAATTATCTGTTGTTATCCAAGGTGTGTTTACTATTTTGTAGCAGTAGTATAGATTCTTCCAATGCATTTTACTTTCCTACAGCATAGGTGTTATGACTCCTAAGGGAACTTAGTGCACAAACTGTGCTGACCCATTTCAAGTCCTACATCCCTGGGTTGAAAATTCAAGTGTATTTCATGATGGAATAGGTAATCTTTAGAATAGATATATTATCTTTGAAGGAGAGAAAATGGCATGATTATCTTCATATATTGTGAAACTATACATTTTTGGCACCGTTGCCGAGGATGGTGTCAAGCTAGGAACCTTCATGAGTCATTTATTTTTAGATTAGTTTGTTAGCTAGGAACTACAAAGTTGTGAGCCTGATTAACAAGTAACCAATTTCTTGCATGCATCAAAGAAGGAGAGATGTCCATGGTAGATTCCTTCCTAAGGAGCCTGTGAAACCAAAAGAAGAATTCAAAGAACCTAAACTGCCATTTCTTGACACAAGCTTAAAGTTTACTACATCATCATCTTTAGTAGAAGAAGACATCTAGAAAACATTTGACCTCTGTCCATTTGAGGAAATATTGGCCAGCTTCCATACTAATCCGAATCCAGGACCATCTACTGTTTAGAATCCCCTAATAATTACCAATTTCCAACCACAGTTTCAATATCCCATACCTCCAGCTATGGCAGCTCCCACATTTCCATTTCCAATACCAAGTCTCGTTAATAATCCCAATCTCAAAAATATACCTACATCAGCATTACCAAAGTTTTATGGTCTTGTCATAGAGGATCTTGATAATTTTCTATTCAAATTTGATATCCTGTGCCAGAGCTTTGACTTTAATAATGACAGTCACAAGCTAAAATTATTCCCAGCCACATTAAAAGAGTCAGCTTTAAAATGGTTTATGGGCTTGGGGGAAAATGCAGTAGCAAATTGGGATGATATGAGATGCCTATTTCTTAACAAGTATAAGGAATATTGCAGGGGAAATGATTCAGAAGGTGATGACATTTTTAGAATGTCACAATGGGAAGATGAAACATTAGAAGATTATATATCTCGCTTCCTATTCAACTTACAAAAGAACCCACAACACACCCTATAGGAGGAGTCCTAGATGATTTTTCTTAGAGGAGTAAATGAGAACTATCTTGAAGCATTAGATTTGATGGTAGGAGGAGATATATCCCAATCTTCATGGGATGACCTTTAGAAGATTTGCCAGAACTACTCTAGGTCAGCAGTAAAGAAAGGAAGGGGATTTCGCTCAGCAATAGCCAAGGGAAGTGGCTCTGGTATTTCAAAGATGGAAATTTCAAATTTGTTGTCTAATTTCAAGAAAGACATCATCAATGATGTTGCAACACATTTGGATACAATGACTACTAAGAAGAAACATGCAGAAGTTGAGGAGCAGTTAGCTGAGTACTATCCACACTGCCGAAAATAGAAGAAAGATTGTCATTGCAAATTGGTCGCTAATGTGGAAAACCAGCATCTTCCAACTGAGTACCTAAAGATAGAAGGAGAAGATGAGAAAGTATTCTTCATTTCTCAACATCAGCCATGGGCCCCATGTCAAGGTATGCCTTAAGACCCTTTACAAAATTCAAATCCATATAGTAATCAATGGAAAAACCATAGTGTCCAAGGTCCTCCATAATATAATCAACCTAATTGGAACAATGCTTGGCAAAATAATCCACAAAGTTAATGGTATCCTCCACAACAGCTCCAATGGCCACAGTTCCCAAACCAATGGCAACCACCCCAAGGGAATTGGAAGTCTACAAACCAATGGAGAGGACCTCAGTAATGGTCTAACAATACCGGATACCCACCTTTACCACCTCCAGCAAATACACCTACACTAATGCCACCACCTACAATTTTTGGACCTCAAAAATAGACTCAGTTTCCTACACAACCTCAGCCAAATCCAAATAATCAGCAGCCACAACAACCAATGTATGTTGTTGATGCTTAGTAGTATCCTACTTATGCTCTAAATGTTGCAGATATACATTTGAGATCTAGTACAACCTTACCAACACCTGAACCACCTCTTATAACTGAAATACCAGATCCTCCTACAACATCAGCACCAACAACTTCTCTATCGCAAGCAGTTGACCCAGTCAATGTAACTAGTTCAGCTCAAACTCAAACTGTAGTTGAACCTCCTTTTCCACAAAAGCTTATACAAAGTAAACCTAGAAAAATAGAGGAACAATCCTTTGACATCATTGACCAGTTGAAGAACATGCATGTCCAGATTCCTTTGTTCCAAGCTATTAAAGATGTTCCTATTTATGGAAAAGCTATCAAAGAAGCCTATCTTAAAAATCCTGGGAGGAAGAAAAAGGACCCAACCATAGTCCATGTTATAAGACAATTGGCTGACAACATGTTAGGAAAATTGGTTATTCCTAAATATTCTGATCCAGGAAGTCCAGTTGTGAATGTGATTATAAATGGTCAGTCAGTCAAAAATGCCTTGTTTGATCTTGGTGTTGCTATCAATGTAATGACCAAGGATACTATGAAAAAGATGAACATAGAAGGATTAAGGGCTACCCCAATAATTCTATAACTCACCGATAGCTCTACTATCACTCCTGATGGGATGATAGAGGACATAGTAGTAGCCCTAGATTCTCTTAAGTACCTTGCAGATTTTATGATTCTATCCCCAAAAGTCAACTTAGCTGGTTACCCTGTCATTTTAGGATGACCATGGTTAGCTACAGCTGATGCAAATATAATTTGTAGGTTAGGAAATATGACCATATCAGATGGGAAGGCAACAAAGAAATTTGTCCTGTATCCTCTAGTACAACCCCAACCAAATTTAAGCACACCTGTATGGCTAGATTTAGGGGATGGAGAGGAAAAATTAATCTCTGTAGTACAGCTTATGATGTTACATAGACAATCTTTTCTAAAGCTATAGGAGGAAGATTCAGTAATTTAGAGTATTCTTAATAATACTTGTGTAGTAGAAAAGGATGTATCTGACAGCTCTGTGTTGAAACTAACTACATATGAGGAACATACTGAGAATTATTTTCTACCTAAGGAGCCAGAAATTATCCATTAGATTTTACCATGTGAACTAGATACAAGTCCCATCTCTAAAACTACTATGGTTAATCTCACAACTACTGTTGAGTTGTCAAAAGGTCATAATCTCCATGTCAATAACAAACTGCCTTCGAAGCAGCTGTAATAGTTAACAGAGATTCTTCAAAAACATGAAAAGGCTTTTGCATGGGACTATGGAGATATGAAAGGGTTAAGCCCCACATTATGCACTCATAGAATATATATCAATGAAGGGTGCCTGCCACTCTGTCAACCCTAGAGGTGGATTAATCTAGCACTCAGGGAAATAGTTAAAACTGAACTACAAAAATTGCTTGATGCTAGTTTCATATACCCTATATCTGATAGTCGATGGGTCTAACCTTTGGTTATAGTACCTAAAAAGGGAGGGAAATGATAGATTTGTGTAGATTACAGAGAATTGAATAAGGCAACGAAGAAGGATAATTTTCCTTTACCATTTATTGATCAAGTTCTAGATACTTTGGCTGGTAAGAAATATTTTTCTTTTGTTGATAGATACAGTGGTTATAATCAAATAAGTATAGCTCTAGAGGATCAAGATAAGACTAAATTTACATGCCCATGGGGTACTTTTGCATACTCTATGTTACCATTTGGCCTGTGTAATGCTCCAGCAACATTTCAAAGAGCCGTAATTAGTATTTTTGCTGACATATCACATGACTGTATGGAAATATATATGGATGATTTTATAGCATTTGGAGTGACCTTTGAGGAGGCTTTGATGAATCTTGAAAAGGTTCTTGTCTAATGCAAAGAACATAACCTATCACTTAATAGTGAGAAATGTTTCATGCTTATGCAAGAAGGGGTAGTGCTTGGTCACTTTATATCAGCCGCAGGGATACAAGTGGACCTAGCCAAGATAGAGGTAATTCTAACATTTTCCACACCTACTAAACCAAAGGATGTAAGATCTTTTTTAGGTCATCCAGGCTATTATAGGCATTTCATTCAAAATTTTAGTCAAATAGCTAGTCCTTTATATACACTAGTGACTAAAGAAGTTAAATTCATTTGGACACCAGCTTCTAATGAATCCTTCCTGCAGCTTAAGAAACTCCTCACCATAGAACCAGTTCTTAAGGGACCGAATTGGTCTATTCCATTTCATATCCATATTGATGCATCAGACTATGTTGTAGGTGCTATATTAGAACAAAAGCCTACTAACCTTGAAAATGCAATCTATTATATTACTAAAAGTCTCCATGGCCCTGAACTAAACTACACAGTAACTGAGAAGGAAATTTTAGTTGTAGTTTATACATTGAACAAATTCAGACACTATGTAACTAGCTATCCTATTTTTGTTCATACTGACCACTCAGTCATAAAGTACTTGATGAACAAACTAGCTATAACTGGTAGATTGGTAAGATGGCTCTTGTTATTGCAGGAGTTTGATATTACCATTATTGATAAGCTAGGAAAGGCCAATGTAGTTGTTGACTATTTGTCTAGACTTCAACTTACTGATGAAGATCCAACTCCAATTGAAGATACATTTCCAGATGATCATTTGTTCCACATAGCAACCCATACACCATGGTATGCAGATATAGAAAACTATCTCACTGCAAATAAAATGCCACCACACTTCTCCCAAAAAGATAGGAAGAAGCTTGCAAAGAAAATTTTTCATTATTCATGGATTGATAACAATATCTTTTATACTGGACCAGATCAAATCATGAGAAGATGTGTCATGGAAGATGAAATATATGACATACTACATGCCTATCATGATGAACCATGTGGAGGCCATTTTGTAGGAAAACAAACAACATTAAAGATACTTACAACTGGATATTACTGGCCAACATTACATAAGGATGCATCAACTTATACAACCAAGTGTGACAAATGCCAGAGAATGGGTCAGCCAACAAGATCAGATGAGATGCCACTCAATCCACAGGTTGTTGTAACACCCTTTGACAAGTGGGGTATGGAATTAATAGGGCCAATTGATCCACCATCAAATGGAAAATCCTACATCTTAGTATGTACAGATTATTTAACAAAATGGGTGGAAGTTAGGGTGATGAAAAACACAAGAGATGAGAAAGTAGCTAAATTCTTATATGAAGAAATATTCACATGCTACGGAGTTCCCAGAGAACTTGTAATAGATCAAGGAGCCTAGTTCACATCAAATTTGATCACTGAACTTATGAAAGAATACAACATAAGGCACCGAAAATCCAGCCCTTATCACCCTCAGGAAAATGGGCAAGTAGAGGTCACCAACAGAGAAATTGAGGCCATTCTGACCAAGACAGTGCAAATACATAGGAGGGATTGGAGCAACAGACTAATTGAAGCTATTTGGGCTTACCGAACTACATGGAAGAAATCAACTAGATTCACCCCATTTGAACTTGTGTATGGCAAAGCAGCAATGTTGCCCATTGAATTTGAACATAAAACATTATGCATTGCATTGGAATTGAACATCAGCCTTCCTGTAGCACAAGAAGAGAGACTTCTCCACTTGAACTCACTAGATGAAATGAGAAAGACAGCTTTGGAAAGAACAAAGATCATTTAGAAACAATGGAAGAAGTGGCATGATGCACATATCAATAATAAACACTTCCAAGTGGGAGATTGGGCTCTTTTATATGATTCTCAATTCAAGGAGATTCCAAAAAAATTGTAGACTCAGTGGCTAGGGCCTTATGAAATTCAATATGTATTTGACAATGGAGTCATCCAATTGACAACCAATTATCCAGTCTAGTTCAAATTGCTTGTAAATGGCCACCGATTGCACCTCTATCATAAACCATAGACTAAGGATGAGGTCCTACAGTAGTTCCAACCAAGTAATTTAAGAGCTCCTACGGACACAGTTCCTATAGCGGAGGGTGCAAGCCTTCTTCCTACAGTCGTACCATAACAAGCCTTCAATGAGAAACACATAATAAAACCTCATTCCATATGAGGTCCATTCTTTCATTCACTTCTCATTTTCTTCTTATCAACTCATCTCATTTTTTTGTCTACCATCCACTCACCCTCCATGTCACCCATAAATTTTTCTGTGATCACTCGACTTTGCCAACTCATCAACCTGCATGCGGATGTATGAACTAAAATTTTTAGGTACCGCATTTTTACTTTCTTCTCATTTTTAGCGCATAGGTTTCAATAATTATATATAATACTACATTAAATGTATCGTATAAGCCTAAAGATAGTTTTCCATTCCTGTGCAAAATTTTTTAAGTGTGGACACTTGTCAAAATTTCATGGGGGGCAAGGAAAGTGTATTTATTTCCAAGTGTCATCTCAACGTCACCCTAGTCATGTCCATGTTATATGTTGTACTTTGGCTGCGGTCTATTTTTAATTTTAAAATCTTTATTGTATTTGCCATACCTTTTCATTTTGATTTTTGGAAAGATTTCCTGAGTTTGACATGACTTAAAAGGACTATCATTTATACGAGAACACTTCCAGTTAAAACCTTGATGTCCTTCATAATTAATAACATCATTATTTTACATGCCAAACATAATGGAGCCATGTTAAGAGAATGTGGTATTGGCATTTCTTAGAAAGATAAATTTGAATTCTGAGAAGAAGGT
Organism: Chamaecyparis obtusa; assembly: GCA_027943335.1. NCBI lineage: Eukaryota > Viridiplantae > Streptophyta > Pinopsida > Cupressales > Cupressaceae > Chamaecyparis > Chamaecyparis obtusa. The sequence goes on along the minus strand of BSBK01006147.1, from coordinate 970,058 downwards.
ATTTTGTAGAGAGTTAAGGGGGTAAAAATTATCAAGGTGGTGAGAATAGAGAAATTTAAAACTAGGCATTTTGAAGATGGGAGGTCAATTGTAGAGACATGAGCCAGTTGTCCATGGTATTCTACTGGTGGATGTGGAAGCAGTTTGTAGCTTTAACGCTTGTGGATGGCTTGGCTACTTGCTGTAGTTAATAGAGTTCAATGAAGAAGTAGCAATGGAGTTTATGAGGACATTTGATGAAGGAGAAGCCACAGTATGGGGATTAAAAGTGGTTTCTACTAAGGAGCGGATAGCATAAGTCACAAGACTACTAGTGAATGGAGAGCATTACCCAAATGAACATGATGCCAGGTCATCATGGGCACAGTTCTCTCAGCCGGGTGACCCTCCATTGGAAATCTCAAATCAAGGGTGTAAGAGACTCTCTCCTCCAGTGCCGTATCTAGAATTGGTGAACCATATCATCAGGTATTTGACCTGCAAAGGAAGATTTTCAAACCTACACACTCATCATTTTAAGCTGCTCAGTTGTGTAAGACATAACATTCAAGTTAATGTCTGTAATTTCCTTTACAATATGTTGTGTATTAGTACCGAAAAGACTCAAAAAGGAAATGAAAATTCTATTTCTTATCATGCCCTAGTTAAAATTTTAGTTGAAAGGTCTCTTAGGGATTCCTCCCCTATATCGTGGGAAGAATTTGTTGAATTTAAAACCTTGCAGCCTCAAACCAACCCTGTCCAATGAAATTTAGGGAATGAGGAAGAAATTGAGGGGCCTAGTCAGAATCCAGCTGAAATAGAGAAAGAACCAGCATTACCTCCTACTGATCAATTTGTTGGGCCTATTTTAGAGGATGATATACCTAGCTCTTCCATAGATAAAGGCAAACATAAGGTTGATGAAGAGAGCCCTAATTTTAAAAGGAAAGCCCAAAAACCTTCTGTTCAAGTGACAAAGAGAAAAAGGTCTACTCCTTCAGCAACTAATCCTACAGCGTCTACCCCAACACCATCTAAACCAAAATGGACCCGCAAAGAAATAGAGGTTAAAGAGGTTCATGTATGTCGAAGCCCTCACATGCGAGGTCAAGTATCAAAACCTCATGTAGAAAAATAGGTCAAGAATATTCCAGATGACTCTTCTATACAGTTGGAACCCCAAAATGTGGAAACATGTGAAAATAAGCCTGACAGTGAAATGCCACAGGGTGATCAAGAAATGTGTGAGCCAAATCCTACTGAAGTCATAGAAAATGCACCAGAAAGTGTTCAACCTACTTCTCCACCAATCCCTGTATACTCTAATGTTTCTATCATACCTTATAGATCCTCCTCGTACACCCATTATTTCCAGCAAGTTGCTAAGGAATGAAAGAAGAAAGATATGGCCCAAGAATTTCCTTCGTCTACAATTCAATCTGTATTATTTGGTCTGTACAATCACTTCATTTTTCAAAAGACCTTGTGGAAACAAGAAAGAGACCAAATGTAGAAGATAATATTTGATAAAGATGAGGAAATTGAATCCCTCAATGAATAGCTTGAGAAACAGAAACAACAGATGAATAAGGCTTTAAAGTTAGCTGGCCAAGTCATGGCCTATAGACCACCAACAAGGGTGTATTCTGTTTGTTTGAAGGAATAGTTTCTATTATTTCAACTAATGATGACAATAAGGGATATTGATTGTGAATTTAAAACTGCTCAATAATTTTACAATGTGTATTAGACTCTGCCCACATGGCAAAAGAATTTGTTGTGTGAACTATATCTGCATAATTTCATAATTCCACATGAAATAGAGTGGAATCCTCTGCTTTACATAGGAGATGTTCACCTTAGGGCTTTAATGTCTTGGATGCACAATGAGACAAACTATGACAAGTAGTTAAATGCCTACAGAGATCTTGAAAAATCTAAACCTTTTCCACTACGGGCTGAATCACATAAGCCTAATGATCTCCTAAGAGATTGGTTCAGATTAACTTATGGGAAACTAAAACTAGAGGTCAGGGCTAAAGTGTTTGCATAAAGAGAAAAGGTTTAAAGAGATTACCAGACACTCCCAAACTTTACATAGAAAAGAGCTTTTTCAAGGATTAGGAACAGGTGGAACTGATTGACAGATGCCTTCAAACAGGCAGAACCACATAGCCCTATCAATTATGAGGCAACTATTCATAGGGTGACCAAATAAATACAAATTGGATGACATATCATAAAGGAACTATGGAAGCCCTTATCCTTTCAGCCTCCTATGCTTCTTTGGCCTCTTTATGATAATAAAGCTACTAAACTAGACCTGTTGGTTGAGGAGCACAGGGGTGATCACTGGGAGTGCACTAGAGGATTCTACTACACCTTCAGAAGTGGGAAGAAAGGGAGAACCATAGTCATCGACTTCAAAGCTATGGAAAAGAAGTATAATGCTTGAGGACAAGCATTTGAATAGTGGGGGGCAAATGATGAGGCATATTAATGTCTTAATTTTGATATAGTTTTTATAGTTTGGACACACTCTTTATGATTTGACAAAACATTTCTAAACACTTGTTGTAAATATCTTGTGAAATTATGCCAAAGACAGCTAGAACCTACTAAACCTATGGGTAGTGTGTATGACATGTTTTTCTTAATACTATACATAGAATGTAGTATTTCATATAAATATTTTAAGCTATGTTCTAATATTTGAGTAAAAGTAGGAATGTTATCTTGCATATGTGTTTTGGATGTTGTTAAATTTTCAAGAAAATGAGGAGCGATGCAAAGAGTGGTGATTACTGCATTTAAGGAGGAAGATAATAGAGACCGGTCATGGAAAAGAAAGTGTAGTTTAGTTTTGTTGGATAAGCCACGCCTACAAAGGAGTTGTTGTTCCAAGAATATAGGGGATATAACTTTCTATATTTCTTGCAAGTTGTTATTCTATTGCCTGGCAATAAATGTACTATGTCATGGTTGATCTTCTACCCTCTTTTTTGGCGATGTTTGTTCAAGACTTTTTATGTTATGTTTTTAATAAGCATCCAATCCTTTATATAATGGATTTGGATTGTCTTAGTAAGCTAATGAGAAAATAGATAATGCTGATTTAGATTCAGAAGTTACTCTTTCTGTTCTTCATGAATTATTTAGTTTCTATGTAATCAAAGAAGGATTTTAATGGAAGAAATATTTTGAAGCACTTGTTGTGTTCATAGTTAATTGAAGCCAACCAAGGGGGCCCACTTGGGAGGTGGAATAGATTTAGGTAGAATAGATTCATTTCCTGCAGTTTCCTATTTTCAGATAGATTTACTGTATTAGTCCTACAACATTATTACTGTGAAAGTTCCTGCAGCACTTGCAAAAAATGATCATAGTGGATGTTCTGAGTTGTTAATTAGTTTAGGTTCATTTTTAAGCTTCCTGCAATTATTTGTTGTTAGCCAAGGTGTGTTTATGATTTTGTAGCAGTAGTATAGATTCTTCCAATGCATTTTACTTTCTTGCAACATAGGTGTTATGACTCCTAAGGGAACTTAGTGCACAAACTGTGCTAACCCATTTCAAGTCCTACGTCCCTGGGTTGACAATTCAAGTGTATTTCATGATGGAATAGGTAATCCTTAGAATAGATATATTATCTTTGAAGGAGAGACAATGAAATGATTATCTTCATCTATTGTGAAACTGTATAGATTTCAAACATCGTAACCATTTCCAAATTAGATAAATGTATCAGAATTTGCAGGGATTTTAGAGATCTTAGTCTTTCATGTCCAAAAGATGATTTTCCTCTACCAAGCATAGACTCCATTGTAGAACTAATAGTAGGACATTCAATGTTCTCACTTATGGATGGGTTTAGTGGTTATAATCAAATAAAGATAGCAACTGAAGATCAAGACAAGACAACATTCACATGCGCATGGGGGACATTCTGCTGGAATGTTATGCCCTTTGGTCTCAAGAATACCAGAGTGACATATCAAAGAGCCATGATGACCATATTTCATGACATGATGCACAAATTTATGGAGGAATATGTAGATGATATACTTTATAAATCCCACTCAAGAGAAGAATATCTACCCATCTTAAAAAATCTATTTGTAAGATTAGAACAATTCAAAGTAAGGCTCAATCCAAAGAAATGTGCATTCGGTGTGTAATAAAGAAAACTATTAGGATACATATTTTCAACAAAAGGGATAGAGGTAGACCCAACTAAAGTAAAAGAAATCATGGAAATTAGGGAACCTCAGAATATCAATCAAATCAGATCTCTTCAAGGCAGGATTCAATCCATTAGAAGGTTCATCTCTCAATTAGCAGAAAAGTGCCACAATTTCACTCAACTCCTTCACAAGGACACAGTTTTCAAGTGGGATGAGAAATGTGAAGAAGCATTCACCTTATTGAAGAAGTACCTAATGAATCCTATAACATTAATGCCTCTAGTCAGAGGAAAACCCTTAATTTTATACATCTCAGTGACAAAACATGCATTAGGGGCACTCTTGGCTCAAGAGGACGAAGCTAGAAAGGAAAAGGCCATATACTACATAAGAAGAACATTGGTGAAGTATGAGTTGAATTACACCTTCATTGAAAGAGAATGTTTGTCTGTAGTTTTTTCTTCCCAAAAATTATGCCATTATATGTTATCCCACAAGATTTGACTCATTGCAAAGATTGATCCCTTAAAATATCTTCTCAGCAAAACAACATTGAATTGGAGATTAGCTAAGTGGGTCATGGTTCTAAGTCAATTTGATATAGATTATTTAGATCGAAAATATATCAAAGGCCAAGTAAAAGTTGATCGATTAGAAAAATCACCTTTACAAGATGAACATCCAATTCAAGTGGAATTTCTAGATTTTGAAATTGTTAATGTTGAAGTAAAAACATGGAAATTGTATTTTGATGTTTCTTATACACAACATGGATAAGGAGTAGAGATAATATTGATTACTCCTCAACAGTCTACAATTATGAAATCATACAAATTACTATTCCCATGCACAAATAACATAATTGAGTATGAAGCATTGGTCATTGGCATAAGTTGGCATTAGAATGGAAAGTAACAGAGCTACAAATCTATGGATATTCCCAACTAGTTATTAATCAAATTAATGATGAGTATCAAACTGAAGATGATAAGTTGATACCATACAAGAATATGATTGATAATATTAAGAAATACTTCACTCTAATCACATAAGAGCATGTGTTGAGGGATAAGAATAAAGAATCAGATGCAATGGCTACTTTGGCATCACTTCTCCAAATACCAGATCAAAGTGCCATATATGAAGTCCTGGTAGAAGAATTTGAGCAACCCACATTTGAACCTTCCCATCCTCATACTATTTTCTTACTAAAAGGACATGAATCACCTTGGTATGGAGTTATTTACACCTACTTGAAAGACCAAATCTTACCTTTAGACCAAACCAGGAATCAAAAGAAAAGCTTTATCTGACTAGCCTCTCATTACGCCTTGGTATCTGACACATTGTATCACAAAAGTCTAGATGGAATGCTTCTAAGGTGTCTAGAGAAAGAGGAATAAACCATAGCCTTATAAGAAATTCATGAGGGGATTTTTGGGTCGCACTCAAATGGTTTAACCCTAATTAAGAAACTTCTTAGGATAGGATATTTTTGGCCTTCTATGGAAAAAGATGCTTGTCACTTTGTAGAACATTGGTGAAATAAATGTCAATATCATGGGAATTTGATCCATGTGCCAACACAAGAGCTTCATCCCATGACAACACCTTGGCCCTTTTATCAATGGGGTCTAGATTTGATAGGTATGATTTATCCACCATCTTCAAATGGTCATAAATTCATCATTACTACAACAAAGTATTTTACCAAATGGGTGGAAGCTATACCCTTATCAATTGCCATAGGAAAGAAGATATCCTTATTCATATTAAATCACATAATCTATATATATGGTGTTCCTCGGGCCATCATAACAGATAATGCAAAACATTTCAAAAATAAGGATTTGAAAGAATTATGTACAAAATTTCATATGGTACATCACTCATCTTCAATATATTACCCACAAGGTAATGGACAAGTAGAGGCTATAAACAAGAATATTTTGAAAATATTGAAGATAACCATGGATAATTTAGGTAGATATTGGCACATTCAAATAAACCCTACTCTATGGGCTTATAGAATGAGCATTAGAACACCAACAAGAGCTACACCATTTTCCCTAGTCTATGGAGCAAAAGTAGTTTTACCTTTGGACGTAGAAATCTCATCCTTAAGAGTCTCATTTCATGGTTTACTAAGTGAAGAAGACTATAGAGTTGCTAGGTTACATGAACTAGAGCTTCTAGATGAAAGATAACAACAAGATTTTGATCAATTAAAAGTGTATTAGAATCAAATGACCATAAACTATACCAAGCATATCAAATCACAGGCATTCCAAATAGGTGACTTAGTGTTGCGAGAAAATCCAAAGAATCAAGAAGAAAGGGAGAAGAAGGGAAAATGGGAAGAAAATTGGTTAGGACCCTTTGTAATCACTTCATCTTTTGGGACATGCACCTATAAATTAGCTGATTGTGAAGGAGAAGAGTTGCAAGAACCAATAAAAAGTATACACTTGAAAAGGTTCTACACATGAAACAATTGAAGAGAGATAAAGAAAAAGAGTATCAGAGATATCAGATGAGAGAGCATCCTATCTATTTTATATAGTCAAAAGAGATCTTGAAAATACCAAAAACATTAAAAAATGGAAAAGAGAAAAAAAATAAAAATGCAAAAAAGATAAAAAATAGTGGAAAATTGAGCATGAAGAAAGCTAAAAACATTGAGAAATGATCCTCAAAAATATGTTGTCTTGGTGAAAACCTAGTAAATAGGCACCTTGATGATATGGAAACCAAAAAAATTGAAAAAAAAAGATAAAATACAAAAAAAATAGAAAGAGATAAAAAGTGCCTTGGTGAAAACCTAGCAAATAGGCACCTTGGTAGCAAAAAAAGGAAAAAATCTTGAAAAATAGAGAAAATAGGAGAAAGATCCATTCAATTAGTGAAAACCTGGTAAAAAGGCACCATTGAAAGTCCAAGTCAATCTCATACCTAGTGTTCATCCTTGTAAATATTGCATTCACCAGCATTTGTATAAATTGCATAATAAAACCCCACAGTTGCATTTACAATTATCTAAAGGTTTCATCACCAATCCAATCTGCAAATTGTCCCAAGTGCCACAACACAATCACATTGAATTGGGGGAAAAATATACTCTAAATGAGGAGGGATTCATCAAAGAAAACATCAATCTGACACCAAAACAAAAATCAAAACACTTGCACAATCAAATCCAAATCCTAATCCAAAATTCAAACAAACACAAAATTTTCATCCAAGATTTCACAAAGACACTTATCTTTATTAGGATTAAAAGTATGAAATGGATAGAACTATACTTGAAATATGGATTTGAAAAATGATGCAATTTTTTTTAGTGTTGACTTGATTGATGAAATCATGTCTTTCTAGCGAATCGATGAAAGTTTTTAAACTAGACAAGTTATGATGAAAACATGATATTTTCTTGGTTTCTAAATGAGTGTCTTAAGGTCAAAGTTTTGAAGTATGTATTATTTGTCTAAGGACATGATCATTAAAGAATAATTAAGGACATGTACATATGGAGAGATTGAGATCTTTGTTTGTTTACACAAAATGATACCTTGGCTATTTTGATGTTAAAAATCATAATACCAAAATCCACTTGCAACATAGAATATGACAAAATTGGTATTCATACTCTCATGATTAGTCTCAATCAGTGATAGTCATACCAAAGAAGGTAAAAGAAATGAAAAAGGTGAAAAAGGTATTTATATCATCATAGTTGAACTAGTGATGGTTGTACTAATTTCAGGATTCCAAAACTGCTCAATGATGAATATAAGCTCCTAATTTTTGACTAGTGTCGCTTAGTTTTGATTAAGTAAAAGCAAGTTTTGAAAGGACCCAAAACCTTTTACATCAAGATTACAAGATAAGCATTAAAGAACCAATAAAAATAGTGCACCAGCACTAAAAAAAGCCACACACACGAGTCCAAACACAAAAAGAACATGCAGAAAAACAAAGGACAAAAAAAGACAATAGGACAACACCCTGCTGGCTAAATACACTTCATAATCTCTGCCACCTGATCAACCAGAATCTGCATGTTAGCTATGGACACTTTTAGTTCTTCAATGTCATTGTTTTTATCATCCTCCAGCTTCCTGAACCTAGATCTAGTTCTCCTGCTGGGACCTTGATCATCTTTGACCTCAGTTATCACCTGCTCCCCTTTTCCCAGGTCCAACTTGTCCACTAGTATTTTCACATGCTCAGTCAAAGCCTTTAGGATAGAAAAGCTCGGTTCTACAATATTCCCTACCATTTTCTCCAATTTGTGAACTCTATTTTCCATAATCTCAATCCTTTTTTTCATCCTTTCACCACTTTCAATTTTTTCTTCCATAACAGTGATTCTGTCATTAAAGACAGTGAGCCCCTCAGCCCTTTCAACAGTCTCAATGAGCTCATCTATAGTTTGGCCCATGGTTTTCTCCCCTAGATTCATTTTTATAAGGACCCCAGTCTCTTTTTGGAGCTGATGGATATGAGACTTCATAGTTGTGATATCAATTTTCATTATACTAAGGGTAGTGAAAAAATCCAGACAACCCAGATTCTCAAAATCCTTGTTCCCTCCCTCCGTCTTCTCCTTGGAGCTCTCCACCTTATCCTTCCCCATGCTGACCGTGTCCTTTTCTTTCCCATCCTTCTCAATGTTTCTCACATCCTCGGAAACATCATGCAAAATATTGTCCTCAACCAAAACATTTTGATCGAGCCCCACACTCTCTTCCACAGCTGGGTCGTTCTCCACCTATTCTTCTTGGTTATCAAGACTCTTCTCCTGAGAAGAATAACTCTCATTAGAGGAAATTAAGACCCTCTTAGCAATATTCTTCCTCCCCTATTTTTCTCTTGTACGCTTTCCAATGGGCTCCATTTTTTTCTTACCCTACTTCTAGATACTTTCCTCCTTGCTCTCCTCTTCCTCCAAATTCATCTCCATTTCCAAGTCCTCCTTCTTAATCTTATTCTTCTTTCTTTTGGGATTAGACTCTAGATACTCCTCAGAATCACCCACATCATCCTCAGTATCCTCCATGAAGGGCTCCTCTAACTCTTTCCCATTAGTATCATAGTCCTCAAGAGATTTCTTGTTCAGCTGGGGCCTCTCCACCTTCTTTGATTTCAAAACCTCATAAATGAGGACCATAAGCCCTTCATGACAGACATGATCACCTTCCAGATCCCTCTGCCAACTAAGGATAGAAGCATTCAAAGAGATTAAGAGGTAAAAGGGGAATTTGATTTTCACCCCATGCCTAAAATGATTCAGTAAAATCAAATGATGGTTGTAAATTTTGGTATAACGACCATCAAGCCTAATGTAGCTTATAATCACAAAAAGAACCAGGTGCCAAGGCCTGGAGATACTTTTAGGATTAAAGTAAGAATCATCTATCTTTACCATACGCTTCCTGTCCTACTCTGTAGGTGCAAAATGCTCCAATTCTTTATCTGAGATCTTCCTATCCCTGTAGAAGTTGATGCCCTCAATCCTTAGACCCGTCACCTCTGCAATTATCTCCTATAGTGTCGGTTAGTTGCATCCACCTTAGATTAAATTAATTTAAGTGATTTTCCTATCATAGTTTGAAAATAGAATGTGGAAAAGAGAAAAACAATAAAGGGGGTGGAGTAAATAAAAAATCAAACCAAAAATCAAAACGAACATCAAAAATTATATGTGATAGAGTGTGTTGGAAATCAAAAAAAAAAAAAAAAGGTGCTTTGCATTAGATTAATGGCATTTGTTAGATTCATTTTAAATCATGATAAATTTTGCATCCATTTAATACATTAACCTAAGCTCATTTAAATTAAAGTGCATTAGTTTGCATTCATTTAGCCACATTTATTACATTCATTTTCAAACAAATCTTTCAATATCATTCTAGGTCATATCCATTAAACTCATTTTCTTTAGTTTACATTCATCTTTAAACATTAAGTTCATCTTAAAACATTGCATAGATCTAGTTTATTTCATGCATTATCTCATTAGGTTGTACTTGTATAAAATATTTTTTCATTGCATTAGTTTGCACCTATTGATTAAATATTCATCATTTAATTGAATTAATTCATCATTACTAAGATTGCATTGCATTCATTCTACATCATTGCATTTTTAAGATCATATTGTTAGTACATTGCATTTTTCATCTAGGTGCATCCATCTAAATTCATAGATGTAAAACACATTGAAGTATAGTCAAACTTAGGTCATTTTCATTTACATATAAGATCATCATCATTTCATTCATATAATTAATCATTAAACCATCCAATTTCATAGTTGCATCCATCACATTTTGCATCACATTTGTATACCATAAATCCATTACATACATCCATATCATCAAAATAAACTGCATTCATAAGTACCATACATTGCATTAATCATCAAACCATTACATCATCACACAACATTAAAAAATGTATCACATGCATCCATCTACTCTATGTCATAGATAAAAGAAATATTTGCATCAAAGGAATATTAGACATGTGCATTCATATCATAAACTGCATTTTGAAAAAGCATAAAAACAAAGCATGTAGAGATAAGAATCATATAGATCTGCATATCATATAAAGCACCTCAAAAATGAAGTCCAACACATAAGGAAATCATATAAAATAAATATAACAACTAAGTATCAAATTCCATAATATCACCAAAGATCATCAGTATCTAGAAATTAAAGTCCATCAAAGATATCAAAAAGTATCACATAAGTAACATCAATTGATCAAAGAATAAATATGAGTCCAATGTCTCGAGATAAAAAATGAATCATCATATACATCAAAGAATAAGGCATCTCATCTCAAAAATAGGTCAACTTCCAGAACCACCGACACCATCAGGACCACGATCATCATCTAGAGCCCTACTCGAACTAGCCTGTAAACCATGCTGACTCATAGCAACCATGAAGGTCTACATCATCAAACTGAGCTGGGTCACATGTTGTCTCATCGCCGACATCTTAGACTACAAAGAATGAACATCTGTGGCTAATGCTGGTATAGGAGGAGTTTGTACTGGTACCTGTGTGGGAGGAGCCTTCAGAGGAACTTGAATAAGTGGAATCTGTGGAGGAGCCATAGAAGAAGATAGAATGAAAGCAGAAGAAGATGGAAGAATGGAAGAATATGGCATAGAAGAAGAAGAGGGAGCTTGTACCAGAGGAGCCTGTGGAGGTTCCAGTGGAACTTGTGCCTGATCTAACAATATTTGTGTGGCTTGGGCATCCACATCGGCCACACCTTTAGCACCAACCTATTTGAAAACCCTGACCCTGTATTGGCCCCATCTAGCCAATCTATCCACACCAACCTGATGTAGAGATCTATCCACACCACCTCAGACTTAGACTCGACCACCCCTCATCCATACTCAGCTACCTCTAGGAGGAATCAACACAACATCAATCACTGGGATGATAACCCTACCTCCTCTATCTTCTCGCTAACCCCATCATCCTTGATGACCTCATCTCTAATGACCCCCACCATCACCATCTCCTCTATCATCATCTAACTCCTCCTCAATGCCTAGTACTCTCTCTATAGGATCAGTGAATCTCGAAAATGGGTTCTGCGAAAACCACTCAATGTAATCATCTGTCATATCGACATCAAGGATATGATCTCTCATATCCCACACAAGGTGGGGTAGTTGTATCAAATCCTTCCATACTATCTATGGCCCCATAGCGACCTCTCCACCTACACCAGGGCATATAAAGCTAATCCTTGTGGCATGCCCTGAATCTGGTCATACTATCGTAAAACCCTCTGAAAAAAAACTGCTCAATGATCAATGGTGTATGTCCTATCATCCACCATGACATGCACATGAATGGTAACTTGGCCGCATCCTCAAGCCATGCTTCACATCTAATGTATGGTCACCAAATGACCTGATTGATGTCATCAATAATCTATCTCCAATAATCTCACTTGCCCAAATGGGCCTGCACCACCATGCCCTCGTACATCCAAGCGAAGGGCCAACCTAGATTACAATGTCAAACATAAATGAGATGAGTAACAAGGATGTTCTCCCATGTCCACAACTCTAACAAGATCACCCTGACAGAAAGAGTCACCCTGCAATGGTATACTACATGATGCAGCTCATGATAAATTTGAGCGAGAATGCATTTCCCCTAGTCAAATCTCCATGGCTGCGTGATCATATCCTCTAAGATATGACCCCAACCAATAGTAAAGCCATGAACTCTCTGATCAGGTACAAGGAAACCACCAACTAATGCACCCAGGATGGTAGGAAGAATAGGAAAGGAAGGGAACTATGCCCACAGAATGGAATCATCACCAATGGTAGGATCACCAAACACTCACCTACAAGTGGTCCCGTCATAGACTTGGTCATAATAAATGAGCTCCCCATGAGTCAGGATGTGCTGGATCTGGTACACATCCTCAAGAGTGATAGTCATCTCCCCCATTGACAAATGAAAGGTGTTATGGTCAGAGTGCCATCACTCTGCCATAGCTATGAGAAGACCTCGATTCACATAGAATTAAGGAAGGACAAGGAGAAAGGAAATACTGCATCTACCAATAACTCGGTGTTCAAGACCACTCAAGTCATCGATCATGCTAAAAGGTAATGGATACAAACCTCAAACTCTAAGAAATTTAACCTCGGCTTGCAAAAAGAAAGTTAAACACATCAGAAATCAAAATCATTACATATTGGATCATCTAAAGTCAATTGAACAATCAAAATCTAAATCAAACCAAAATCAATTTTCCTGATTCTATTCAAAGAGGATAGAAAATTTATCATCATCCACCATCAAAATCAAGATTGATAATCAAACATTCAATATGACATGACTCAAATTGATATCATATGACTCACTATCAAATCAAACTTGATACCTAAGCTAATCGAGTGATTGATGACACTAGACAATTCATAAAACTGACTTAGAAATTTGCACATCTGACCAAAAAGGGTGTACACACTTTTAAAATGCTTAAAAGCACTGAAAGGCAAGAGCATAGTTCAAAATTGTGAATGCACTGAAGAAATTATTAAAAGCACTATTTCAAAGCGTACATGATATAAAATTTAGTGTGTGCTACAAGAAACCCCTATACGTGCTGCTAAAATACTTAAATGCTCAATCAAATGTTTACACGCAATAGAAAAGGGTGAATGCAAATTGTGCCCTAGTTCTACCATTTGCACATGCTATTAAAAGTTACAGATGCACTGGAGAAAAGTACTGTTAAAACTATTGAATGCGCTATTTAATTTGAAAATAGAAAAAAGAGGGTTTTTCTTGTAAAAATTCAAAAAATTTCAAATAAAATGCATTGAATTGACAAATTGAGTTGTCAGAGTACATACCAGAGGTATATAGCCAAGTGGATGGATGTATCAATGACCTCACTCAATTCTGTGCTTGCGAATGGGGATCACCATCATCAGAAAGGTAAAAAGGGCTCAGAGAAAAAAGATAAAAGGAGAGGTAAAAATGAATAGTAAAAATGACTTACCTATATATAGTTCATTTTGACCTAAAAAGGGCATCTTTGACCTGAAAATGACTAGGGACCCAAATTTTTCACCCATTTGCCAAATCAGGGGCATTTTCATCAAATGATCGCTAATACATTATCAGAAATGAAATCAAAATTCATTATTAATTGACCTAATTCACACAAATTGACCTAATACATCATATTTTTTAACTGCATTCAAATTTCATTTCATTTATGAGGGGGCATACACTTGGATATTCAGGACCGACATCATAATCAGTGAATTAGGGGCATGACCATCAAATCAAAGCATAATCTTTTAATAGAAATTTTTTCTTTTATTAATCAGAAGGGGCATCAAACATCAAACCATATCAAATCAGATATGATAATAGGCAACTTATCATCAGAATGATCATCGAGGACCTAAAATCAATCAGAACTGTATTAGTGTTATCATCAGAATTTTCATCTTTTATCACATCAAATCAGACATCAGTTGATTAGGACATCACATCAAAAATGATCAGGGCATTCTTTGAACCGATACGCTTTGTGCATCGATTCAAATAGGGGCATTTGTAATCACCTATATGCTAAGGACAAGTTTGGATTGAGTGCCCCCTCCCAATTTAGATTTCCTTTTCTCATATGAACAAATGGTATGTAATGGTTGATTGGTGAATTTTACAATACATTTCACATACCTGCCTCAGGCTTACCTTGTGTGATGTTATTTCAAAGAGTTAGAAACTAAGTACAGTATTAATTAAGAAAGATTGACAGGGATTCTATATTAACTCAAAATGTACCTTCATATGCTCTGCATCTTCAAATACCTTCGTTTCTTATCAAATGCATCAATTTACAAGAGGCTCATTGCAAAAGATTTCAATGGAGTCCGAGAAGGAGATTTGTGAAAAGTGTGTTCATTGCGAAAGATTTCACTACAAAATTCTTCCAAAAAACCTTTGTATTCACCTTATTCTGAGTGTTTTAGAGGAGGTTTTTCCACTACAAATAGATGACATAACATTGGAGATTATGTTTTTATGCCATTTGCATATTATTAGAAAAGCCATTCGAATTGTGATTGGGGAGGAGAATCTTTCACCTTAGACCTAAATATTTTTCTTCCCCTCACAAATCGTTTCTATCTTCTTGTCCAATACCATGGACCTTCTACAATTGGTCCATCTAACAGAGATACTTGCAACCAAAGTTATCAAACCGTCATGTTTGCGGGACAGTGCACTTAAAAAAGCAATGGTCATAGTCCAAGTTGTGTGTGTGAATTTTGTACCTGATCTATAGACACAACACTTCAGTAAAACATTAGAGGTTAGATGAAATCGAAATCATGCAATAAATGAAAAACTAAACTAACCAGGTGATTTACTGCCTTCTGTAATACCCCAAAAATGGGCTATAGGTTCATTAATCTCCTATATCAACATATCGAATGAAATCGACATCAAAGTCCTAACCAAAGGCACATCTAAACATCATTGAATCCTAATTGATTATCATAAATTCTGCATTAGGAAATATTCCTAGTAATATTCCTAATTATCCTAATTATCTTTGATTTAATGATTATTTGGTGATAAATCCTATTTATCCTAAAGTTTGATTAATTGAATATTCTCAATATTTAATTAATTAGATTTAATTCTGCCACTTAATCATTTAATTGAAGTTAATTCTATTTATTCCTAAATTGTATTATTTAATTTTGACAATAAATCCAAGATCCTATGAATAATTGATTAAATTCTTATTTAATTAATTAAAGCAAGTTGTCAATTTTTAATAATATTGTTTTTGAATAAAAGTTTGAAAAATAATTGATTAACCCATAAATCAATTGTTTTATTTTTCAAAATTGGTGAAGTTGGAAATAAATCACTTTATTATTAAATTAATTCATAAATAAAACATGCACAATCATAAAAGAAGACAACTATCAATTATCAATTAAATCTAAACTCTATTTTGAGTTAAACTCTGCTTTTGCATGTTTTTGTGAGTTAATTATCCTTTATTTAAAAATAACTCAAAAATCAACCTGAGTTATTTAAGTGATTTATGGATTTTTTTCATGCACCTCCAAAGCCCTAGATTTCTATAAATTAAGGCTTCAGCTCTTCATTTGAGATCCATCCACGAATTGCACACTCACGCTGCCGAATTGGAGACTGAAGAATCGATCTGAAGAATTCGAGTTGTTGTGAGATTTTCATTATTTTTGCATAGTATCCATATCATTTAGAATATTATTGTTAGATCATTTTAGCATATCAATTTTCATATTAGCATAGATCCATATCAAGCTTTCATTATCATAATTTCACAGAAAAACCAAAAAAATAGATTAATTGCATTCATTCCATATCTAGATTTTGCATTCAAATCCTTCGTTTAGGTGTCGTCAAGGTCACTGATCTTGGTATAATCTGAGAATACATACTCGCATCTACTAGAAGGCAATAAATCACCTGGTTAGTTTAGTTTTTCATTTATTGCATGATTTTGATTTCAACTAACCTCTAATGTTTTATTGAAGTGTTGTGCTTACAGATTAGGTACAAAATTCACACACACATTTTTGGCACCCACCGTGGGGCCCTGAAATAGGTTTCCCTTCAAATTTTATCAATTTCTATCATTTTCTTATCTTTTTCTACTCCCAGCTATGATTTTTATTCTTTGTCCATACAATTTTTGTATGATTTTTGTCAGAAACTCATACCAGGAGATACCCACTATCGTACGAAAGTTGATTTGATCCAGGATCGCACAAGCAGAAACCCACTGTCATCTGGAAGCTTGATTGTCATGTGATCTGATACCCATTATCATACAATTTTCTAGACTATCATCTGGGAGGTAACCCACTTTCGTAAAAGTTTTAGTGCCAGGGTTCAATTGTCGTTTCACTTTTTTAGGTAGTTTGTCAGATTTGGTTTTCAGATTTCGACTAACAGCTAACATTAATGATTGAAATTTTCTATTTTTGATTGACTTCTGCTGATTTTGATTGGGAAAAAGTGTGAGAATTGCTAAAAATAGGTAAGAATCTACTAAGCGCATTGTGAGGAATTTAGGTAACCTTCTCAGCTGATAACATTTTGATTTGGATTAAAATGAACATCTTGCGTGTCTAGCTTGAGTGCCTTTTTTTTCCATATCACACATTTCATTTGGGCTCTAAAAATGAACATAGATTTGCTTTCAGCATCTTTGTTACACATAGTAAATAGGCCCTATGAACACTATTTGTGGCTCTTGAGAGAGTGAGTTTCCAGAAAAACTCTTCTCAATGAAGGAACCCTTGTAGGTAGGGAGGATACTGAGGGAATCTCACATTCTACTAGATCCATGTGTCTTCAAATTTTGATTGATGTATTCTCTCTCCAGAGAGGTTGATAGATCATAAGGGGTTGACATCATAGATCTTTGTGAGATAATATTAGTCTTAGCACGTCAGATTTATCTATCTGCTTTGTTTTGGTGAAGTGAAGAGGCTAGGGGATTATGCTCTACTTCCTTTTTAGATAGTCCCAGAAACCCAGATCCTTGAATCTGATCTAGTCCCCATGTGGTATATCTTGTGAGTCACCTTTAGAGAGGGTTAATCATAGTGGACATTCCCTTAATTGGGTCAATCACGTTGATGAAACCTCAAGTGGTAATAGCCATTTTCACCATGGTAGTGACAACCGCTATATAAATGTCCTGTTGGAAGAAATCTCCACAAGTGTGGTCTCTTGTTGGGCTATCAAATCTCCCTAGCAGATCCTAAAGATTAAGTTCTCAAACTATGTCAAAACCCTGGTGCACCTGGATTGGAGTTCACCCTCTTGGATCATAAAAGTTGTAGAGTCAAACCATTACTAAAAACCGTAGTGAGGCCAAATTTTCATTTTCTAGGAATATGTGCATTAATGCAAAACTTTTTGGAACATACACAATTAGCACTTCTAAGGATTAGCACAAATAAGTCACTTGATTGTTCATGCGCAAGGTTGCTTTTGCCCTTGTTCATTGTTTTCAGACATGCTTGAAATCACTTGCTTGCTTTTTTTGGTGCTTGCTTATATATCTGGTAACTGAAAATGAACAAATCTGTTACAATCCTCAAATATGGACATTGAAATTTGCAAACAATCTGAAATTGAAAACCCAAAATTTGCAAAAATTGAAGTAAAACACCTTTCTGGAGTCAACAGTCATTTTGTAAAGTTAGAAAGTCATATGAATTTCAGCTATTGTCATTTCAGAACCCCTAGATTGTCATATGGTATCAGGTATATTGTCATACGAGTTTTGCTACCAGTCATTTTCAAAAGTCAATTTCCCTATTGTCAACTATCGTACGAGCTTGTCAATTATCGTTTCATGCTATACCCACTGTTGTACAAGCCTGCATAGAGTTGTTTGAGAAATTTCAAAAAGTTGTTAGAAAGTTGTCTGAACTATAAGAGACCTAGCTTTTCCAGCCTATTTCCAAAATTTGTCAAACAAATCACTGTGTCAGGAAAAAAGTAGCAAATACTAAGAATCCAATCATTTTCCTAAAGTGGCCTTTTGAATCTGATTTAGCCTTATGTTTAATCGATTTGAGTCTTTATCATCTTGTGTCAAAACCCTGTCATAACTATCAATCTTCAATGAATCATCAAAATGACTAAGTGTTGTGAACTCGTGTCTACTATCTTTTGGGAGTCTACCCATACATCCAAGGCATAGTATCCCTCATCTAAGTCAAATCTATGCTTCAATCAATCAAACCTTGACAAGGTTGTGTCATTTGATCATCTTGATTCAATTCATTCTTCGGTTGTCTTCATCTTTTTCTTTTGCTTCACCCAAGGTTAATGGTGGAAACTAGAGCTTCCTCTCACAAGAAATTGGGAGAAACACTTAACACTAGAGCTTTGTCTACTCACGTAGGTCCAGCTCTTGAACAACTCTACAATTCTAGTCTTTATGAAGATGATGGCCTTGGAAACTTTTGATTAAAAATTGGTTACATTCCTCCTTCATCAACTCATGGAGGTAATCAAGAAACTCCACATCAATCTATCCCAGGTAGAACTCCTACCATGTCTCAAGCAGGGACAAACTTTGGCTCTCAAAGAGCTCAATCTCAACATGGTGTAGATCAGGAACCCACACCTGAAGAAATTGCTCAATATCAAAATGATGATAACTTCAAATGAATGATGAACCATTTCTTGAAAGAAGATAGAGAGGCATACTTTTTACAATTGGCTCATCAAGGAGCTAAACTTCCTCCCAACTTTAATGTTGAAGATATCATTACACATGAGGAAGAAACTCCACTCATAGCTATGATGAAATAGATGCATGCCATGCAAGTCAAGCTTAATAACCTTGAGAAAGAAAAGGAACCCAAGGAGTTCTCCATGGAGGCCCTATGTCCTTTTCCATTTGACAAAGACTTGTACATGCCACCATTCCCAAAAAGAATGGAGATGCCTAAGTATGATAAGTATGATGGACACTCAGATCCCCAAGATCATGTCAGAGAATTTTGTACACAATCTATGGAGTTCATGCATGAACCAACCTATCGGATGCATCTCTTTCCTTGATCTCTAGGGGGAGCAGCCATCCAATGGTTCTCTAAATTGCCTTCTACTATCAAAATTTTTGAGGAGTTGATCAAATTTTTCTATCAGTAATACTCCTACAATATTCAACATCCAATCACCATGATCAATATCTGCAATCTCAAACAATATCCAGGGGAACCATTCTTGACATTTCTCAAAAGATGGAGGAAGAAATTCTCTCTATATGCTAGGCCTATTCTAGAAACTAAGAAACTGGAAATATTCATCAATAATCTTGTCCCAGAGATCAACTATCCTTTACAAATGCAAGATCATACATCTTTTGATAAGATGGTAGACAATGCGATCAAAATTGAAAAAGTACTTGTGAAAAAAGGAGAAATCACACTTCAAAAAGATAAGTACGAATCAGGATCTAGTTCTAAAGACAAGAATAAAAATTGGAACAAGAATAAGGGGATTGTCATAGATGGTGTTGTTGATACTATCCATGCCCCATCAAAGGCACTAGCTTTCAATCTAACTATTGGTACCCAAGCCGTAAAAGCTTCAGAACAAAAAGTGCCTGAATCATCTCAAAAGAAGCTAGAGTATAAAAAGTGGTCCACTGATAATAAATGCACATTCACTTCTCTTGGAGAATATTTAGAATCAGCTATGAGAACTCTACTGTCCAATAACATCATCTCTTTGCCTAAGATCTGACAATCTGATTCTGAACCTAAACCAAAATGGTGGAGAGAGAATGAATTCTATGATTTCCATTAGGGTAAAGGTCACAAAACTAATAACTGCTTACGCTTGAAGCATACTATTCAAGATCCAATTGATAAGGGAGACATCATGATTGACAATCATAAGAGCAATAATGATCATATAGCATTCACAGAACTATTTCTGAAACATGGTCAAGAAGTTTCATCTTCTCAACCTAATATGGGGGCAAAGGTCAATTATGCTTACCCTGGGAATAATGTTATCAATATGGTTGAACTTTGTCTCTCTAAGCATTGCAATGTCATCACAATTGTGTGAAGAGATAGAGATCATCCTTCAGCTAATGCAGTTACTCGATCACAAGCTCAGGCACATCTGAACGGACAAATCCCAGATTCATCAAATGTCCCTAACATACCTTTCAATCTTTCTTCCGCTTCCAAACAGAAGGCTACTTCTAAATCTTCCAATCCTAAAGATACGAGGCCAACATCTTATATAATTATTCAACAACTCCAACACACTAATGCAAAAATCTCCATGTTTGAGTTGTTTTGAATATCTCCTGCTCATAGAGCCATTCTAGACAAAGCTTTGCTCAGATCCAATGTTCCCGATGACCTTGATTTAGACAGGTTCCAAACTATGGTTGGACATCTTACATCTCTGTAGTATATATCCTTTTCAAAGGAAGATGACAACTCCTTGAGTCACCCACATAACCAGCCCTTGCATATAGAATTCTTGATCCAGAACCATAGAGTCAAACATGTGTTGATAGATGGAGGCACTGGCCTAAACATTTGTTCTTATAGCTTGATCACACAATTGGGATTTCCAGAATTGGCTATTGATCCTAGAAAGAAAATAACTATAAAAGCCTATGATGAACAAGAAAGATCTTCTAAAGGCACCATTGTCTTACCTATCAGAGCTGGTCCAGTTATTAGAGATACTATATGTCAAGTTCTTGATCTACCTTTGGCTTACAACATTCTTCTAGGGAGACCATGGATACATGAGATGAAGGCTATTCCTTCTACATTTCACCAATTCTTGAAATTTCCTTATGAAGGAGTAGAGGTCACTATTCCAAAAGACATATCCACCACTTGCAATACATTGAAGGAAATTGCACATAAGCTTGTGCCTAATAATAGAGAATCTTCCATTGAACCAACTAAAGAAGCATCCACATCTAAAATGGAAGATCTTGCAAAAGAGGTTAATATCAAAGAAAATAGTATGGGAGAATATACTATGGAGCCAATCTTATCTTTGACATCTCTCCCTATCTCACCTAAGTCTTATGGACAATATTTGAGACAGTCCAAACCAGATCCTAAAGAACCTCTTGAGGCATATAAAAAGAATTTCGTAGCTAAACAAGTCTCCAAGTAGGAATTTGAAGAGGATGAGGCTATGCTTTCCTAGCTTTGCAAAGATGAACCTGAATCTCAAGTTATCCAAACTATTGATTCTACAGTATCCAAAATCCCTTCTAAGGCATATGGTCCAAGAGATAAATCGATAGCTAAGATGGGATATTCAGGTAAAGGACCTCTAGGAGTCAAAGGAAAAGGTCTTGAGGCACTTATCCCACATACTGGTAGAGAAAATAAAGACAAAGTTGGCCTAGAATTTAAAAAGAAACCCTTTCACCTCAAAGGTAATTATTCTCATGTCATAGAGCAGATCACACTAGGTGAACTCCTTAAGAAGGAAGAAACTGAACCATCAGATAGTGATTCAGACAACTCAGAACTCATCCCCTATGAAAAATTGCCTAAAGAGATCAAAGACCTTCTTGATGATAAAGATGATCCAATCAAAACAATTAATGTAGTAGAAACACAAGAACCTACTACCAATCAAGAGATAGCTGCCACACAAGAGCCATCTAATCTCAAAAACAATCAAGAAGCGAAAGATGGTAGTTATTCTGAGATAGATTCTCATGAGTATGAATTCAAATCAGAATCTAAGGGTAACCCTTCTTGGGGTATTCATCCTGACTTTACTCGTTCTTAGATTTCCTAGAGGCATAGATGAAGAATCTAATGACTATGAATGGGGAGCCATTCCAGAAGAAGATGAGCTTATTATAGAGAAACATGTTGATGTTATTCACCAATATGCACCTGAACCCAACGTAAGTCTAGAGCGAAATGATGAACCTATCGAGTCTGATCCACCTATGGCTGAATTGGACTCCTACAATGACATTGAGCCTATTCATGAATTGAATGTCTTAAGTTGTAATATCACCTTTGAACTTGAGCATCGGGTTAGGACCAATGATGATAGATCCATATCTGTAAACACTATCTCCCAATCTTTCCCCACTCTTACTATCCAATATCCAGACCTTATTGATCAAACCTCCAAAAATTTGAGCAATGGTATTTATACCTTCCTAAATGACTATGCCCTTGCTTGCTACCTCAATGTAGTTGACCGTATGAGTACTTCCATCAGTAAATCAAGTGTTAGCATGATGGAGTCAGACATCAAGTATCTTAGTCAAAAAAATAAGAATAAAAAGAAAAAGAAAAAGAGTTTTGAGGGTGAAAACCACTTTGTGGTAGTCTTAGAACCTACAAAAGTAAAAATAAAAGACGTATCCAAAGGTGAAAACCTCTCTGAGGTGCCTAAGGATGAGATATTTGATGTCCTTCTGAGTCATTTATAGGATAGATCTCCAGTTCTAATTGAGCCCACTCAACCCATCAATTTGGGAATAGCAGAAGAACCACAGTTGATTCATGTAGCACAATCTTTATCAGAAGAAGAGAAGAAAAAATTTACAACATTCCTAATAGAGAAGAAGATCAACTTTGCATGGAAATATTCAGATATGCCAGGATTGGATCCTAATCTTATAATGCATCATTTATCTACAGCTCCGAATGTCAAACTTGTTAAGAAAAAATTAAGAAAGATGCATCCTCATGTTGCACTCTTGGTAAAAGTTGAATTAGAGAAGCTCCTGAAAGCTGGATTCATCTGAGTTATTGACTATGAAGAGTAGATCTCTAATATTGTACCTATTTCAAAACTAGATAAATCAATCAGAGTGTGCACAGACTTTAGAGATGTAAATAGAGCATGCCCTAAGGATGATTTTCCATTATCAAACATTGATATAATAGTGGACATGACTGCGGGCTTTGAGATGTATTCTTTAAGGGATGGTTTTTCTGGATATAATCAAATCAAAATTGCTACAGAAGATCAAGAGAAAACTGCTTTTACATGTGCACAGGGTACCTTCTGTTGGAATGTCATGCCATTTTGGCTTCAAAATTGCTAAAAACATATCAAAGAGCCATGACATCTATTTTTCATGACATGATGCATAGGACTATGGAGGATTATGTTGATGATACTTTAGCAAAATCTATGATTAGGGTTGCACATCTAGATGACTTGAGCAAGATACTAGACATAATGGAAAAATTTAGTCTCAGACTAAATCCTAAGAAGTGTGCTTTTGGTGTCACTTCTGGAAAGCTCTTAGGATACATAGTTTCAAAGAAGGGCATTGAAGTTGATCCAGCTAAAGTAAAGGCTATCATGGAAATGCAACCTCCAAAGAATATTAGTCAAATGAAGACATTGCAAGGAAGATTTCAATCTATCAGAAGATTCATATCACAGCTAGCGAACATATCACAACCTTTTACAAAAACATTACATAAAGGTGTGACCTTTGCATGGAATGAAGAATGTGAGAAGGACTTTGACCATATTAAACAATTTCTATCAAATCCTCCTATTTTGATTCCTCCTATTCATGGGAAGCCATTGATCTTATATGTCTCCACTATAGATACATCACTGGGGGCATTGCTAGTACAACATGGTGAGAACAAAAAGGAAAGAGCTATATACTATATCAATAGGACATTGGTTGCATATGAGAAGAACTATTCAATGATTGAGAAAGCTTGTCTAGCTATGATCTTTGCATCACAAAAATTGAGACACTACATGTTAGCTCATACCATACATTTGGTAGCTAAGATTGGTCCACTCAAGTACCTGCTAAGCAAAGCTGCCCTCACAGGTAGATTAGCTAAATGGGTCATGCTCTTAAGTGAATTTGACATTGAATATGTGGAAAGAAAGGCTATCAAAGGATAGGTTATTGCTGATCAATTAGCATATGTACCTATGATTGATGATACACCAATGCAAATGGAATTTCTAGATTCCTCTATCATGACTCTTTCTTCTAGAGAATGGCAGTTATTCTTTGATGGCTCCTATACATAGAATGGATCGGGAGCAGGCATATTGTTCATAACTCCTCAAGGATACTCAATCCCAAAAGCATTCAGATTAAAGTTCCCTTGCACAAACAATATTGCTGAATATGAAGCCCTTTTGAATGGTATGAAAATAGCAATTGAGTGGAGAGTAACAAAATTATACATTCATGGAGACTCTCAACTTGTTATCCATCAAGTCAATGATGTGTACCAAACTAAAGATGAAAAGCTCATTTCTTACAAGAGAATGGTAGATGATCTAAAGAAGTATTTCCTATCTATCACATTTGAGAAAATACCTAGAAAAGAGAATAAGGTTGCCGATGCAATGGCAACGCTATCTACTCTATTACAGCAACCTGAACATGAGCTATGCTACGAGTTCCTGGTGGAAGCACTATCTTATCCTGCATATGATTCCCCTAAAACCCACATGATCTACATAGTTGTTGGTCATGATTCATCCAGATACAAAAACCTATTTTCCTATCTCCAAGACCAAATCATTCCTGATACCTTCAACCGCCATGAAAAAAGATACCTTATCTGTAATGCCTCCTGATATGTCATCATTGGTTATGATTTGTACAAATGGGGTCTAGATGGTATGCTATGTAGATTTTTACAATGAGAAGAGTCTCAACATGCATTAGAGGAAGTCCATGAGGGTATTTGTGGGTCACACTTGAATGGTTTAACAATAGCTCAAAAACTTATTAGGGCTGGGTACTATTGGCCTGAAATGGAGAAAGAGTCTATCAAGTTTGCTAAGAACTATCAAAAGTGCCAAGTGCATGGAAAATTAATTCATGCTCCAGGAAGAGATCTAATTCCTTTTACTACACAATGGCCTTTTCACCAATGGGCATTTGATCTTATAGGATCTATACATCCTCATTCTTCTAATGGACACACCCATATAATCACAGCTACAGATTATTTTACAAAATGGGTAGAAGCAGTCCCTTTGACACAAGCAACTAGAAAGAAAATATCTATGTTCATATTGAACTATATCATATGTAGATATGGGATACCTCATTCCATAATCACAGATAACAATGGAAAATTAAAGAACAAAGACCTAGATGATCTATGTGCCAAATTCAAGATCACACAACACTGGTCTTCTATCTACTATCCTCAAGGGAATGGACAAGTAGAGGCTTCTAATAAGAATCTCTTGAAAATCTTGGATCGTACAGTTAATAAAACAAGAAGAGATTGGCATCTCATGATCAATCCAGCTCTCTGGGCCTACAGAACAAGTATCAAAACACCTATTGGGGCTACACCTTTCACTTTAGTCTATGGGTCTGAAGTAGTACTACCTATTGAGGTTGAAATTCCATCACTAAGAATCAGAATGCATGGTCTAGTAACTGATGATGACTACAGAGTGTCTAGGTTGTAAGAACTTGAACTACTAGATGAGTGCAAACAAGCAGCGTATGATCATCTCAGAGTATATCTGAAGAGAATGTCTAGAGGTTACAACAAGAATGTCAGACACAGAGAATTTCAGGTTGGCGATCTAGTCTTGAGAGAGGATCCTAAAAATCAATCACATAGAGAGTGCAAGGGGAAGTTTGAACCCAACTGGCTGGGTCCTTTTGTTATCACTACTAATTTTGGCTCTGGTGCCTATCAACTCTCAATGACTGAAGGAGAACAGCTTCGAGAACCAATCAACGTTCTCCATCTGAAGAAATTCTATGCCTAAAGCATTTAGTGAATGGTAAAATGTCCTGAAAAAATCTTAAAAATTGGAAAAAGTCCTGAAAAAATGAACATCTTGGTGAAAACCTAGCAATAGACACCTTGATGATTCACAAAAAAAAAAAAAATACAAAAAAATGAGAAAAAGAAAAAATTGCCTTGGTGAAAACCTAGAAACAGGTGCCTTGGTAGCAAAAATAGAATCTCTACCAAGATGGTGAAAACCCAAAAAATGGGCACCACTTGTTTCAAAATGCTCCATCTATCAGTGCAATCTTGGTCTTTCCCAACTTTCAGTCTTGCTTTAGTTTGTACATATCTCCCAGTTTGTTTCTGTATTTCCAATTTTCAATAAGTCAGTTTGTACAACAATCAGCTCAAGCGTTTGTATCCTATCAATGTTCAAACTTGGGGGCAATCAAAGTCATATCCTATGGGCTCCAATGTATCTTAGATGCATCATATCCAGTCAAAGTCAATCATTCAGTCTTGTCTCCAAAAAGGATTTTACATCTACATCAACGCAATCAAACATCAAACACAAACTGAAAATGATCTATGCTTTTTACATGCTTTTATCTCCTTGTATGCTTACTGATTCACATTGAGATTTTTGCATATTGTGTTTCCATGAGCTCTTCGATGATGTCCTTTACAGGATTTAGAGAGTGATGACTGGGGGCATTGTTTTCTTCTTGTATGTGAAAATCTAACAACTTTGGAAATTTTGGATTGAAATGGTGTCCGACTGTAAGAGCCTCTATCTCGAATTGGATGGCCATCCGTACCTTGACCATTGATACTTGGAAAATTCAAGGAAGTTTGATCTAACTATTTTGAGTTAGTTCTTTCTCCTAATGTGAAATGCGATCTTACCTAAGGATGTGAATGATAAAGGGTCACTACGGGTAATTCACATAGGATTTAGAATGATCTCTTGACTGTTTACTGTGTTTGAATGCAAGGTGTATTCAAGTCATCATGACATTTTTGTTTTGATGCTTATACAAATTGCTATATCAAAATGGACATGATATTCAGGCCATCCTGGTGTTTGTGCCTCAATGCTTATATCTAATGCAACATTCTGAAAACAAAATCAATATTCATATATCCATGGTTTCTTAATCAGTGGATGTTGTATTGATTCCTGTGCATACAAATTGATATTCATATGTCTATGGTTTCATAACTAGTGGGCATTGTATTGATTTATCTGGTTACCTAAAAATTCAATGATGAAAATGACCGACACATGATCAGTGACTAGGTCCTAGGTCTTAGGTTGCATTTCATTCTGCACGTCTCTTTGCATTTTGCATGTTTGCATGATCTCACAATGGTTGGCTAAACTTCAATGCTTAAACAATTCTTCAAATCGCATCTTCAATTATTACAAGAGCTGAATCTCACATGAAGGTTCCTCCAACGAAACAACAAGTAGAATCCTTTTTCAGGATCAAAATCAAAATTTGAGATCATTCATATTATTAACTACTTGCATAATCGACCTTCAACCATCATAGAAATCCATTTTTCAACTTAACTGATTATCTTACATCAAACTATCAAAATTTCAACTTGGTCAACTATGGTCAACTCATGGTTTAACCTAGTCAAACTTGGTCTCCAGGACCTCTAAATGATGCAGAACATGTTCTCAGATGTGTATAACCAAATCTCAACTCAATTCGCATGCTTCCAAACTATCAACGCTGACTTTTCTTGTCAGATTTCAATTTTAATCCCAAAGGGGGCATGGTATTACACATCATTCAAAGTCTGTAATGAAAATCTAAAAATCAAATCTTTCCTCAGTAATCAAGACAACAACCACGTCTACTTGCTGACTCATCAAAAGTCCTCATCACTTGAGGCAAATCAATCATCACTTGGGGCATATCAAATTCATCGAGATCCATATCAATCTAGTATTCTCTTAATCTTGTAAACTATATCAGGTTTGTACAACCATCGGTTCATTACTGTTATTTCCTTCGTTCTTCAAAAATTGAAGGGTTCGGATGTGATACCAATGTGATTCTTAGCGACAATCGAGTCTGGAATCAGTCACTCACTTCTTTGCAATCATAAGGTTCAGAATCAGGTGTTTTGACACTTTTTCACAATAATCGGTTCATTGCTGTTATAGTTAACATTATCTTTGGTCATTTAAGACCTATCATCTTCATATCAACTTCAATCAGTTTCTGTCTCATATCAATTTCAATTTCAAACATCAGTTTCAAATATCATACACAGACTATCTTTGAACCACTGCGCTTCACATAGCAATTCAAAGAGGGGCAAAATGTAATACCCCAAAAATGGGCTATAGGTTCATTAATCTCCTATATCAACATATCGAACAAAATCGACATCAAAGTCCTAACCAAAGGCACATCTAAACATCATCGAATCCTAATTGATTATCATAAATTTTGCATCAGGGAATATTCCTAGTAATATTCCTAATTATCCTAATTATCTTTGATTTAATGATTATTTGGTGATAAATCCTATTTATCCTAAAGTTTGATTAATTGAATATTCTCAATATTTAATTAATTAGATTTAATTCTGCCACTTAATCATTTAATTGAAGTTAATTCTATTTATTCCTAAATTGTATTATTTAATTTTGACAATAAATCCAAGATCCTATGAATAATTGATTAAATTCTTATTTAATTAATTAAAGCAAGTCAATTTTTAATAATATTGTTTATGAATAAAAGTTTGAAAAATAATTGATTAACCCATAAATCAATTGTTTTATTTTTCAAAATCAGTGAAGTTGGAAATAAATCACTTTATTATTAAATTAATTCATAAATAAAACATGCACAATCAGAAAAGCAGACAACTATCAATTATCAATTAAATCTAAACTCTATTTTGAGTTAAACTCTGCTTTTGCATGTTTTTGTGAGTTAATTATCCTTTATTTAAAAATAACTCAAAAATCAACTTGAGTTATTTAAGTGATTTATGGATTTTTTTCATGCACCTCCAAAGCCCTAGATTTCTATAAATTAAGGCTTCAACTCTTCATTTGAGATCCATCCACGAATTGCACACTCGCGTTGCTGAATTGGAGACTGAAGAATCGATCTTGAGAATTCGAGTTGTTGTGAGATTTTCATTGTTTTTGCATAATATCCATATCATTTAGAATATTATTGTTAGATCATTTTAGCATATCAATTTTCATATTAGCATAGATCCATATCAAGCTTTCATTATCATAATTGCACAGAAAACCAAAAAAAGAGATTAATTGCATTCATTCCATATCTAGATTTTGCATTCAAATCCTTTGTTTAGGTGTCATCAAGGTCATTGATCTCGGTATAATCTGAGAATACATACTCGCATCTACTAGAAGGTAGTAAATCACCTGGTTAGTTTAGTTTTTCATTTATTGCACGATGTTGATTTCAACTAACCTCTAATGTTTTATTGAAGTCTTGTGTTTATAGATTAGGTACAAAATTCACACACACACCTTCTAGTAGATGTGAGTATGTATTCTCAGATTATACCAAGATCAGTGACCTTGATGACACCTAAACGAAGGATTTGAATGCAAAATCTAGATATGGAATGAATGCAATTAATCTTTTTTTTTTTGGTTTTTCTGTGCAGTTATGATAATGAAAACTTGATATGAATCTATGCTAATCTGAAAATTGATATTCTAAAATGATCTAACAATAATATTCTAAATGATATGAATACTATGCAAAAACAATGAAAATCTCACAACAACTCGAATTCTCAAGATCGATTCTTCAGTCTCCAATTCAGCAACATGAGTGTGCAATTCATGGATGGATCGATTGTGAAGAGCTGAAGCCTTAATTTATAGAAATCTAGGGCTTTGGAGGTGCATGAAAAAAAAGCCATAAATCACTCAAATAACTCAAGTTGATTTTTGAGTTATTTTTAAATAAAGGATAATTAACTCACAAAAACATGCAAGAGTAGAGTTCAACTCAAAATAGAGTTTAGATTTAATTGATAATTGATAGTTGTCTACTTTTCTGATTGTGCATATTTTATTTATGAATTAATTTAATAATAAAGTGATTTATTTCCAACTTAACTGATTTTGAAAAATAAAACAATTGATTTATGGGTTAATCAATTATTTTTCAAACTTTTATTCAAAAACAATATTATTAAAAATTGACAACTTGCTTTAATTAATTAAATAAGAATTTAATCAATTATTCATAGGATTTTGGATAAAAGTCAAAATTAAATAATACAATTTAGGAATAAACATAATTAACTTCAATTAAACCATTAAGTGGCAGAATTAAATCTAATTAATTAAATATTGAGAATATTCAATTAATCAAACTTTAGGATAAATAGGATTTATCACCAAATAATCATTAAATCAAAGATAATTAGGATAATTAAGAATATTACCAGGAATATTCCCTAATGTAGAATTTAGGATAATCAATTAGGATTCGATGATGTTTAGATGTGCCTTAGGTTAGGACTTTGATGTCGATTTCATTTGATATGTTGATATACAAGGTTAATGAACCTATAGCCCATTTTTGGGGTATTACACAAGTATCCTACAAAGTTATAGTCCATATTAACCTTCAGGTTCTGGATTTCCATCACCATGCACATTATATCAATTGTAACCTTATCCTCCCCATCATATACTAGAACCTTGCATACCCTTAAGATGTGTACATAAAATAATGTTAAAAATATTGAAGGGGAGAAGGCTCCTCTATATTGTTAGGAATTGGGATAATAATTTTATCATCCCTAAGCATGAACCTAGACACCGCCTTTCTTCTCAAGACCCACCTGTGGGATTCATAATTCTTCTTTTCTCTCTCAAAGTCAATTTTGGTACAAGTAGAACTAGAGATCCTAAAAGTCTCACTCAATCTCCATCTATCAATTATCAATAGGGCTTTCTAGTGTGCCCTTCTAATAACCTTAGTTAATGGGAAATATCTATGGGATAATTTTCTAAGGAACTCTACATCAATAAAGACATCCAACACTATTAACTTTTCTAAATTCAAATCCTAGGATTTTGACATGGGAGGGCCCTTAATTATTTTATTAAAAAAGAAATCTAAAAAATCTCATATTGAGGCATAAATGATTTTATTCCTACACCTAAAACAATCATCCATTCATTCATGTTCATTTTCATATAGAGAATTGGTAGTCCTAGGTAAAATGTCAACAAAATCTTGCTAACAAGCCCTAGTTTATCCCTTTTTAGCAAAATTAGATCCAGACCTAGAAGTAGATGTAGATATATTTTATTGACCCATTTCTGCTAAATCCAATTCAATAATTAATAAGAAACATTAAATCCCCATTGAAAATATTTCTCAAGAATAGAGAGAAAAAACACTTACAAGTTCATGAAAATCACCCCTAATAGCATTAGACACTTGCTCTATAATTCTATTTTTGTACCATGAACTCTTGATTGAACATCTCCAAATATGATTATGTAGAATGAGAAACATAATCTCAAAATTTTCATTGCAATCTAAAAATTAACTTGACCATCATTTCAAAATTAATGTTACATGGTTCATCTATCAACTTAACTTGCTATGCTATTATCCTTTAAATCTTTGAATCTTAGCCGTCGATCTCTACCTAGGTCAATGAACATGGTGAGTCACACAAATTCAACTAATACACATCAACATTACACTATTACATCAACTCCATATGGTGATCATCCACTAGTCATAACCCATACAACTACACTTGAAACAACTAGATGTGGGTCCATTCTGTGTGATGGATTTGTGTCACACTTCTATGAATCCTTGCATTCAAGGATACTCAATAATGAGCTCTCGAATATCGATTCACAGCTCTCTATCTGTGGAGTGCATGAATTGTTATGAAGCCCTCAGATTGACTGAGTTGAACCCATGCAAGTACACCACAGAACGAGAGATTCAAGGATGAGAAGCAAGAATGCTAATCTCCATTGAATCATCAAGTTCTTGCATGCAAATGAAATTAATCTATATGATTGCAATGCAAGAAAATAAACTACTTAATTGAAATGGAGATTAAGCTAAAACAATGAAATAAATTAAACTAAAATGCTATGAATATTAATCTATATGTAACTATGCAAGCTAAAACAATGATCTCCAAAGCTCCAATGTCGCTAAGAAAACCTGCAGCATAACAATGGTATGAAAACTATAGATCCCTAATTGAGAAGGAGAGGGCTCCTTATATAAGAAACTGATGACAAGAATGCATCTCCAAAAAAGAGGAAAGAAAGCTCATGTTTTAGAAAGTGTGGAGAGAAAAGGAATTTTATTTATTTTTAATTATTTGTTTCCCTTTTTTCATCACAAAGAGCTTTAAGAAGATTTTTTATTTATTTAAAAGAATGATTCTCTATTAATTAAATAAGATAACATTATTTAATTAAAAAAGAGATATTATTCTAAATAAGATTAAATCATTTAATTAAAAAATATTTTATTTCATTTAAAAGATATTTCTTTTAATTAAATAAGGTTATTTTATTTATTTAAGAGAGAATATTTCTTTTAATTAAATAAAATTTATTGAAAGAATTAGGAAAATGATTTTTGTTTTATTTTTATTTGATTTATTTTCCTTTCCATCACAAAAGATCTTTTGAGAGGATTTTATTTATTTTAAAAGAATAATTCTCTTTTAATTAAATAAAATAAGGTTATTTAATTAAAAGATGAATATTAATTAAATAAAATAAAATCATTTAATTAAAAAAAGTTTTAATTAAATAAATTTATTTTACTTAAGAGATATTACTTTCAATTAAATAAAGTTATTTTATTTATTTACAATGGATTATTTCTTTTAATTAAATAAAATTATTGATGGCATGATTAAACCTTAGGAAATTATTGAAATGATTGAAATAGTTATGATTTGATCAAGGAAATTGATTTGAATATATTGTAAAGCATTGATTCAGAAAATGATATTTGATAAATTTAATAAATGGGGCCCAAAGTCTAGGTGACCATTTTAAGGTGCATACATTTGCCCCTCTTTGACTAATGTGAGGTCGACTCAGGATCACATGCAGTCAAAGAATGGAATTGAAGTGTGAGATCGATTTGGGATCACAAAACAACTCAGATGTGTGTTCGACGGATGGGAACACATTAGGACATAGATAAGCAGACTAAAAAAGACAGGGCCAACACCTGTGAATAGGTAATTGTCAAGTCTCAAATAAGAGATAAGAATCTCAAGCAAGGTTTCCCCAAGAGAAGCAATTGATAAATTTGATAAAGCTAAATCAAGCATTGAAGTTTGGTAGGTACTGCCCCCTCGTGATCAAAATTGAAATGAGATAGAGGAGAAATAGTAAATTGATAAATTTGATCAAATCAAACTAAAGATAAGGTTCTTGATGTAAGATGAAAGATATATAAATCATAGAACTAAGGTAGATTACCAAGAAAGATTATGCCCCAAGGTTGAATTAGAAGAAAAGAAGTGGGGTGAAAGCGAATGGAAGATAGAAGTTTGGAAGAAATGGAAAGAAATGGAGAGAAGAAAGAGAATTTGCCTCAAGAAAGAGGATGCATCAAAATCAATCAACTGTTTAAGATAGGGAATTTCGATTGAGATCACGAAAGAAGGTAAGGAAATGAAGATAAAAAATGTGACCATAGTTGACTAAAAGTCCACAAGAAAGATAAAGGAAACCCTCTCAAACTCATAATGTAACCTAAAAGTGCAAATTTAACATGAAGTCTAAATAATGCAAGCTACATGAAAATGAAAAGGTGTACTTGCAATAGGGTAACATAGGATTTTTTTGTTCATCATTCATTAGAGAATGTAAAAGAACTTATTTTCATCATAGGGCCGTTATTACCAAACATCAGACAATCACATAATCAACACTAGTCACAAATGCAACTATGAAGATATGAATGTGATTTATATCAGATTAGAATGTGGAAAGATTCTAACATGAGCATCAAAGACATAAAGGTCAAGATGACTGCAATGTTAGCTTACCCAATTTAATGTAGCAAAACCATGCTCGCATCAAGGCATAAATGTCGGGATGACCAAGAGAATGGTTGTGCAAAAATAGTCAAGAATGATGCCTTAAATCTCCTAAGTGTGTTAAGGAGAGAAAAAGAGACACTGAAGAGGTTCAAGATGACACCCACAAGCAGAGAGCAAATAAAAACATGCCCCATGCCCCAAGTCTTCTAGTGATGCATCATGGAGAGACTTATTAGACAAGGACATTTAATGAAAATCAATAACAGTCAGCACACAAAAAAAAAATCATGACATATCTCAAGCATTAAGTGTTGCATTTAAAAATTTTAAGTGTGTAAACTGATACTGAGTTCCAAGGGTAAGGATCGAATGCTTGCAAGCAGGTAAGATCACATGACCAAACTAGATAAGACCAAACTGATAAGTGTTGAAAAACACTCGATGTCAAGGGTTGTGTTGAAAAACATAGTTGGGTTGGTGTTGAAAAACACCATTTGTGAGGTGTCCTAAAGACAAGCATATCTAAGAGACAAAAGCTAACACAGTGATGCCCCCTAGACAAAGACAAAGACCAATTCCAAACCAAGGTGACAAGGACAAGGCATGATGGAAAAAGGCTAAGTGTCGAGGATGCATGCTAAGAAATAGGGGGTGAAGGCCTGAAGTAGCGCTCATTTCCAAGTTTTCACCACTTGTAAGAATTTTTTCAAGACTTTTTATAATTTTTTTGTATTTTTTGCTACCAAGGCGCTTATTTCCTGGTTTTCACCAAGGCACTTTTTCTAATTTTTTTGAATTTTTTGAATTTTTTATTTTTTTTGTATTTTTGGAATATATAATTTTTTTAGAGATACATCAAAGCACCTATTGCTAGGTTTTCACTAAGATGGTCATTTTTTCAGGACATTTTCTAATTTTTAAGATCTTTTCAACATCATATATGAATTTTTTTGGTATTTTTTCAAGATCAATAAATATGCACAAAGGATGCCCCCACACAGAATGGGCATCAAACTCCCAAGCAAGATCACATCGTGTAGAACCAAATTCTAGCAAGGTGGAGGATAGGAGGGAGTAGAAAGTTGACGGAAGAGATGAAAGACTAGGGAATGAAGAAGAATGGAGGAAGAAATCCTCAAGGACAAACTCCTCAAGAGTACCCAAACTAGGGAAAAATTGTCATGTAAAGCGCATTTGGACAAGCAATGAAAGGTCAGCATAGGATAAGTCATAGAAGTGAAATGCAAAAGAAGGAAAGGATGGAGTCAAAAGGAGTAGACAGGTCAAGAGGCTTTATAGCATCGTGTTTTACTCTTTTTTATTAGATCAAGACCAAAGGTGAAAAGGATAGCAAAAGACTAGAATGAATGGAGGAGAATAGATATGAAGGCTAGACATGAAAGAAATGAAAGTAGGATCATCGTAAGACCGCTCCCGAGATAGCCAAATGTACGTGTATAGATCAACCTTGTCAAGATCAAAGAGAGAAGATGGAATGGATGAAATATGTAGAAGAACTACGCATGATGCCTGATTGCCAGGTTTTCATCATAGTACTTATCCAAGGCACCATAAGGGAGTGGTTTTCACCATAGGATGAATTTATTTCTCTTTAATTTTGCTACCAAGGCACCTATTTCCAGGTTTCCACCAAGGCACATTTTCAATTTTTTCATTTTTTTCTCTTTTTTCTTTTTTTTTTGAATTTTATAATTTTTAGAAGAAGGCAAGCTTTTAGATAAAGCTCTTTGAAAGGATAAACCATGATATGCCAAGGATTCAAAATTATATGCTCAAAGATGCTGATAGGGAAAGGAAGATGGAAGAGAAAAATGGAGGATATGGTTTTATATAAAGCGAGTGGAGTTGGAAGAGAGGAGGAATATGCAAATGAGGAAAAATGATAGAAGGCAAGAGAATAATGAATGGAAGGATTGTGAAAAAGTAGATGGAAAGGAAGGCAAGATCAACATCGATGCACACCTTGGAGGGTGGTGAGAGGATGGAGGAAACTTGAATGAAGGAATACATGAAGGAATATGGTGAATGTTTAGTAGAGGTTGCGGTTCAGGTGCATGGAATGGAAGAATGTTTTTGGAAGAATATGAGGTGGAAGTCTTGGAAAGCTTGAATGTCAACTTCACTTTGTGTTCAACATGAGACTCTCTTACGAGAGACTTTGGAATCCATATAGCCTTAGGATTTTTGTTTCCTTTTGATGACTTAGAGAGAATATCTTGAATGATGGATTTTGGAACCCATACTTGTCTTGTAGTTTTCTTCTTAGATATCTCTTTTGTCTTTATGCCCCCATGTTGATTAGAGGAGACATGGTGATCTTCTTTCTTTGATGGATTCTTGTATTGTTTCTTTTTCTTATATTGAACATTCAAGTTACTTCCAAAAGACTTGGGATGTGTGGAAGAAGAAGGATAATATGACTGGTGTAGATGGGTGGATGGATGAAAAGGATTCAAAGGTATGCATCTATGTTGATCTTGAGGAAAGATAGGAGATGGAGGGACATAAGGACCCAAGATAGATGATGAATTAGGAGAGTTAGGAGGGGAAAATGAAAGGACATAAGGACCCAATATGGAAGGAAGACGTGAAGTCCTTAGTAGTGGTGGAAGAGGTCCAAGGATGGAAGTGGAAGATGCAAAAGGATAATCAACAAGTTCATCAGCATCTATATGACAACCAAGGACATCAACATCTTTAGAGTGAGCATTAGGATTTTCAATAGAATCATGGACATCATGAATATGAGAACCTTCTTTGATAGGATTGTTCAAAGCTTGCAAAGACTTAGGAAGAGTAGAAAGTGGAAGCAAACATGGAGTGGTAGAACAAGAAGATGGAAGACTTTGATCTTGACAAGGATCTTTGGATAGCATAAGCGCATAATTTTTCTTTTGATTTTAAATAGGCTTAACATTGGAAGTAACAACACCATTTTTAACAACCTTAATGGAAGTATCATCTTTGGAAAGCACAAGTGTAGTAAGGTTATTTTGATTATCAATAAACTCAACGGTGTGGGTAGTAGCTTGATCTTGCTTTGGAGAAGACTTAAGACATGGTGGAATAAATGAGGAAGGTCATAAAGGATCAAAAGAACCATGACGCGGATAGAGAACATCATGAAAAGGAGTGGATGACATGGAGGGTTCTTGATCTTGATCTTTCTTTATATTCTTTTCTGTATCATTTTTAGAGTCCTCTTGACATGAAGCCACTTCTAAGGACAAGGAAGCAAGTTGGAGTTGTATGGAAGACTTTGGAAAAGATGGTGAAGAATTAGCTAAAGTAGACATTATAGCAGATGAAGGCTTAGGATCTTCAAGTTTAGCATTTTTGGAAGTATTTGTAGCCAAGTGAACGTTAACTTGAGTTTCTTTAAGAGGTAGCCCTTGAGGATAACTATAGGGAATTGCATGAAAAGCATTAGGATCTTTGTTGGATGAAGAATTTGTGAAAGATTTGGAAGACTCAGAAGCTTTAGGAAATGTGTGGGTATTGGACGAAGTAGGGGATGGAAGGGAACCATCACAAGACAAAGGTCCATCATTAACATGATCTTTCTTGAGAGTATAATCTTTATTTTCAGCATGAGAGTTCTTAGAGGATACATTCTTATAGTATTTACGTTTATAATCAGTGCATTGAGCTTTCTCTTCCTCAAGTGAAGTGGATGTATCGTCTAGGTATTGTTCATAGAAATCATCAAAGTCTCTTTCAAAATTAGATTCATATGGATCACCATCACAATCTATCCAATGTGATGACCCTTTTCCAGTAAGCACGAGCACATGATGAGGAGGACTCTTAGGAATAGGGGTTTCATAGGTATAATTACATTGTCCATCATCATAGTCATTGTGGTCATCATAGTCATCAAAGATGGGTGTGTCACTCTTCATGGGAGAGGTATCACAAGGGCTATCATATTGCTCATCATGGTATGTCTTGAGACAAGGAGTAAGACTCTTGGGAGAAGTAGAAGAGGAATGAGATCATAAAGAAGAGGAAAGTGAAGACCTAGTGGAGGAAGAAGACTTAGAAGATGATGAATGCGAATAGTTTCTAGAAGAGTCATGGCAAGACTTGGAAGGTGAGGAAGATGAATAATGTTTAGAAGATTCATGATAAGACTTCAAAGATGAAGAATGTTTGAAAGAAGGGGGTCGTGACATGATCATGAGTATGATTCTAGAAAAGGCATGTGATTTACTTGATTGCTCTTGTGTTTTTTTCATAAATTTACCATCCATGAGAGTTTTGGAAGAATGATACTCTTCAAATTGAGCAATGAGTTCAAGATCATCTATTTTCAAGATAGGTTCCATAGCAAGATAGTTAAAATTCATGGTTCTGGAAGAAGAAGAATCAAGCATGGAAGAAATGAATAGAAGAGATGAATATAAGAAGGTAGACTAGATAATAAGAGGAAAAGAATCAAGAAGACGAGAAGAATATCCCATGTGAAGAGAAGACTTTAGAAGAAAAACATGGGAAGGGAAAAGAAAGAAGAAGACCAAGAGTCATCTTGTGTAATTGATACCATTAACATTTGTTTGGATGTTGAGCAACATGACATCACCTAGGATCTAACCTAGACTGACCAAGGAAGACTGAGAATTGAAGATGCTTGGTGATAAGATGGCCTCACAAAATGTCAACACCAAACTAGGATAATCAAAGTTCTCTAATGTCCAAAGGGAGATGGTAAGATAGAAATCGCAAAAGGTGTTACCAACACTGTCAAAGAGGTGCCTCAAATAAAAGGGTGACTACCCTTGCACTTTTGAATCAGGAGGTTGGACTAGGCCAAAATATAATTGAAATTGAATTTGATGGAAATGGTTTGGACAAAAAAAGTACTAAAATTCTCCAAGAATGTGGCTAACAATTCTAGAGATAAACTCTCACCAAGAATAGTCTTTTAAATTGACAATTATTTCCAAGGTGACTTTGTAAACCAAATGATGCTATCCTTAGAGGAAAAAGATAGGTCTCTAATGACAGGATAGAAAATCAAGCAAGCTGTAAAAAGGTTGGTGCTTCAACTCAGGAACTTAGTTTTTGTGTTCATTTTAAAAGATCAAGTATATCAACAGATTTTTATCATTGATTAGGCACATAAGAAAACAATCAAGGAGTTCAAGCAAGCAGTTGTCTTCAAACAATGAGCAAGGGGCAAAGAAACCTTGCACATGAACAATCAAGTGACTTAGTATGCTACTCCTTAAAGATGCTACTTGTGTATGTTCTTGAGAATGTTTTAGTAGGCACTTAGAACACAACAACATCTTAGCAAGCTATCTACAAGGATATACATGGATTTTCTAAAGGGCATTCTCAATATATGCAAGGTACGCGAGGCACAAATCTGTAGATGAGAAGAATTAGAAATCACATAGCCGGGAGGAGATGATAACCCAAATCTCCTCCTTCACTTCTCAAAGGTATAAAGTTCTTTGAGGCTTAGCCAAGAGTGAAATATAACTCATTCCCAAGAGAGGTGTCTTTGGATTCACCTCTCGATATTTATACTCTACTGGAACATGGGAGTTAAGGTCATCCATTGAGGTGATGAAATTCCCAAGTAGGCCTTCTAAAAAATGAAAAGTAAGTAATTCTCTATCAAAAAGTATTGAAAAGCACTAAAGGTGGAACACTTAACACTTAAAGAAAATATGAGGTGAGTCCACAAGGTGGAACACTTAACACCTCACACAAGCTACAAATTAGTCCACAACCTAGAAAACAAGTGAGTTCCAAAAAGCACAAAAGGGTTTCCTAGTGGAACAATTAACGCTTCTTTCCTGTAGACCCCTCCCCTTTAATGTGGCATTGAGATTGCAACCACCGGGTGGAACGAGGGGCCGATGGATGAGCGAGTCCAATAACCCAAGATAGCAATCTAGATCAATCACAAGTAATCTAAGACTGCTTATCAATACTACTCATAAGTGCAAGAGGGTTTGAATCATGGAATATTTAACTTTCCAAGTAAACATGAAGTGAGTCCACAAAGTGGTGCATTTAACTCTTCATGTAAACTAGAAACGAATCCATGCCCTAGATTACTCAATGAGATGTTTTGATATTTGAGACCAAGAATTACTTAGAGTTAAAAGAAAAGCATGCACTTAAACATAAACTTGTATAAAAGCAAATCTATGTTCATTCATTTCCCATTAAGAGCATCAAAAATGTGTTCTATGAAAGCGTGTAACACTCAAGCTAAACACATGAGAGATTAATTTTATGCCCAAACCAAGTGTTATAGAGATTTTAAGAACTCACCTTATGTCCAAAGATTTGAACTCCAGCATTTAGCACAAATCTGAAAAAAACCCTAAGATGGTTAGATATGAAAATCAATTGTTAGGAGTTTGATTTAACATTGTTGTCTTCAAGACAGTCTTTAAAGATTGATTTATTTGATCCATAAAATCACAATATTAAAATTTATAGAAAGAATTAAGTTTTTATCCAACATCAAGAACTACCATTTCCCAAAATTACAATGTCTTATGATTCGATTTGATTTCTCAACCAATAACCTTTTCAGATTGTAATTTTTCTGTCATAAATCAGATTTAAAACACCAAACCCTGCCTAGGGAATCACATATCTTTCTAAAAATGAATCCAAATGAAACCAAACCAATTTAAAAGAAACTATTAATGAATCTAGTTTCCAAATATGTAAGCCATTTATTTTTTCCACTCATCAATTATTTTCTAAGAGCAAATCATTTCCTGCAACTCCAATGCAGATTGTTAAAAACCAATTTTCACTCAAATGACCGTAACTTTCACAAATCTGTATAAAAATGACTCAAACCAAAAGGAAATGAAAGATAATTTATGTATCTTTCTAATGAATATTATTATAGGTCCTGATTCTTCATAATTTTTCCATACCAGATGTTTCAATCTGACTATATTCAAAGAATCTCAAATCTGCAAATACCCACTTTCACCAAAATGATCATAACTTATTCATTTCTTTATAAAAATGAACCAAACCAAAAGCATGAGAAAGAGGATTCATTATTATATCTATCCATTACTATATTGTAGGGTTTCCAGTCTGTACATGTCCATACAAGTCCTGGAACCAACACTAAAACTAAAAAACCAATCAAGAATGAGGCCAAAAATTAATCTTTTCTGCCCCACGGTGGGTACCAAAAATGTGTGATGGATTTGTGTCACACTTTTGTGAATCCTTGCATTCAAGGATACTCAATAATGAGCTCTCAAATATCGATTCAAAGCTCTCTATCTGTGGAGTGCATGAATTGTTATGAGGCCCTCAGATTGACTGAGTTGAACCCATGCAAGTACACCATAGAACGAGAGATTCAAGGATGAGAAGCAAGAATGCTAATCTCCATTGAATCATCAAGTTCTTGCATGAAAATGAAATTAATCTATATGATTGCAATGCAAGAAAATAAACTACTTAATTGAAATGGAGATTAAGCTAAAACAATGAAATAAATTAAACTAAAATGCTATGAATATTAATCTATATGTAACTATGCAAGCTAAAACAATGATCTCCAAAGATCCAATGTCACCAAGAAAACCTGTAGCATAACAACGG
The DNA here is from genome assembly GCA_027943335.1 of Chamaecyparis obtusa. NCBI lineage: Eukaryota > Viridiplantae > Streptophyta > Pinopsida > Cupressales > Cupressaceae > Chamaecyparis > Chamaecyparis obtusa. The sequence goes on along the minus strand of BSBK01006147.1, from coordinate 928,355 downwards.
TATGAAAATTATAGATCCCTAATTGAGAAGGAGAGGGCTCCTTATATAAGAAACTGATGACAAGAATGCATCTCCAAGATCAATGTGGGATAAATCCAAAAAAGAGGAAAGAAAGCTCATGTTTTAGAAAGTGTGGAGAGAAAAGGAATTTTATTTATTTAAAAGAATGATTTTCTATTAATTAAATAAGATAACATTATTTAATTAAAAGAGAGATATTATTCTAAATAAGATTAAATCATTTAATTAAAAAATATTTTATTTCATTTAAAAGATATTTCTTTCAATTAAATAAGGTTATTTTATTTATTTAAGAGAGAATATTTCTTTTAATTAAATAAAATTTATTGAAAGAATCAGGAAAAAGGATTTTTGTTTTATTTTTATTTGATTTATTTCAATTTTCCATCACAAAAGATCTTTTGAGAGGATTTTATTTATTTTAAAAGAATAATTCTCTTTTAATTAAATAAAATAAGGTTATTTAATCAAAAGATGAATATTAATTAAATAAAATAAAATCATTTAATTAAAAAAAGTTTTAATTAAATAAATTTATTTTACTTAAGAGATATTACTTTCAATTAAATAAAGTTATTTTATTTATTTAAAAGGGATTATTTCTTTTAATTAAATAAAATTATTGATGGCATGATTAAACCTTAGGAGATTATTGAAATGATTGAAATAGTTATGATTTGATCAAGGAAATTGATTTGAATATATTGTAAAGCATTCATTCAGAAAATGATATTTGATAAATTTAATAAATGGGGCCCAAAGTCTAGGTGACCATTTTAGGGTGCATACACATTCAACATTTCCTTCAATAATTTCTTGGACACATGTCAACTCCTTAAAAAATGTGAGCTAATTGAGTAATGCACATAAAGTGTTGCAAGGTTGCAACATATCCAATTTGGGTTACCAATTCATTTCATCGCAAGTTCGCAACATATCCAATTTGGGTTACCAATTCATTTCATCGCAAGTTCGCAACCATTTTCCTTAACTAGATGTCATTAAAATCCTTCATTCATTCATCAACTATAATTTAGGCCTGTGAGGACATGAGGCCAGAGGTCTTCAATAGGTGTTAGTGTCTCAATCAACCGTGACATGAAACCATACCAATTTTTTAACCTTGCGGTGATGCAGTGAAGAAAACCCATCAAGTGCCATGTGTAACATCGTCACTTCTTTGCGGGCCAAAACCAAGTCCCACATAATAAGTCATGAGGCAATGATAAGAGACCACTATATCATATTATTTTTCCTCTCAAGATTGAAAACTTGAACCATTTCCACCACTAACCATTATGAGGATGAAAAAAACCATTATAGTCATGACAAACATCCACTCGTAGGATCTTAAAAAAATTCTGCATGGACCTTCAAATATTGAGACGTGGCCCATCATTGCTTTCTTGCGGAGTAAATGTGTTAACTCTTTGATCAAGTTGTGATGATGTGAAAACACTTTTAGCACCACCCACAGACCGCCATGTATCCTCACAACCCCCTAGTTATCATTTTTCTTAAATGTCACAAGGACATGACACAAAAATCTCACAAAATCCAACCATCTAGACACAAGCTCGCAACATCTTTTGCTAAAAGAACTTTAACCTCCATGAGGGTAAAATAAACACTTTAAGAACAACTTAAAGTGTGTGAAAAATAAACAATAAAGTGTTAGGCTAGGACATAAGAGATACATGGCCATAAGACAAGAGCATGAAAAAATGAAAAAAATATTTCAACATTGAATCAAAAGAATATCCTAACCATGAACACACTAGGAAAATCAAATATGAGGAGCTAACAAATGGACACTTTAACATAGAACCTAATTCTATACCCACTCATTCAACATATGTCAATTTAGGTGTCAATGCACACATAAATATCAATACAAATATCATCTCTACAAATTGCCTAAATTAGCAGTAGATTCTTCTGCTAGGCACAAAATACACCATGCATAGAACTGACTCGATAACTAGCACCTAGATTTCAAAAAAATGGAGGATAAATATATTAAAACAGTGTGTGGAAGGAAAAAATGGAGCAAAAAGGGGATCTAATCACATTGATTTTTTGTAGCCCAGGATTAAGCTCAATTTGATGGGAGAAATCTCAGCGTGATAGGATAAATCTTAGTGTGATGAGATGAATATCTATGTTATGGGATAAATCTTAGTGTGATGGAACAATCATTAACCTTAGCACATGTTTGTATCACTCATCATCTCATGACAAGATGTGAGAATGGATGTGTAGAAATATGCAGGAGAATATATAGAGAAGGAAAAATGATCCTACACAAAATACATGTATGAAGGATGCTATATGTATGTGGGTATATGGATGGGGGAGAAGGACATGTCTCTAAGCCATGAAAGGAGGGTAATGTCATGTAAGATGTAATAGATATGTGCATATAGGGATGTGAAACCAAACACATGGTGGATCAGATATCTACACATGGCACTTGTAAACATGTTTTCACAATGGTAATTTCCCATAGTACCACAAAAGTAGTTTTCACATATGTACAAACTTAAATGACTCTATACTTTTTTTTAATTTTTATGATTTTTTAATTTTTTATAATTTTTTAAAATAATTTTTAAGGAATTGGGATACCTTGAAGGTCATATAAATCCTTGAGATGGATGATGCCCATAGGCTCATCAAAGTGTTTTCCATCTAGTGTTATTATTTGATAATCCCCTAATATATATTTAGTGGTGATAATATAGGGCACTAACCAATTAGGTTCAAAATTTCCTTTCTCCTCAGAGTCCTAGGATATCTGCTAATTTTCTTTAAGCAAAAATACACCAATTTCAAAATCTTAGGGCTTTGATCATCTTGTTGTACTAAATATGTAAGTTATTTTTATATGTATGAAGGTGATTCAAGTGCCTCTCATCTAGGAGTGGGGATATTGTAGGTGTGTAACCCAATATTCTTCATCAAGTAACAATTTTCAAAGTGAAAAACTTAAAGATGGGAGCTCAATATCAACTAGAAAAATAGCTTCAAAGCTAGAGACTAGGAGGTATGGAATAGCTCTAGTAGGTGTATGGATGTTGGTGTGATATGACCATAAGGAAGGGTTAAATTAAAAATTCCAATCATGGCCAACATCATTAACTATTTTCTTGAGGATGTTAAGGAGTAATTTTTTAAGCCTCAACTTGACCATTAATTTATAAGTAGTATGGAGTGAAGAAGTGATGTTGAAAATTGAATTGATGACAAATATCAAAAGCATATTAGTTTTTAAAGGTCTTCCATTATTGGTTACAATAGAATGTGGGATGTTATATAGGCATATGAGGTAATTTAGGATATACTTGGAAATTTGTATGCTAGTGATATAGGGTATGGGAATGGCCTCAACCCATTTGATGAAGTATTTGGTAGTGATGATTATGAACTTGTGTCTATTACATAGAAATGAAATTATTTTTCCAATGAGACCAACCCCCCACTAAGAGAAGGGCCATAGTTTAATAATTGATTGCAATGCTTTAGAAGGTGCATGCATTAGATTATCATGTGGTACAAATTTCTTGAAAAAGTGATAGGCATCTTGCTCCATGGTATACCAATAGTAACCCATTTTAAGAAGCTTATTTTTTAGAGTAAGACCACTAGAATATGCTCCAAATATCCCTTAGTGTACCTTACATAATTTTATTTGAGCCTCTTCTAAATCTAGATGTGAAAGGAAGGTTCCATCAAAGTTCTTACCAAGATGGGTGTCATTGAGGATAGTGTAACATGATATGTGTTCAATAATGGTTTTGTGTTTTTTTTTTTAAAGAAAAAGTGGACTAGCCACTATATATATTTATATATCTAAAAAAATCTTATTCAAAGCTCAATTGGGAAAGAACTAGTAAGAAAACCTGATATCCCAACCATATACATATGATAATGTATCATCTTAAAATGGAAGCACTTCCATGTTAAGAGCATTTAGCCCTCTGAGTAAGTAGTTTGGGGTCATATTGGATGCCTTGAATTGATCTTTTCTTTGATCTGGCTTTCTCCCCGCTTTCCACTTCTTTTCTACTTCATTCTAGGTGAAATTAGGGTTAGGATCTTAAGGATTCTCTTGAATTTCCCTCTTTCATAGCTCTATTTCTAGGTAGAATTTAGAAATGGATCCTCCTAGCCTTCATCATGATAATCATAGGCCTTTATGTCTATCACTAACATTCTATCCTATTCTGGCATCAGTTCTAGGTTTCTGGGCATCCCGAGGACCTCCTGACTTGGTTCTAAGTCAACCTGGGACCAGGGTCAGGGTTGAGTTAGAACCTGACTAGGTCAGGGTCAAGCTCAAACCTGGATAGGTTAGGGTTGAGCTCGACCTTGAATAGGTCAGGTCCAACCTCAACTTTGACCCCTTCCTCCAAAATTCCAATTTCTAGAATTTCCAAGCTTCGGGCTTTCGAGAGATTTATTTTCCTGCCTCCGGGTCAGCCATTTCGGGTTTCAGGATGGTAAATCCTTTAATTGTATTTAGCCTAGGTATATTTTCTAAAGGTGAGGACCTAATTCAGATTTAATTCTCCAAGGTGGCCCATCTAGAGGAATGTGCCCTAGATCATTATAAAAGGAGGCCTTCCTCTCTCATTTTCACATCAAGTTTTCATATCTCATCTCAAGTTTTCATGTGCAAGCTCTCAAGCTCTCAAGGTGATCAAGAAAGCATCCATTCAAGCATTCAAGTCTTCTTCTCCATCTAAGTTCTCCATTGAAGATCAAGGATTCAAGAATTCAAGCCATTGAAGGGATTTGGTTCAAGCATTCAAGATTTATCATTCAAACCCTAGATCTAGCCATCATGATGGTGTGATCTTCCTTCAAGATCCTTTGTTCATCTTCAAGATCCATTTCATTCTTCTCTCAAGGTGGATTCCAAGCATACAACCATGGAGGTTTGATTTACATTTATTGTTGTGTTCAAGCTTTCATATCAATATACTTGTTTACATTTCAAATACAATTGCATATCTATGGAATTGCATAGCTTCACTATTAGATCCTTTTCTACTACTTGCTAGCATTCTCCATTTCAATTTCAATATTAAGGTTGATTCCAAACCGGGGTTTGACCAAGGCAAACCCCACAAAAAAACAAACAAAACCATTTTTCTTGCAGGTACAGGTGCAAAAATTTGGATTTGAGAGTGAATTTGGATACCCTTTTCGGCAAACTTCTGGGACCTGTGAACAAAATTCAAATCGGACTTCAAATAAAGAATGTGGTACTTGACCTTTTATGAGGGTCAAACCTAAGCTTAGCCATCTTGAGGAAATATTTTTGGGTTTTCTTTGTCTCGGCATTTCCAATCTAGGACAAGTTTTGGATTTTTCTAAAAGTATACACAGACATCAAAATTCAACATTTTCCAAATCTTCCCTAATTTGAGGTTAGTACTTGTATTTCAATTATTCTATATTCCAAACATAATATCCATCCACAAGGGAAATATTGGATTTACTTTCTCTCTTCCATATTCAACCACAAATTGATTCGATTGTGTATTAATCTCTAGGTTGATCAAATCGGATCTCTTCCTTGGGGAATTTGGGTTTGGAGAATAGATCTCATATTTCCCCCTCTACATTTGAATGGTGATGAATCCATTTTACCATCATTCATTTTGGTGAACTTGACCTACTTACTCTCCTTTTCTTTTATGGAATTAGATGCCCTATTGTGTTAGATTTTAGATCCTTTCTTGCATTTAGATTAGATCTAGTTTATGCTCTTGCATTTTAATTTCAAAAATACAAAAAAATCTATATAGTCAATAAAAATACAAAAACATTTATTGTCGTTCATTTATTATGGAGATTGTTAAGATGTTTTGGTGCATGGTCATGTTCTTTATTACTCTTCTTTTATCATCTCTTTATAATACCTATGATGTTTATGAAAGTATCATTCACTTCATTATGTTGATGACCCTTCACTTTGCTCTTGCTTATGCTTTTGTGAAGTTGACCGACACTAGTCTGCCTACATTTAAAAATTTTCTTAGGAATTTATGTGGTAGCCTTATTCATATTTTAGATTACGTGAAGAATTTGGTAGATGACACACCATCTCCTAATCTTCCTAATCCTAATCCTATCAATCCTAATCCTAATCTTCCTATTCTGATACCTAATTCTCCATCTGTTAATCATTTCTCTTTTCATACTTATGATGGGATTCAAGCTATCATTCAAGATGTGGATGTGCAAGATTTCTTTGATTTACCTTCTCCTCTTATCTAGGATGATATTAAAGGAAATGGTACAGACACTTCTACCAAACCTATTATTCCACCTTATACAACCTTTACTCATGAACATGATAAACAATCACCTCCTATAGAAGCTTTACATAATATGTACACTACTGGATATAATATGGTGACTAAACAAGGTTATAAAGGTTTAGGGCTAGGAGTTAATGAGCATGGTATTAGGTTTCCTATTCATATATCCCATAAAATGGATATGTATGGTGTTGGTTGTTCTAGGTCTCATGTTAAGGTAGGTGATGCTAAACATCATCCTCCCCTTCACCTTCTTTTCCCTACACGTATATTAGATAACTCTACTATTCATCAAGAAATTGCTAAAAAGGTATATGTTGAGCTAATGAATTCCAAGAAAGAAATGTTTAGACCTATGCCAATAAATTCTCTATACAAATACAAATGTCCTTTTCATTATAGTAACAAACACTTGCTGATTGTAAACATTTCAAGGCATATGTTAGAGAAAGAACTGCTTTAGGAATTATATCTCACTCTCGTGTAGTTTTACAATTTGTTCATAATTTTGATATAGGGGATTCCCCTCCTTTAGATATAGTGTAAATGTTCTTCTCCTCTTGTATCATGACTGGGGGGCAAGAGGTGCATCTTCATCCAGTCTCCTAGGATCCATTAGGTCTTTTATTGGGGCTTAATTGGTATTCTTTCTCTTCTCTTTTTCTATGGCTTTGCATAGGATCTCTCTTTTCTTTTCCAAGATATCTTTTATAAGACATTTGTTTTGTGAGGGTATCCCTTGTCTCTATATCTGAGGGGCAAGGTACTTCTTTCTTTCTCTTTGTCTAGGGAACTTCTTTCTCTAGCTTAGTGGTACTTGTTTATATTGCAATATTATCTCATCATATTGATAGATGTTTTGACTATGGATAATATTCTTATATGAGAAGTTGTTGTCCTAGGTCGTCACCTCTTCTCTATGTTGCAAATTATGTTTTTTATACACTTTCACCCTTGCTTTGGTGTTAGAGTTGTTTCCCTCATTTCAAAGATTCCTCTTCCTCTTCCTTGTAGGGGGCTTGATGATTGAATCTTTGTTCCCTCCTTTTTGAAAGTTGATATTTTATCTAAAGCACTCCTCTTTGGTGGGGGTCTTGTTGATAAGATCTCTTTCATTTGAGGATCCTTTTTCCATGAGTGACATATCCTTTTCACAATTATCTCTACTCTTGGATGTAGGGGTCAATATCCCTTGCTAAGAATATGGTGTACATTATTGTAAATAGGATATCTCCTTTCATTGTGAACTAGGTATCCTCTTCAATCTTTGTCCTATGTTGGGGGGGCAAGGATGTCATTTCCTTCTATCTTTCCAGGATTCACCGCTTTCCTTGGGTAAGCAGTATCTATCTATTATGTGACATTGAATCATACATGAAAATTATGGTTCACATTGGGGATCTATGTCCTTGATAATATCCTCTTTTTTTGTTTGACATTGGATTTCCATGGTTGATATATCTCTCACCTTGGAAATTGAACAGTGTGCTATCCCTCATAAGGGTTACTTTATTTTCACTTCTTGCATGATATCTCTTTACATTCATTTCTTCCATGACCTCATAGGAGCTGTGACCTTCTTGGCTTGGACTGAGTGTTGTTTGTGGATATTATCTTGATGTTGACGAAGGCTTTATCCTTGTTCTTTTCTTTCCTTAACATGACAAAATAGTCTATTTTTGCCATCTTAAGGAGGGGGGCATATATAGGGTCTCCCTTGTACTATAGTTTTTAATTTTTATATGCTAAATCTTGGAAGGTAATGCACATAAGTTGCTAAATCCTAAAAATACATGCATTCATATGCTAAATCTTCCAAAGGTAACACACATAAGTTTCTAAATCCTAAGGAGACATGCATTTTTCAAAATTTTCAATATGCTAAATCTTCTGATGGTAATGCACATAAGTTGCTAAATCTTGAAGGGACATGCATTTCCAATTTCAAATATGCTAAATCTTGGAAGGTAATGCACATAAGTTGCTAAATCCTGAAAAGACACACACCTATATGCTAAATCTTCCGATGGTAATGTACATAAGTTACTAAATCCTGAGGAGACATGCATTTCATATTCATAGTGATACAAGAAGGTGGATCTATGGGTATTCCAGAAGCTGTCAAAAGATGCATTACAATTACAAGCATAGTTTATGGGTGAACCTATTGGGCTCTCCCTCCAGGGTGATTCACAGTAAGGTGGGCATCTTACTGGGCAAGGTAATCACTTTCTCCTTTCTCTCTTTTTTGCTTTCATGCTAGTAGGATAGGATCATGAAGCTATGTTATTTATAGTGTTTCTCTTGTCTTTCTTATGTAAACATTTATGCTTTTATGATAGCTTTCCAAATATGATATTAGCATGAGGAATATTTCTTAGTGAGGTTTCTTATGCTAATTGATTTGGCTTATTTAGTGCTAACCCTTGTTATTTTGGTTTTATTGTTTCACACCCTTGTGTGTGTATGTTGAGTTAGAATCTTTAGTCTAGGGGCTCATGCCCTTAGCTAAGTGTTATTTTATCTCTTTGTGAATCCACTTGGATCTCCTCTTTCTTCTCCTTTACCAAGAGTTTGCATCGAATCCATACTCTTGCTAAAGTGGGTGCTTAATGTATCATCTTAAAATAGAAGCACTTCCATGTTAAGAGCATTTAAAACTCTGATTAAGTGGTTTGGGGTCATATTGGATGCCTTGAATTGATCTTTTCTTTGATCTAGCTTTCTCCCCACTTTCCACTTCTTTTTTTCTTCATTCTAGGTAAAATTAGGGTTAGGATCTTAAGGATTCTCCTAAATTTCCCTCTTTCATAGCTCTATTTCTAGGTAAGATTTAGAAATGGATCCTCCTAGACTTCATCATGATAATCATAGGATTTTATGTCTATCACTGACATTCTATCTTGTTCTGGCATCAATTCTAGGTTTCTGGGCATCCCCGGGACCTCCTGACTTGGTTCTAAGTCAACTTGGGACTAGGGTTAGGGTCAAGTTAGAACCTACTAGGTTAGGGTCAAGCTTGAACCTAACTATTTTAGGGTTGAGCTTGACCCTGACTAGGTCAGGTCCAACCTTGACTTTGACCCCTTCCTCCAAAATTCCAATTTCTAGAATTTTCAGGCTTCAGGCTTTCGGGAGATTTATTTTCCCACCTCCAGGTTAGCCATTTTGGGTTTTAGGATGGTAAATCCTTTAATTTCATTTAATCTAGGTATATTTTCTAATGGTGAGGACCTAATTGGGATTTAATTCTCCAAGGTGGCCCATCTAGAGGAATGTGCCCTAGATCACTATAAAAGGAGGCCTTCCTCTCTCATTTTCACATCAAGTTTTCATATCTCATCTCAAGTTTTCATGTGAAAGATCTCAAGCTCTCAAGGTGATCAAGAAAGCATCCATTCAAGCATTCAAGTCTTCTTCTCCATCCAAGTTCTTCATTGAAGATCAAGGATTCAAGCATTCAAGCCATTGAAGGGATTTGGTTCAAGCATTGAAGATTTATCATTCAAACCCTAGATCTAGCCATCATGCAGGTGTGATCTTCCTTCAAGATCCTTTGTTCATTTTAAAGATCCATTTCATTCTTCTCTCAAGGTGGATTCCAAGCATACAACCATGGAGGTTTGATTTACATTTATTGTTGTGTTCAAGCTTTCATATCAATATACTTGCTTACATTTCAAATACAATTGCATATCTATTGAATTGCATAGCTTCATTGTTAGATCTTTTTCTACTACTTTCTAGCATTCTCCATTTTAATTTCAATATTAAGGTTGATTCAAAATTGGGGTTTGACCAAGGCAAAACCCCCAAACAAATAAACAAAACCATTTTTCTTGTAGGTACAGGTGCATAAATTTGTATCTGAGAGCGAATTTGGATACCCTTTTCGGTGAACTTCTGAGACCTGCGAACAGAATTCAAATCAGACTTCAAATAAAGAATGTGGTATTTGACCTTTTATGAGGGTCAAACCTGAACTGAGCCATCTTGAGGAAAGATTTCTGGGTTTTCTCTGTCTCAGCATTTGCAGTCCAGGACAGGTTTCAGATTTTTTTGAAAGTATACACAGACATCAGAATTCAACATTTTCTAGATCTTCCCTAATTTGAGGTTAGTACTTATATTTCAATTATTCTATATTCCAAACATAATATCCATCCACAAGGGAAATATTGGATTTACTTTCTCTCTTCCATATTCATCCATAAATTGATTCGATTGTGTATTAACCTCTAGGTTGATCAAATCGGATCTCTTCCTTGGGGAATTTGGGTTTTGAGAATATATCTCATATTTCCCTCTCTACATTTGAATGGTGGTGAATCCATTTTACCATCATTCAGATAATAACATTCGGATTTTTATAGCCACCAACTCATCATAATGAATAATAACCCAAAAAAATTCCAAAGTTTGGGTGGATGATAATTATAATGTAACTACTCAAAAATTGGCATGGATACATTACATATATTGATCAAAAAACCCTATTCTACCTCCATGTCATTGGGGCACCAAACTACAACATCTGGCAGGGATCGATGAGACCAACCCGAAGACTCTACCAATCTTCCATGACTATGGTGGTGAGCATGTTTGACCACATTCTAGTTGTCATCCAAGTCACCCCAACTGGGCGTGTTTGCCTGTTGGGCATTATGAGTAGTAGGCCAACCGACCTCTTCCATAGGATGTTAATTTAAATCCAGGGCACCTGCCACATGCATAGCCGACTGATTAGGAGTGGAAGAGTGTTTGCCTAACCTTGCTGGGGTATTAGGGTATTCAAACAAGTCCATTAGAGTGAGAAATACCTGGGGTATACTCAAAATAGCAATTTCTCTTCTTCTCTATTTATGCACTTTATGCAGTCATACACCACCATGAAGTCATGGTTAATAATAAGAAGATGGTGGGAGAAGAGGTTTCCAACCAACACATCACCACACCACATATCATATTGTTGCATTTCTTTTTTGAGTGCACTATCCTGTAAAAATGATGGTTTGATAACTTTGGCTACAATTATCTCCATTAGATGGACCGATTGTAGAAGGTCCATGGCGTTGGACAAGAAGATAGAAATGATGTGTGAGGGGAAGAAAAATATTTTGGTCTAAGGTGAAAGATTATCCTCCCCAATCACAATTTGAATAGCTTTTCTAATAATCTTTGAATGGCATACAAACATAATCTCCAACGTTGTGTCATCTATTTGTAGTGGCAAGACCTCTAAAACACTCAGAATCAAGCGAATACGAAGATTTTTTGGAAGAATTTTGTAGTGAAATCTTTCGCAATGAACACACTTTTCACAAATCTCCTTCTCAGACTCCATTGAAATCTTTTGCAATAAACCTTTTGTAAACTGATGCATTTGATAAGAAACGAAGGTATTTGAAGATGTAGAGCATATGAAGGTACATTTTAAGTTAATACAGAATCCTTGTCAATCTTTCTTAATTAATATTGTACTTAGTTTCCAACTCTTTGAAATAACATCACACAAGGTAACCTCAAGGTAGGCATGTGAAATGTACCATAAAATTCACCAATCGACCATTGTATACCATCTGTTTGTACGAGAAAGGGAAATCTGAATTGGGAGGCGGCGCTTAGTTCAAACTTGTCCACATTATAATCTCTAGCATGATCAAAATCCCCATCAATTGGTAATGATAGCCCACACAAATTGGTAGATCTCTTATGCTACCATCATCAGCCTGATGCGATGTCACAAGGGTGATGTCATGCTGTTAGAAAGTGTCATATCAGACAAGACCACTCTTTGCATCTCGATATCCTTGCTAATGAATTCCTCTAGATTGTGTGAATCTAATACAAAACCATCACATCCCAAATTGTCTAAGTGGTCAGCTAATGCATTACCTTCCTTTAATATGTGAAATATAAACCTTTGAGAAATAATCTAGAAGGTTCCATATGTGCTAAAGAATATACATGCAACTTGTCAATTGTGAGACTATCTTTTTATGCAAGCATTAACTATGATCATTGAGTCTCCTTCAACCTATATGTGTTGAAAACCACCTTATTTGGTGAGGACAAGACTAGAAAATAGAGCATGGGCCTCAGCCATGTTATTTGAGCCTTGTGGAATTGGGGAGGATTTGATGGCTAGCACTTTACCTTGGTGGTCTCTGATACAAATTCCTATGTTTGAATTCCCCGGATTACCTCATGAGGATCGATCAAAATTGATCTTAATAGACCCTTGAGTAGGAGGCAGCTAGTGAACTGAAGCTCTATCATGTGGTTTAGTTGTTGGATATTGGTGACACCATCCAATTGGTATATGCATACCCTTCCAATCTCGCACAATAGCACTATCCCAAGAAGACATTATTAGATTGCATTTAATTTTATAATGATTAGCTTTTATCACTTCAGATATTGTTATTTCAAGTCCAATAATGACATCTTCAATAGAGGAGGGGCTGTGATGAAATATTCTTTTATTGTGTTCCCACCATATTGCCCAAACCACATGCATTGGGATACATTTCCATAGTCTAGAGAACAAGGAGTTAGATTATAGCTCAATCCATGATTGAAATAGATCCCACATATTATTAGGTAGAGGAGTGGAATAATGTAATTTTCCAAGTGCAAACAACCAGCATTGTTGTGAAAAAGAATAACTCAAGAATAAGTGGTCAGCATCTTCAATCTCTAAATCACAAAGCAGACATTTGAAAGGTTGTGAGATATGAAATTTATGCAACCTATCACTTGTTAGTGCCCTATTTTTAATTTCTATCCACACAAAACAACCTGCCTTAGGAAGGGTTACATGATTCCAATAGAAAGAGTAGGTGCGACAAGGGGTTGAGCTAGATACTTGTTGTTGAATGATTATGTAACCTTCTTTAATAGAATAATTTCAATTTTTCCTCGGAGCCCAAAACAACTTATTTTCTTTTCCTAAAAAGTATATCACTTTAGCTAAAAGAATTTTGGAAAATATTATTTTATCTTGAATAGAGATATGCAGCTCACTTGGATATTTCCAAATCACTTGTCTGGAGAATAGACTAATTACTGAGACATAATCTACCAATTTCTTACCCCAATTATTTTTTGAAGAGGAGACAATGTCCTCAATTGCTTCTAATTTAAATAATGGAGGTGCACCATTTCATGAATCATGCCAAATTCTTTACTTGTTCACCATTATTTACTTCCCAAGATATGAACTTGACAACTATCTCTCTTGAAGACATCATAAAATCCCAAATTACCAAACCTTTAGGGGGGTCTAAGGTAGATAAAAATCTTGTAGGGAAATTAATGTCAAGGTATTTTTGCTACATGATTTGACACCATAAATTTTGTGGTTTGTTATACAATTTCCAAACTAGCTTTCCCCCAAATGCTTTATTACATTTTGACATATCATGAACTCCAGCCCCCCCCAAGGCTTTGATTTGTGCCATTCAGTGTAAGTAGATAAGAAGGATTTTCTTCACCCCATTCATATTAGCAGTCCATAGAAAATCTCTCAGTAACTTCTAAATTTTTTGGATCACTGATGAAGGTGCCTTGAGCACTGACAGATAATAATTTGGGATAGGTGATAGCACTATTTTAATAAGAAGTATTATGCCTGCTAGTGAGAGCCACTTTTCTTTCCAAGCTAATATCCTTGATTTAATTCTTATTATCATAGGCGACTGGTAGCTTGTCTTATTTGCGCAAATGAAAAAGGAATGCCAGGGTACATGGAGGGGAGGGAATCTACTAAAAAGCCCATTCTATTTATGATCCTATTGGAGATAATCTGATTGGTATTGAACAAGTAGACCTTTGATTTGTGATTGTTAATTTTCTGACCTGAGGATGAAGTGTACAAATCCAGAGTATGCTTGATCTATTTAGCTTTTGAGACATTGAATGAACCAAAAAGCAATGTGTCATCTACAAATAATGAATGGGTGACTGGAATTTTAGACCCCCTATTTTAACTCCTTGCCAGAAGCCTAATGCTTGTTTGTTAATCATTTGTCTACCAAAATTTTCAGCCATAAGAATGAATAAAGCTGGTGATAAAGGGTACCCTTGATGGACCCCTTGGGTGGATGAGAAGAAGCCTACTGGCACCCCATTGATTAGAACTGAAAAACCATGCTCTAGTTATAAAAGCTCTAATCCATTTACACCAACTTTTTGCAAAACCAAACTTCTGAAGAACTTTGAACAAGAAATCCCAGCAGAGTCTATCGTATGCCTTCATCATATCTAGTTTGATGACAAAATTAGCTATTTTATCACTATTTATCAAATGTAATGCTTCATGAGCCACTAAAGTCCCTTCCATTTTTTCCCTTCCCAAAACAAAATCACCTTGTTCTTCGGATACAAGTTTTGGAATCAAATACTGTATTCTCAAATAGATTGCCTTCAAAATGATCTTATAGATTATGTTACAGAGTGAAATTGGGTGAAATTCTACAAAAATTTTGGGTGACTTGACTTTAGGAATGATGGCTATGTTGGTAGTATTGAAGGTTTTTAACATGGTTTTTCTTTTTCTAGATTATTCAATAACACCCAGTAGGTCCCAACCAATAAAATCCCAATAGGATTAAAAAAATAATGTTGTGAATCCATCTAGACAAGAGCTTTATTCAGGGGTAGAGAAAAAACTACTCTTCTAAGTTCTTGGATTGTGAAAGGATCCATTAAAGTTGTCTTATCCGATTTAGTAACTAGTGTAGGAATAGCATCCAGGAGTTCAATTGTGGGGAGATCAACTGATACTGGATGACTGTTTGGAGAAAGCAAATTGGAAAAAAACCTTACCCCTTCTCCCTAAATTTCATGGGCATTAGTTATTAGATCACTAGTATTTGCATTTTTGATGGAGAAAATTCAATTTGTAGCCCTCTTTTGTTTAGTTGAAGCGTGGAAGTACTTTGTGTTCTTATCACCCTCTCTTAACCATAACTCCTTGGATTTTTTCTACCACTATACCTCTTTTCTAGAGCATAATTCTTCCCACTCTGACTATAATGTTTTCTAAATAGCGTAAGAGTCTTTATCCATGCATGATTTAATGATCTTAGCATATATGTCCCCCAGTTTTTCCCTAATGTTTTCTTTTTCTTTAAAAATATTTTTGAACACTACTTCATTCCATTTCTTAATGTGCTTCTTGGTATTATTCATTTTGCAAGCAAAAATGTGCATTTTAGATCCAGTGCAATGTGGAGTACAAATCCACCATTGCCTAATTAGAGGAATGAAGTTTGGGTGGTGAAGCCACATCCTTTCAAATTTGAAAGATGGTTTGTACTAAGAACCTTGATTGAATGACGAGAAGTCAACTTGTAGAGAAATAGGAAAGTGGTCTGAACTTGGTCTAGGAAAAATATCTGACTCAAAGGTGGCATTGGATAGCTTACAATCTTGTGAAATAAGGAATCTATCCAATATTACTGCAATATGAGAAAAGTTAAACCTCTTATTAGTTCATGTAAATGTTCCTCCAATAGGCTCAATATCCATTAGATTATTGTCTTCTACAAAATTTGCAAAGTCTTGGATAGTTTTTAATGGAGGAAAAATACCCCCATTTTTTTCTAATAACTTGAGGATAGCATTGAAATCCCCACCCAAGATTAAGCTGAATGAGGTGGGTCATATTTCTCCACAATCTCTATTTGTCATGTGTTGTTGTTGGACTGTACACATTGATCAATATAAAAGATATATCAGAAATGGTCATTTTAAGAAGTTGCCAGTTAACATTCTGATTTAAAATCCACCCTTGCACTTTTTTGGGGTCCCATAAGATAGAAATTCCCCCTGAGGCACCAATCCCCTCTGTGTGGACTGCTTTCTAGTTTTCCCATTTACCTATTATTTTATCAAACGTTTGTTGCGACATCTTGGTTTCTTGAAGTAAGAAAATATTTTCCTTCATAGAATCCATCTCTTGCTTGATTCTACCTCTTTTGTCAGAGGCATTTAAGACTCTGACATTCCATGATCTGATCTTCATTGCTAACAAGGAGAACCCTTGGTTCTCCTTGTCAATCTCTTAGAAGGTGTAAATTTTCCATCCAATGTTGATTGTATACCTGCATCAATTTCTTCTTTGGTTTTTATAACCTTAGGTTTTCTCTCTCTCTTCTTAGGTGCAGGCTTACTTAGAGTGGTTTTATGTTTTTTAAGAGTCAATTTATGTGGAATGATATCATCATGAAAGTAGGCATAAATATCTTGATAACATGGAGATTCAGGACCAACACTATTACATACCATTTCGGATATAGGGAGATCATATGCTAAAATCAAGAGGTGCTCAAAAAGAAAAAAACACATATAAGACTATTCTCAAGAATTTCCATTGAAGAACCAATGGTTTCCATGGAGTCTACTACTTTATTTCTTTCTTAGGGGATTTTCTCAAACTGAATTTCTATAAATTATGGCTTAAGGTCTTCGACTATTTGTAATTGGGTAATAATAGGATCAATAAAAACCTGCAATAACATATAAAAACTCAACCACAAAGAGATTGTTAGAGCAATTAATATTCCCAATATTCAAGAAAGGATACAAGATAAACAATAAGCATAATCAATAAAATATTATGAAATCAATCCAAAACATGAATATGCAAACCATAAAATCCTTCCTTGGTGTTCTCCTTCTCATGCAATGTGGGCTCCTGAATTGACCTCAAGATCATGCCAACATAAGAATTCAAAGCAATTGTGGTTACCAAAATCAAAGGTTTGGCTCTCTATTTATAATATTTTAGAGGTTTCAACCAAGAATCCATGATTGAAGGGTTGATTGACTGTGATTGAGGAGTTGAACTCATAGTGAGTGAGAGTTCAACTGGGTTGATTTCTTAGCTTAACATGATTGATTAATTTGTCAGCAAATAGATTAGAGAGATGACTTGAATGGACTAGTGAGATAATAGAATAGACTGGTGAGTTAATTGATTGCATGGATGAGTCAACTGATTGCATAGACTAGAAGACTGAATTGATGGAAGACTTAATTGATTGTTGAGGGAGGAATTAACAATGTGGATTGCATAGTTAGGAGAGGGAATTGTGGAGTTAAGAGCTCTAATTGAAAAGCTAACTCAAAGTGAGTGTGAGTTTAGATTTAAGAGGACAATTATGATTTAAATAAATAAAATATAATTTATTTGCACATGGAGATATTCTATAAATAAATAATTACTTATTTATTTATGAGAGGGATTGTTAGTTGTAATTAAATAAATATAATTTATTTAATCATGAGAGAGGGATAATTAGTTTAATTAAATAAATATCATTTATTTAATCATGAGCAAGAATTTGATTTAATTAATACAAAAATATAATAATTAAGAGGGGGAACATTAATTAAATTTGGTCATTTAATTAAAAATTATATGATAGGGTATAATTAAATAAGGTTATTTATTTAATTATATTATAGATGAATAGATGATGAGATAATTGTTTAGAAGTTCAATAATTAAAGTAATTAATTATTTTATTTTTTTGATAAAAATGGACAAGGCCATTATTATTTTTTAATTAAAGTAATTAATTAAAATCACTTAATTATGGAATTAGGGAGAAATGATGATTTTGATCTTAGAGTATGGTAGAATGACATGATTAATTAAATAATAAAGATTATTTAACAATTTAGGAGGAATGTTAGTAATGTCATTGTGTTAGAGCAATAGGCCATTTTTAAGTATTTACACTATTATTTTGTAGGGGTAATTTATCATCCTTGGTTCTGATATTCATTGTTGAATTATTTTATGACTATTTGGGAGTCACCATTGTAATACCCCAAAAATGGGCTATCAGTTCATTAACCTCCTACATCTACAAATCGAACGAAATCAACATCGAAGTCCTAATCTAAGGCACATCTAAACATCATCGAATCATAATTGATTATCTTAAATTCTACATCGGGGAATATTCCTAGCAATATTCCTAATTATCTTAATTATCTTTAATTTAATGATTATTTGGCAATAAATCACATTTATCCTAAGTTTGATTAATTGAATATTTTCATATTTAATTAATTAGATTTAATATCTTGCCACTTAATTGTGTAATTAAATTTAATTCTATCTATTATTAATTATATTATTTAATTTTGACAATAAATCCAATATCCTATGAATAATTGATTAAATTTTTATTTAATTAATTAAAGAAAGTTGTCATTATTTAATAATATAGTTTTTAATAAAAGTTTGATTAAATAATTGATTAACCCATAAATCAATTATTTATTTTCAAAAATCAGTTAAGTTGAGCATAAATCACTTTATTTATTTTATTAATTCATAATTATTATGCACAATCAAAAGAAACAGTTAAACTCCAAATTAGAAAATCAATGCAAAGTGTTGACTTTTTAGAACTCAACATCCTTTTGGAGTTCAAAAAGCTGATCTAAACTCTAATTTGAGTTAAAAAGCTATTTTTGCATCATTTGCATGTTTTTGTGAATTAAATTATCTTTATTTAAAAATAACTCAAAAATCAAGCTGAGTTATTTGAGTGATTTATGGCTTTTATCCATGCACCTCTAAAGCCCTGGATTTCTATAAATTAAGGCCTCAGCTCATCTCAAAGCATCTCATATTTTTGCATCCTCGTGCTGTCGAATTGGAGACTGAAGAATCATCTTTGCGAATCCAAGCTTTGTGAGATCAATTTCATTTGCATTCATATCATATTATTTCTAGATTAGTAATTTCATATCAGTTTTCATTTAGCATAGATTCATATCAAGTTCTCATTCTTATTGCATCTAAAATCCAAAAAAAAAAATAGCTTAATTTGCATACATCTCATATCTAGATCAATTGCATTCAAATCCTTCATTTAGGTGTCATCTAGGTCACTGGTCTTGATTGCAATCTGAGAACATTAATCTCACACCTACTAGAAGGCAGTAAATCACTTGGTTAATTAGATTTCAATTTTGCATGATTTTGATTTTTGCTAACCTCTAATGTTTTATTGAAGTGTTGTGTCTACAGATTAGGTACAATTTTCACACACACAACCATAAACTCGCAAGGTAGATATTTTCTACTTGATGATGGAATGAAGTCTTAGGATGAGAGCCTTGTATTCTACTATTTTATTGGTATGTTTTAAGGAGATTTTATAGGAGTTTGGTACACAGTTTCCTTGTGGGGGTGAAAAATAGGATATGTACCCCCACTCTATTTTGAGCATAAGACACATCAAATTAAAGTTTCTATTGGGAAATTGGTGTGACTATCATCATGTCATCATTAGAAAATTTTGTGTTAAGGGGGTGATTAACTCGTAGGAAATTTTTAGCCATCTCATCTACAATGACTTATCCTATCAATGATTTTCTATCCACATATTCTATGTCAAATTAAATTAAGATCACCACCCATTTAGCAATTCTACCCTTGAGATTCAATTTAGACACAAGGTACTTAAGTGGGTCCATTTTGGTGATGATCTTAGTCTTGTGATTAAGCATGTAATGTTGATTTTTTGCATGTTGAAGACAACTTCTAGGCATGCACTTTCTATATGTGTGTAGTTAAGCTCATAATCCAATATAGTACCCCTAATGCAGTATATTGATCTTTCTTTTTGATGGTCATATAATTGTGCTAGGAGTGCCCCGAATGCTACTATAGTAGATGATATCTATAAAGAAGGGGTATTCCTTTTTCAGGAGGCATGAGTACAGATGGTGATGCAATATATTTATTAAGTTCATTGAAGGCTTTTTGAAATAGACAATCTGTCTAAAATTTTACATATTTCCTAAGAAATTGAACAATTGGTTAACATTTATTCATGTGTTGGACATTGAAATTGTAGTTAAATTCAATGTTTCCTCTGTCATGAACTATTTTATATAATTTATTAAATTTTATAATTACAAAAGTGATTCTATTGTTTGAAGTTATTTAAACATTTGTTGATGGATTAATAGAATTAATTATTTAAATTCTAGAAATTAATGTTTTTTCTATATAGGTTCATGGTATGGAAAGAAAACTATGTCAACTTCCTTAATGTGTCTACGTGGATGCAAGAGATGAGATGGAGAGTATCATGAGGTAAAGGGGAACACACATATGAAGAGGTCAAAATGACCAACATTTCCAAGAGTCTTGAGATAAGTAAACCTTTTAGGGTTTATTGTGTTACCCTAGAGTCGTAGGGTCAAGTTAGGGGTCATAAGTTTGCAATCAACCAATTGGTCTGTGAGATTACCGTCTCTTGTTAAATATGGTTATTATAAATTCTAATTAAAACTTAAAGAAAACTTACAATGATAATTATAAATAGAATAAATCTCTAATTTTAATCTCATAAGTATAATAACTCAAGCTTGAAATACCTTCATATGTTAAATCAACTTAATAATAGTCATTTCATTTCATAAATAAATAAATACACACATAGACATGTACATCTAATACATACATACATGCATGCATGCATACACACAAAAACATACACATATACATACATTCATACATACATACATACATACATGAATGAGCTGCATAATTTTATACATATATATATCTATGTATACACATGTATAAAAAACATACAACTCACACACACATAAAATTTGATGAAATCAATAATTTGAATTTATAATACAAGTGCTTGAAGCTGAGTTGGATTTTTGTTTTTTAGTTTTAGTATCGGTAGTGTTATTACCACACACCTTATTTATAGTAAGGGAGTTACCAAGATTGTAACTTAAAGTTACTTAAAGTATTGATGGTAGCAAATATTAGGGCATGAAATGAGAGAGGATTGATGCTCTCTAGTCAAGAAATCATTTTCAAATTCCTTAAATAATATAGAGCTACTACGGAGCAAAGAAACCATTGAATTAAACAAAAATATTTTTTCTGTACATTGGAGGAAACCACGTTTGAGAAGAAACCTTTCTCAATTTAAAACCAAGCATGTCAACCCTTATTCAATTAAGTAATCTATAATCTAAATTTAGTAGACTAAGAAGTCTTTGTATATTATATATGTCATAAGTTTATAGATCATGTTAATATTAATGCATCAATCTACATTTTCTTGTTTATTGATTTAGATCAATAAAGAATAAATCATATTCATGCACTAATCCACATATTCTTGTATATTGATTTGAATTGATAAAGAGTTAATCATATATATAAATACATTTCTTTAAATTTTCTTATCTATTATATAGAATTGATAAATAATAGTTCATGGATTTGATCACTTATTTTTTCATTTATAAAAGTTATGCACGTCGTCTTATCTTGATGTCAATAGGAAATGGAGAGACATAGTATTAGAAGAATATGTTTTTCTATAACAAACTAGAGAATCTAAGAAATTATAATTTGGATGTAAAACTAATCTATTTATGCTTTAATTTTCACATTCACATAAACTCTTAGTTGAGATGAGTATGACTCCATATATGCTTTTCATAAAATAACAATATTGTACAATAAGAAAAAATGGGATGGTGAGTAAGAAAATGGGATAGATTCTTTTTTCCTTATTGTACAATTGGGAGGAAGATGACCCAATAGGCTCAAGTTGGAATCAAGCACTAAGTGATTTCAATGATCATTCACAAGTGGATGATTAGGATGAGTTGATTTAGATGAATATGATAGGACAATACAAGATAGGATGATAAATAATCTAAGATATTTTTTATTAGAAATAGTCAGACAAAGATCATACATAAACTTGAAAAGAATAGAAATAGAAACAACACTATAGTACTAACCTAAAATTTGAATTTGAATCTATTTTTGAGGGTATAGGGTGCCTAGTTTCCCTGTACCTAGGTATAGGTTACCTAGTCACTCTATACCCTATTGTGTGCAATAAATTGTGAGAAAGATAAAATGATTAAGAGACCAAGATAGAAATCCAAGATACATTATTAAATGAAAACACTCAAGATAAAGGAGTTAAAAAAAATCTAATTTAACAAACTAGTAAGCAATAAATAAGAAAACTAGAGCCTTTTTTGATGAGAATATATTTTTCATGCTCCAATTTGGTATGTGTGCTCACTTTGTGCTTCCAAGGGAACTCACATTAAGCTCCATGATGAGGCAAATATATATGATAATGAATGAAATTCAAGATGAAAATATGGATTGATGCTATGAAAGATGATGGAATTAAGCTAAAATGGGTGAAATTAAGCTAAATGGATGCAAAAATGGTTGAAAATAGATTATAACTCTAAAGGAAAAATGGAATTATAACACTACTATGCATGAAGGTGAATGATTAACAAAGGAAATGAGAGCACTTAAATAGGAAATGGGTGAAAGATGAGGGTTCTCCAAATCACAAAACTTGTCATCATGAATGACAAGTGGAATAGAGGCTAGGTGTCCATTTTTTAGAGATGCCACAAAAAATGAAGGTTATTTTATTATTTAGTTAAAATAGGAATGTGCACATATTTGGATAGGGTTGGTTAAGGGGAGGTTTGATAGGATAAGGTTGGTTCAATGGTTATTTAGTGTGTTGGGGGTCATATGAAGGTTAGAGTGATAAGGTCGGTTGGACCAAGGGTTAGTTAGTAGGTTAGGTTGGAGGGTTTCGTTTATTACTATAATTGATGTTGATGATGATGAAGACTGACCAAGATTAGAGGTTTACAAGATAGTATAAATATTAGATTAGTTATTATCTTGTCATTGATGTCAAGAAATTGATTTCTAGTTTATATTGTGTTTCCATATCATTCAGAGTATGATATAAGTTGAAGGAGTTAAGGAGAAGAAGATGTGAGATGTTTCAAAGTTGAAGAACTTAAATGAGAAAATGATACATATCAAACAATGCTAAGATTATGTTGATATAATTTTTTTCTACCTAACATATGATTATATCCAATCGGTAAAGAATGGTAATGAAGATTTGTCAAGTTAGTAAGAAAAATAGTTTTGGCTACCGAGCAAAATATGTCATTTGCTAAAGAGAAAAAATAATTCGGTAAAGAGAAAATTAATTTTTGGTAAAGGAAAAGGAACTAAAGACACTGATAAAAAAAATTTTAGGCACCAAGAGAAGTTAACCAAAATTTAGAGTTATCTGCCGAGAAAGGAACAAAAATTAAATACAAGGACCAAAATGACATTTAATGATTAGCTATGATGAGCTGCAAGGTTATAATGATAATGCAAGTTAGTTAGAGAGATCTACGATCAAAAAAATTTATGATGATGATCTATGGTGCAGATCAATGCAGTTAAAATAGAAGGAACAAGTTTCAAGAAATTTCAAGTTCTAAGATGAAGATAAAATGTGTTACCAAGATCTAGATACATTGAATTGGTTTGTGAAATTAATTGAATGGCTAAGATTGATCAAAGGAAAACATAATAAAGGAGATTAAGTGGAAAAAAAACTCTATATAAAGGATGAATTTGTATGAACAAATGGCTAACAAACTAAAGGGTTGATAAGTCATTGACTAATGCAGTGAAGAAGGAAAATATAGATTCCTAGTTAGAAAATGAAATTTGATGAAGTGTTGAAGCTAGTGAAAAGTGAAGGATTGAAGTAAAGATAGAGAGCATACAAAGGATATGATTATGCAAAGGATAGTTGTGAATCTATAGATCAATTTATTTACTCTTGCTTATTAGAATTTGTAATAGAAAAATATCTCAACTGAGTGGACTTAACAGTCTTATTGTAAAATCCTTGCGAAAGGTAACATTCTAAAGAGTGTGCAAAGCCCTTTAACTAGGCCACTCCTAACATGATGAAGATCCTAACAAATTTGAGGTAAATCCCTTGAATGGGTTACACCTAACAGTGTGTATTGTAATCTTTAACCAGATTGTCTCTTAATCGAGCATATTTCAGAAGATTATTTTCTTTAGTGGGTGACAATTCCCATAATGGTTTTTCCCAAAGTTGGGTTTCCATGTTAAATACCGGTGTTACATGTGATGAATGATTATTGTGAATGTTATTGTTAATTGTTAAAGTTTATTTACTGTTGTTACTAAATAGTGAATTGTGTCTGACCGAGTTGACACCGAGTTAATCAGAGAAATTTTTTTGAGGTACTGAGAATCAAGGATTACTAATTCACCCCCCTCTCCATAATCCAACAATTGGTATCAGATATAAGTACTCTATAGGGATAAGTTTGAAAGACATGAGTTAAAGATCTGAAGATGTATAGGAGATAAGTACCTAAGTTGAATAAGGAAAGTTTATCTACATGGAAAAGTAGGATAAGATTGTACCTATCTAGGATTGGAGAATCTGCATTGAATCATTTGGATAATGACTATACTCCACCACCTCCTAGACTCATGATAGTTGATTAGATGAGAGGAAAGTAGGAACACAACCCAGTAATGATTGAAATTGCCTCTTCCTTGACCGATGTTGAATTAAATGATATTAAGGATTGTATTACTTTAAAAGAGATGTGGGATAGGCTTACAATTATTTATGGAGGTGATCAACATGTATAAAAAGCTACGGTTGATAGTCTCAAAGGAAAGTATGATGAAATGAGAATGAAGGATGAAGAAAACATTGCTCAATATAGTTTTAGAGTCAAGGAATTTGTTAGTGCCATCAGAGTTGTTGGTAGAACATTACTAGTGAAGAAGTGGTAACCAAAATTATGAGAACTCTTTCATATAAGTATGCTATTCAGGTATCTTCTATTTATGAACTGAGATCCATACCAAATAATGTTGTGACTCTTGAAACCTTAATTAGTAAGTTGACTACATTTGAGATTAGCAATTATGATAATAGTCTACCGACTATTGAAACAACCTTCAAATCATCTTTAAGTATTAGAACTTGAAGAAGAGAAAGAGAGAATCATAGTAGTTCATGTGGAAATGAATATGACAATATCCTAACTAAAGATAAAGAACAAGAAGAGTTGGAATCACTATTGGATAAGAGACTACCGAGAGGTAAAGAAAAGTATAAAGGTAAATTTCCCTTGAAATATTTCAATCATAACAAGATTGGTCACATTGCATCTAGATGTCCTCACAATGACATGAATGATAAAAGTGACAAGAAGGAGAACCGATACAAAAGATCTAGAGACTATAAGGACAAAGGAAAGAAGTCTTGCTACCTAGCCAAGGAAGGTGTAAAAAATGATGAATCTAATGATATAGAAGAAAGATATGAAATTGTCTATGTTTCTATGAAGGAAGATTCTAATGAAGATGAAAAATCCCTTATTTCTCATGTAAGTAAAGTTGATCCATGGATAATTGATAGTGGATGTTGACATCATATAATTGGTGTCATATTGAAAAGTTTGAGAATCTAGAAGAGTATGATGGAGGATTTGTCAGATTTGGCAATGATGCTCCATGTCCTTTTAAAGGTAAAGGATCCATTATATTGAATGAGAAAATGAGGTGTGATGATGATTATTGAGTTAAAGGTATAAACTACAATATGTTGAGTGTTTCACAATGGAACAATACTAGCCACTGATTGAAATTTTAGAACATAAAAGAAAAAATTTATGGTACTGATGGAGATCTGATTGGAACCAGTGAACAATCTAAAGGAAATCTATTTTATCTTAAGACTACTACAAAGAGTTTCTTGTTTGTTAAAGTTGAAGATGTTTAGTTATGACATAAAAGACTTTGTCATGTAAATTTTGATAACATGATTAAGGTGAGCAAAAAGAATAGATTTAGAGGTCTACCAAAATTAAGAAAACCTGATAAAGTGATGTGTAAGGAATGTCAGATTAGTAAGATGAAAAAATCAAGTTTCTCAAGAAATTCTTACTCATCTAATGGTATTTTTGAATTATTTCAAACTGACCTTTGTGGTCCTATGAAGATACAAAGCTATTATGGAGATTGTGTAAGGAAACTCAGGTGCGGAAACAGCTTCCTACGCTAATCTCTATAGGAGAGTATTGTGGAAATTCTTATAAATCCTTACTATTTTAGATTTGTTAACTACTTTAACAAAGGTATTGCAACCACATACCATACATACAGAAAAATAGAGAATGACACAATGATATACCCTAGGGAAAACCTTTCGGTAAAAAACCCCAGCACTCCAAAACCTGCACAATGTATTATCTTCAACACAAAGATTACAATACACTTGCAATGCAAGTTCTTTTAGGAGATGAGAGACAAAGCCAAGAAGACTTAAATTTCTGTTATATCTCTCCCATAGGAGCAGCATCGTATATATAGACTCCTCTGGACCCAAAAATAGGCACAACCACCAAGACCCATGCACAAAGCCACATGTACATAGTTGTTACATGCAATCCCAAGAATAGGCGTCCATCCCTAGAATAGACTATGACAGCTTGTCATAGAATCTGCCAAAAATAATGGTCACAAGAGAAGTGTAAGAGAATCTATCATACCAACCTATTTTTGGCATATTCTCTTACACACACCAACCACTTCTTCTTGGGTGCCCAAATAGGCCCAAGTCATAAGATGCTCTTACACCTGTCATAGCACATTCCTTAAATAGTTCTTACGCATCATAGGAATCCGTCATGACCATTTCAGTCATGATCTCCTTACGCACAAGATGCCGACACATCAAGTGGAGTGACACATCAACATGCCAACTAGACATGTACACTCACACTTAATTACATTATTTGCAAAAAATACATTTACAAAAAAAATAATAAGAATAGGAACTATCCAAGGTTGAGACACCTTATTCCTAACATTCTCCCACTTGTCAAACACCTTGTAAGAGCAACATGAACATAAGAGGAACTTTAACTGCTATAGGCCAAAAGGCCCATAGACTTCGAACACCATCTGAACTTCTCAGTGCCCACTGGTTTCATTAATGCATTTGCAACATTCTTCACAGTATCTACCTTCTCCAAATTTACCTTTCCATCTTCCACCATATCTCTCACAAAGTGAAACTGCACATCAATGTGCTTCGTTCTGGCATGGAAAGTTGGATTCTTTGCAAGGCAAATAGCGCTCTGACTGTCACACCAAATAGTAATCTATTCTGCATCAACACCAACATCAGAACATAATCTTCTAAGCCAAATGGCTTCTTTACAAGCATGAGTAGCAGCCATGTACTCAGCTTCTATAGTGGACAAAGCAACCACAGGTTGTTGCTTACTCATCCAACTGATGGCACCACCAAACATAGTGAACACATAAGCACTGGTGGATCTCCTACTGTCAATATCACCTGCCCAATCTGAATCCACAAACCCATGAATACAAACTGAATGCGGAGATCTAGAAGAGTTACCATGATAACATATGGAGTAATCTGATGTACCCCTCAAATATCTAAATACTCACTTAACTGCATCCCAATGTACCCATCCAGGATTAGCCATAAACTAACTTAGGACTCCCACTGCTTGGGCAATGTCTGGTCTAGTACAGACCATAGCATACATAAGACTACCAACTACACTAGCATAAGGTACTCTACTCATGTCCTCCACCTCACTAGGAGATTTTGGACAATCATCTACAGATAACTTTGTTCCCACAAAAATAGGAACACATAGTGGTCTACAATCTGCCATGCTGAACCTATCCAACACAGACTTCACATACTTACTCTGACTCAACCAAAGTTTTTTGTTAGACTTGTCTCTACTGATTTCCATACCCAAGATGTACCTAGCTACCCCAAGATCTTTCATCTCAAACTGTGCTAACAACTGAGATTTAAAATCAGAAATCATACCCTTACCCTTCCCAAACAGCAACATATCATCAACATATAATGCAACAATAAGAAGGCGATCATTTTCAACTCTGAAATAAACACAATGATCTAATTTTGATCTTACAAATCCAATTGACAACACAAAGGCATCAAACTTAAGGTACCACATCCTAGGAGATTGCTTCAAACCATATAGAGATTTCTTTAATCTGCAAACTAAGGATTCTTTACCTTTAACAATGTAGTGCTCAGGCTGTGACATATAAATCTCTTCCTCCAAATCACCATGAAGGAAAGTTGTCTTCACATCCATTTTTTCTATCTCTAAATCATATGATGCAGCAAGAGATAATAGAAATCTAATGGATGTCAACTTTGCAATAGGAGAGAATATTTCACCATAATCTATTCCCTCTACCTGTGAATACCCCTTTGCAACCAATCTAGCTTTATACCTTTCAACACTACCATCTACATAGAATTTCTTCTTGAACACCGATTTACAACCAATAGATTTTCTCCCTTTAGGCAAAGGTACAAGGTCCCAAGTTTTTTTTTTCTTCAATGAAGCCATCTCATCATCCATAGCCTCAATCTAGGAACCTGTATCTTCCATGCCCAAAGCCTCTTTCACAGATCTAGGCTCATCAGTGTTAGTAATCAAAGCAAAGGCACAACTGGAATCTAACATAGAATAACCAAACCTTTATGGTTGCTTTCTTTCTCTTGTAGATCTCCTCAAGGGTTGTAGTTTAGGTTGTTCTTCCTCTTCTTCTGAACTATCAGAGCTGCTAGAGCTCTCCTCATCATTAGGCCCAACATGGTCTCTCTGTTCAGTCTTCTCAGGGGTAGGAGGCAACTGAACAACATCTTTTTCCTTTTCTTTTTCATCTGGTTGTAGCACAATAGGAGAAGATGTTAGCTCTCTGAAAATAACATTTCTACTATACAACACCTTACTAGTCACGGGATCCCAAAGCTTGTATCCTTTCACACCAGCACTATATCTGATGAAAATACATTTAACGGCTTTGTTTTCCAACTGAGATCTTTTCTCCTTTGGAACATGTGCATAAGCTTCACAACCAAAAACATGAAGATGTCTAATTGAAGGCTTCTTACCAGACCACACCTCCATGGGTGTCTTACCAACAAGGGCTGATGTAGGAGATCTATTAACTAGATAGCAAGCAGTGGCCACAACTTCGGCCCAAAACCTTTGTTCTAAACCAGCTCCACTAAGCATACTCTTAGCCTTCTCCATCAGTGTCCTATTCATTCTCTCTGCAACTCCATTTTGCTGTGGGGTATAAGGATTTTTCTTATGCCTCTCGATACCTCATTCTTTACAGAACTATTCAAACTCTGCTGAGCAAAACTCACCACCATTGTCAGTTCTCACACACTTAATCTTCTTACTAGTCTGATTCTCGACAAGAGCTTTAAATTCCTTGAACCGACTAAAGACTTGTGTCTTACTTTTAAGGAAATAAATACACATCCTTCTACTGTAATCATCTATGAAAGATACAAAAAATATAGACTTGGAGATTGAAGGAACTTTTACAGGACCAAATACATCAGAATGAATAAGATCCAAAACATCAGAAGATTTGTGAGAACTAGAGTAAAACTAAACACGATTTTGTTTACCATAGACACAGTGTTCATAGAAGTTGAACTCGAGATTGCAATCATTTAACCCTTCAACAAGATTTTTATTTTTCAAGGTTCTAAGACCCTTTTCACCAATGTGGCCAAATCTCATATGCCACAACATTGTCTTTTCTGTAGGAAGCTTACCTTCCAAAGTATTTGCACTACCATCAGAACCAATAGCCATTGACTTCTTCACTGCTTGTTCAGATGGTGAGGATGAAGAACTATTACACAGAGGAATACATGCATCTAGCTGAAATAAGGTACCTCTCCTAGTACCCCTTGCAAGCACTATCGATCCTCTTATCATCTTGCATCCTTCTTTCGAAAAAAAAACTTGCACACCTACATCATTCAGCATACTTACAGATAATAGGTTTCGTGCCAAACCTGGAATGTGCATAACTCTGTTGATTCCCTTTACTCATCCATCAGGAAATTTGATAGTGACCCTTCTACGTCCAACTATCTTTAGGTGAGAATCATCACCCAAGTACACCTTTCCACCAACAAACTCTTCATATTTTGAGAACCAGTTTTGATGAGAGGTCATGTGAAAAGATGCACCCAAGTCAACCAACCACACATCATTAGATGCATGGGCTATGAAAGCTATGATGAATGCATCGCCATCTTCTTGAGATCTTTTTGAAGCTGAATCTGAACCTTTCTTCTTCTTCTTCGGCTCTTTGCAGTCTTTACGGAAGTGCCTAGATTTATCACAGTTCCAACATTTTGCCTTGGACTTATTGGAAGTCTTTGACTTCCCATGGGATTTGGATCTACCCTTATTATTAGACTTATTATCATTTTTCTTCCCTCTTTCAGTGGATCTCCCACGAAGAGCAAGGGCTTCTTTTTCTGAAACGGAAGCCTTTCTCCGTATCTCCTTTGATAGCAGTGAAGACACCACATCATCCATTTTGAAGGTGACTAAAGTGCTTCCGAGAGCTATCACAAGATGGTCCCATGAATCTGGTAAAGAACAAAAAAGTGTGTAGCAACGATCCTCCTCCTCTAACTTGACACCAGCTGATCTCAACTGTGCAGCCAACAGATTAAATGCATTTAAATGATCCGTTAAGGATCCACCTTCCTCCATTCATAGAGAGTACAACTTCTTCCTCAAGAACAACTTGTTCACCAAAGATTTGGTCTGATACATGGCCGCAAGTCTTTCCCACAAACTATTTGCGGTTTTCTCATCTAGAACATTCAGAAGGACTTCATCGGTTAAACAGAGTCTTATGAGACCCTTAGCTTTACAGTCTTTGATATCCCAATCTGCTTGAGCTATAGTTGCTGGTCTTGTAGCACTTGAAGTCACTTCCCATAGGTCATGATCTTCCAACATGTCTTCCATCTTGAGTTTCCACAACTCAAAATTAGTGCCATTAAATTTCTCCACCTCCATTCTTCCATATGATGAACTTGCCATCTCAATTTGCAAATAAGATTTAGAATGCTCTGCAAAAAACTCCCACTCAAACTTGAGATTAGCTCAAAAAACCCTACCCAACAACTGGGATCAAAAGTTGATCAAGCTCTGATACCACTTGTAAGGAAACTCAGGTGCGGAAACAACTTCCTACACTAATCTCTATAGGAGAGTATTGTGCAAATTCTTATAAATCCTTACAATTTCAGATTCGTTAACTACTTTAACAAAGATATTGCAACCACATACCATACATACAGAAAAATAGAGAATGACACAATGATATACCCTGGGGAAAACCTTTCAGTTAAAAACCCCAGCACTCCAAAACTTGCACAATGTATTATCTTCAACACAAAGATTACAATACACTTGCAATGCAAGTTTTTTTAGGAGACGAGAGACAAAGCCAAGAAGACTTAAATTTCTGTTATATCTCTCCCATAGGAGCAGCATCATATATATAGACTCCTCTGGACCCAAAAATAGGCACAACCACCAAGACCCATGCACAAAGCCACATGTACACAGTTGTTACATGCAATCCCAAGAATAGGCGTCCATCCCTAGAATAGACTATGACAGCTTGTCATAGAATTCACCAAAAATAATGGTCATAAGAGAAGTGTAAGAGAATCTATCATACCAACCTATTTTTGGCATATTCTCTTACACACACCAACCACTTCTTCTTGGGTGCCCAAATAGGTCCAAGTCATAAGATGCTCTTACACCTATCATAGCACATTCCTTAAATAGTTCTTACGCGTCATAGGAATCTGTCATGACCATTTCAGTCATGATCTCCTTACGCACAAGATGCTAACACATCAAGTGGAGTGACACATCAACATGCCAACTAGACATGTACACTCACACTTAATTACATTATTTGCAAAAAATACATTTACAAAACAAATAATAAGAATAGGAACTATCCAAGGTTGAGACACCTTATTCCTAACAGATTGGTATTTCATTTTATTTCTTGATGACTATTCAGGAATGATGTAGGTTATGTTTCTAAAAGAGAAGTTTGATGCATTCCAAATGTTTAAGTGGTATAAAGATAGAGTTGAAAAGGAAATAGGAAAACAACTAAAATATTTAAGATCATATAGAGGAGTTGAATTTATCACTAATGAATTTATTATCTTCTGCAATAAAAATGGAATCAAAAGACAAGTATCTGCATCGAGGACCCCACAACAAAATGGTATAGCTAAAAGAAGGAATAGATCTATAGTTGACTGTGCTAGAACATTATTGATTGACAAAAAGGTTGCACAAACATTCTGGAGAGAATCCATAAGTACTATTGTCTATACACTCAACCAAGTACAATTAAAGAAATGCACAAAAAAGACACCTTATGAACTCTGGTATGGGCATATATTGAATATCAGTTATTATAATTTTTTTGGAAGTAGGTGTTACATACTAAAAGATGCTAGAAATGGAAAGTTTTATTCTAAAGGAGATGAAGGTATATTCCTAGGATATTCATCAAAGAGAAAAGCATATAAAAATTTTATCAAGGCTACTAACAAAATTGTTGAAAGTGAAAATGTGAGGATTAATGAATTTGTAGAAAGGAATGAAGAAGATAGAAAAAAGGAACTTAAGGATTATCAAAGATTTGTTTATGTATAGGAAGGTAATTTGGTTGATGCAAATGAGATGCAACAAGAAGAAACCGAGGAGTGAGTTGAGCCTCCACCGAGAGATGAAAATATTGATGAAAAGTCTACTGAGCCTGTATTGGCAAAATATGTGAGAAGAGACCACTCACCGAGAAAAATTATTGCAGACAAGAATGTAGGAGTCATCACAAGAAGTAAATTGAAAGATAATATATGTTTGATTTTTGAATTTGAGCCAAGATTAGTCGAAGATGCATTAGGAAATGAAGATTGGATTAATGCAATGAAAGAAGAGATTGATCAGATTGAAAAGAACAACACTTGGTCACTGGTGCCGAGACCTTAGGATAAGAATGTGATTGGAACAAAGTGGATTTTTAGGAATAAACTCAATGAGAATGGAGATGTTATAAAAAACAAAATAAGATTAGTCTGCAAAGGGTATGCACAAGAAGAAGGTATCAACTATGGTGAGACATTTGCCCCTGTTGCTAGATTAGAGGGTGTAAGAATTTTTTTTATAGAAAAAGTGGGCAAACCACTGATATATATATATATATATATATATATATATATATAGACACACACACACACACAGATATGTGTGTGTGTGTGTGTGTGTATATATGTATGTATGTATGTATGTATGTATATATATATATATATATATATATATATATATATATATATATATATATATATATATATATATATATATATATATATATATATATATATATATATATATATATATATACATATACATACATATACATATACATATATACATATATACATATATACATATATACATATATATACATATACACATATATACATATATACATATACACATATACATATATATATATATATATATATATATATATACATATATACATATATATACATACATACATACACACACACACACACACACACACACACACACACACACACACACACACACACACACACACACACACACACACACATATATATATATATGATTCAAGGGCTCAATTGGGAAAGAACTAGTAAGAAAACACAATATCCTTTCCTAGATACAAATATTCATTTTCATCATAAAAAAAAAAGGTTTAGAGCCATAAAATAGCTTAAAAAGATCTTTCTTTTGACATGTTTGGCATTACAATGCAGGAGGTTGCTCAAAATATACATTGAATCTGCAACCTTGGAGCAAAATAAAAAGCCCTAACTTAAAGAAAAAAGTTTTACAATCATTTGAGTATTTAGGACATAGACATAGCATAATATTCACTACAAAAAGATGCTCAAATTGTTTACATAGCAAAATTGTGTTGATCCTTTGCAAATTTAGAGGACTGTAATTATTGTTCCATGTCTGAGGGGTCAACAGTTCCTTGTGAGCTTTGATTTACCCAGTTGGAAAGTGTTGATGGTGCGGGAACTTCACACATACCACCCAAAACCATAGCCAAGGTGTCCGAAGTAGAGGAATGTAAACTAGGCCAGCCATCATTCACAGTCAGTTGAGCCAAAAAATCATTACCCCAACCAGAAGAGTAACCTTTCATTAGCGGACTGAAATTGAGATCAGGCATGGGCGCCGATAGTTGGCATCATGTTTGTGTTGATGCTGGAACCAGTGAATCCTATGAAGCCACAGGTCCTACATTGTCAAACTCAAGGATGTCCAAGAGAGCGACAACTCTGTAATGAATTCTTGATGCCATTGAAGCATCAATGTCACACCCATGGGAATGAAGGATATTTCTAACATGTCTTAAGTTTTGTCTATCTAGAGCCCACTTTATATTATCATAAACAAGCATGTAGGCATGATCAATTTGAATAAACTTCCTGGGAAAAAATCCTCCAAGGAGGGCATGTCCATTCCACATGTTATAATGCTAGACTACACTTGTAAACTTTCTCGAACTGAGAAAATCCTTATTTACAACCTTATTGTAGACAATATCTAGTAACTATGTGCTTTGTAGAATTTCCATGGGGTTAGATAAAAAAATTGACACTACCTGTGATGCGTATATGCTCCTTTTTTCCCTGGGAGCTATGATTTCATCAGCAAGGAACTCCTTTACCACTCTGCATATCTGTATGTTCTTCAGTGCAAACATGTAGTCCAGAGTAGTATCCTCGATATGTGTTGAAACAACCACTTCATCTCCCTCTACTGCAATGTTGATCCTATTCTTCCAATCCATATACTCCCAATGGAAATTTTTGTAGTCTCTACAAGAGAAGCAATAATTCACTACAATGACTACATGGCAAACAAATTATTGATTACTTAAAGCTAGTAGCGATCAAAGAAGTGAACTCTGGTAGGTAATAAGGAATGCCACTTAAACCACGGTTTGTGAATATATGATTTGAAGACATGTTGATACTTTAATTTAGGTGATAAGTATTCTCAAGCATGTGAATTGAAACCAATCTTTTGAAACATGTAGAAAAATTATGAGTAATGGTAAGTACCATAGTCCAAAGGTCCCATCTTGAAAGAGCCACCTCATGAATATTTAATGATGTAATGTGAGAAGCCACATGTTATGTATTGTGTGACATGATGTGATGTCGTAAGCCTCCTATATATACTTAGCAATGATTTCCAAGGCAATTTATGAAACTCATTTATAAGAGTTAGTTATTAACAAAGATCTCCTCATTTATAATGAGATCTTTAAAAGTTGAGTTGCATATGCTTCCTATAAAG
Organism: Chamaecyparis obtusa; assembly: GCA_027943335.1. Lineage (NCBI taxonomy): Eukaryota > Viridiplantae > Streptophyta > Pinopsida > Cupressales > Cupressaceae > Chamaecyparis > Chamaecyparis obtusa. The sequence goes on along the minus strand of BSBK01006147.1, from coordinate 892,773 downwards.
GATTCAAAGTTTATCAAATGGATGTTAAGTCTATATTTTTAAATGAAATTCTTGAAGAAGTGTAGATTGAAAAATCTAAAAGAGTTGTTGAGAACTCTAATATGGATATGGTATGAAAACTACACAAGGCACTCTATGGATTGAAGCAAGCACCCCGAGAATGGTATGAAAGATTGTACTCTCATTTAATCAAGATTGGATTTCAAAGGAAAATTGATAACAACAATTTATATTTGAAATGTGATAGTACTACTAAGATTTTGATTGCTGATATATTTATTAATGATATTATATTTGGAGGAAATGAAACAATGTCTAAATCATTTGCTAAAGAGATGAGGAAGGAATTTGAGATGTCTATGATTGGTGAGATTAAATTCTTTATTGGACTACAAATTCAACAAGTTAAAGAAGAGATCTACATAAAACAATCAAAGTATATCAAGGAGATCCTAAAAACATTCAATATGGAAGAATTAAAACCAGTTGGAACACCAATGGATGTTGGTTGTAAATTGTCAAAGAATGATGAGACTGTTAAAAGTAGTAGTTGTTGTTGCACCAAAAGATTGATCTATTAATTCCCAATACAACCACTAGACTTATAGAACACACAGGAGGTGGTTAAGCCATGTCATGAATCCTGAGGGGATATTTGACCATTTTTACAACAATCTCCCCCTCAGCATTACTCGAGAGGATTCGAACCTATTACCAAGCTCTTATAGAACTTGTTACAAGTAGTTTTTGTTGTTGCACTGAAAGATCAACCTATTAATGCCTCATACAACCACTAGAATTATAGAAGATGTAGGAGGTGGTTAATCCATGTCATGAATCCTAAGCAGAGCGCTGACCATTTTTCCAGTAGAGACAACAGAAGTAAATGAGACACTTTACGTATCCATGATTGGTAAACTACAATATGTTGTTCTAAATCGATCTAATATTGCAGATTTAGTTGGTATAGTTACAAGTTTTTCTGCCAACCCAAAGGAGACACACATGTCTGCAATGAAAAGAATATTTAGATATCTAAAAGGGACTAAAGATTTTGGTCTGCTATACACAAAAGGAGGATATTTTGATCTTAAAGTATATACTGATGTTGATTGGGTTGGAAACATTGATGAAAGAAAAAGCACAAGTGGAGGAGCTTTATTTTTAGGAGAAAGGTTAGTCACATGGTTAAGCAAGAAACAAAGTTGTATTTCATAGTCTACAGCCAAAGTTGAGTATGTTGCTATAGCTATGAATTGTCCTAACATTGTCTGGATCAAATAATTTACTTGAAGGTATGCAAGAAGAGATTAGTGATCTAGTTACAATTTATTATGATAATAAAAGTGCTATAATATATCAAATAATCCAGTGATGCATTCAAAGACAAAGCACATTTCTATCAAGTATCATAGCTTAAGAGAGAAATTACAGGACAAGCATGTGATATTGGAGTATGTGAATTCAAAGGAATATATAGCTGATATATTTACCAAACCACTACTGAAGGATGCTTTTGAGTATCTCTAAGGTAAGTTATGGGTTCTTCCCCTATCCAATATTCACTAAGGAAAGATGCATGTTGCATTAATTCAAGTATTCAACAAAATATCTATTTTGTGAGTTAATGTTAGTGTTCACTCTTTAGGTGAAGCTTGAAGTTGTGAAATATGTTTATGACCGCAATGAGAAATCAATGCATTGAAGGTATGATTTACTATTTGAGAAATTTTTTTAGGAGTACGTGTCTTTGACATTATTTTCAAAGAGGGAGAAGACTATTAATGATGATTATTAAAATAGAGAAGATCAGAAAAACAAGTCAAAGAGGGATATTAAAGAAGATATATTCAAGGAGAAGATTGTTAGTGGTAGAAGGAGAAGATAAATAGAAGTATGATCCAACAAAGAAGAAGTTACAACTCAGAGGGAGCATAGGAATGATAGTGAAGTGTTACCATCATCAATTGAACAATGAATATTATTAGTGTGTTGCCATAAATTCCAAAGAGGGAGATTGTTACTATAATTGATGGTGATGATGATGAAGACCAACCAAGATTGGAGGTTTACAAGATAGTAGAAAGGTTAGATAAGTTATTATCTTGTCATTGATGTCAAGTAATTGATTTTTAGTTTATATTGTGTTGCCATATCATTCAGAGTATGATATAAGTTGAATGAGTTAAGCAAAAGAAGATGTGAGATGTTGTGAAGTTGAAGAACTTAAATGCACAACTGATATAGATTAGACAATGCTAAGATCTGTTGATATAATTTTTTTCTACCTAACATATGATTATATCAAATCAATAAAGAATGGTAATGAAGATTTGTCAAGTCAGTAAGAAAACATTTTTTGGCTACCGAGTAGAATATGTCATTCAGTAAAGAGAAAAAGTAATTTGGTAAAGAGAAAAGTAAGTTTTGGTAAAGGAAAAGGAACTCAAGGCACCAAGAAAAAAAATTTTAGGCACCAAGAAAAGTTAACCAAAATTCAGAGTTATCTATCGAGCAAGGAACATAAATTAAATACAAGGATTAGAATGACATTTAATGATTAGCTATGATGATCTAGAAGGTTATGATGATAAGAAAAGTTAGTTAGAGAGATATACAATTAGGAAAATTCATAATGATGGTCTATGGTACAGATCTATGTAGTTAAAATAGAAGGAACAAGTTTCAAGAAAGTTCAAGTTCTGAGGTGAAGGTAAAACATGTTACCAAGATCTAGATACATTGAATTGGTTTGCGAAATCAATTGAATGGCTAAGATTGAACAAAGGAAAATGTAATAAAGAAGATTAAGAGGAAAAAAAAGTTTATATAAAGGATGAATTTGTATGAACAAATGGTTGGCAAACTGAAGGGTTGATAAGTCACTGACTAATGTAGTGAAGAAGGAAAAGATAGATTCTAAGTCAGAAAGTAGAATTTGATGAAGTGTTGAAGCCAGTGAAAAGTGAAGGATGGAAGTGAAGATAAAGAGCGTACAAAGGATCTGATCATGCAAAGGATAGTTGTGAATCTATAGGTCAATTTATTTACTGTTGCTTATTAGCATTTTCAAGAGAGAAATATCTTAACTGAGTGGACTTAATGGTATTATTGTAAAATCCTTGCAAAAGGTAACATTCTAAAGAGTGTTCAAATCCCTGTAACTAGGCCACTCCTAGCAGGGTGAAGATCCTAACAGATCTAAGGTAAATCCCTTGACTAGATCACACCTAATAGTGTGTATTGTAATCTTTAACCAGATTGGCTCTTAACCAAGCATACTTTAGAAGAGTATTTTCTTTAGTTGGTGACAATTCCCACAATGGTTTTTCCCAAACCTAGGTTTCCACATTAAATACTGGTGTTACATGTGAAGAATGATTATTGTGAATGTTATTGTTGATTGTTAAAGTTTATTTACTATTGTTGGTAAATAGTGAATTGTGTCTGACCGAGTTGACACTGAGTTAATCAGAGAAAAGTTTTTGAGGTACTAAGAATCAAGGATTACTGATTCACCCCCCTCTCCATAATACAATATGGTTTGGGGTATGGTTAAGGCTAGGAGACATGTGACAAAATTAAATTAATTAATTAAATTAATTCAATTTTGGAGCAAGGAGAAAGAGGAAAAAATAAATTAAATCAACCAAATTATATTAATTTTTTAAGTTAATAAAAGCATGAGAGGAATTAATTAATTGAATGTGTTATGGTTTACCATCAATTAATTAATAAGGGTATAAATTAATTAATTAGATTAATTTAGGTAAGGGATAACATTAATTGATTAAATAACATGTAATCATTTAATTAATAAATGTAATTAGGCTAATTAAATTCAATTAATGTAATTAATTAAATTTAGGTGTTTACATTTTTTCCCTCTTTGTAGTGGCACTAGAATAGCGTTAGTGAAAAGAATGAAAATACATAGGCAACACAAAGAAGATGGAGCTATAAAATGTCCCAGACATATAGGAAAATCATATAGTCAATTTGAGCCGATGAAGGGAGGAAGAGTTAGTTACGCCCCCTTGAGAGGGTGCATGGGAAATGGAGGCTTAGGAAACATCTCAAAAGAAACTATTCCCTAGCATACAAGGAGAAAGAAACTAGAAAACACCATCTAAGAATGAAATATAATAATATATGCACATCCCTAACCATGAATTATTAGGGAAAAGAACCAAAAAGGGATGGATGATAGATGAATGCAAGTGAAATGATAATGAAATGATCATGGAGATTTAGCACCCTTGAAAATGGATTACCATGTAGTGAAAACTTATTTTGATTTAGCAACATCAATGACTAGCCAAGGCATGAAGAACTAGGGATGTGTCATAGATATTGCAGAAAACTAACACAACAAACAAAAAAGGTTAGACCAACTTCACACAAGAGCTAAAAAGGACTTTGATTGATACAATGCTAGAAGAACCAAAAGAAAAAATATTCCTCAAAGCACCATGAGACCCTAGGGATCACATGCAGAAGTATGAGGGACACATATAGACCACACATAGGAAGAAAAGAAAAACCAAAATCATACCCAAGGTTTCATTACTCGTATCATACCATGATATAAAGTATCATGGTGACCATGAGGAGATAAAATGAAAGAGCTTCAAGAAAGATAAATAAAAATATGAAAGAATCAATGTAAACATGAATGTACCAAATATATTTTTCCAAAATGTATGAAAAATTATGACAATGATGCCATAGGATTATTGTTGAAGTATTAGCCAAAGGGAAATGATTCTATAAACATAAGATTGACACCTATATACAACCTACATGGAAACTACTAAGAAATATGAGAATATAAAAGGTACAACTAGCCTATATAAAGAGGACAAGGACCAAAACACGAGCTATATACCAATGACAATTGCATAGATATCTCATTAGACTCTTGACCATGGTAAGAACAAGGAAGAGGATTGGGATGCATGATGAAATATAAGATAGAGGAACAAACTTGGACGGAGGATGAATAAACATGATAATTATTGATAACATGTGAGAGGATAGAACAAGAACCTGAGGGATAATGTAACTGAGCCACTACATGTGATGCCCATTTTGAGGTTTTCACCACATAATTATCCAAAGTGAAACCAAAAGTGGTTTTCACCATATAATGATTTATTTTGTTACTATTTTTTAGATTTTTTTCCTTTTTGAATTTTTTGCTGATTTTTCAATTTTTTTAATATGTTTTTATAATTTTTAAAAGTAGGGGTACACTCCCATGGATTAGGAATAAAACCTCTTGAGATGAAAAATATTAAGGAGATCATTGAGGGGTTTCCCTTCTAGAGTATATAACTAGTAGGCTCCTAAATCATACTTAGTAGTGACAACATATGGACCAATCTAGTTAGGTTCAAATTTTCCTTTCTTTTCCCTATATTGTTGGTTTCTCTAATTTTCTCTAATGACCAAATCACCCACCTCAAACTCATGAGGGTGAACCTTCTTTTTAAAATACTTCTTAATTCTATTTTGATCGACATCGAGGTGATTGTAGGTTTTTTGATGTTGATCATCAAGTAAATCCAATAAAGTGAGCCTCACTACACAATTTTTATTAGAGATGAAGTCCTTCAAAGAGATCTATATAGATGGTAGTTCAACCTCAATCAAAAAGATATCCTTGAAACCATAAAAAAATGAATATGGAGTGGTGATGGATAGGGTGTGGACACTAGTACAATAAGCCTAGAGGAAAGGTTGAAGGTGGAGATGGTATTCATGACCAGTATCATTAATAACCTTTTTGAGGATATGAAGAGGGGTTTTATTGGCTACCTTGGCCTGGCCATTTCCTTGTGGGTAATATGGAGTGAACCAATGGTGGTAGATATGGGATGTATCATTCAGGTCCTATACATGGTAGTTTTTGAAAGAAGTGTCATTATTGATAAGGATGGTGGAGGGACTCTATAGTGACAAATAATGTGGTCTAGGATAAAATTGTATATTTGGGCTCTTGTGGTAAGAGTGAGTGGAATATGTTTAACCCATTTGGTGAAGTACTCAATGGAAACAATGATATACTTATGGCCATCAGAGGATGAGGGATGTATATTTTCCATTGAGGTCGAGGTCCCATATAGAAAAATCCCATGGTGTAGTAATAGGATAAAAATCTTGTGCTAGTATATGAATTAGGTCTCCACACTGCTATCATAGTACACATTTCTTAAGAAAATCAAAATAATCATGCTTCATAGTGGGCCAATAATATCTCACTCTTAAGATTTAGTTGGCTAGGAAATTTCTTCTTGTATGAGCACCAAAGGTTCCAACATATACCTCTTTCACCACAAGAGTAGCCTAAGTTGAATCTATACATTTAGCAAGGACATCATGATAGCCATGATGGTATATATTATCCCCTATAATGCTTGTGCAATAGGAAAAGGAGATCAAGGAATAAATCTAATCCCCTAATCCCAATGTGCATTGGAATACAAAACCACCTCAAGACAAGTTTGATTGACAATCACCTTAATAGAAGGGTTCCAATACAATACTTATGATCTTGGGGTTTCTATTCCTTTGTTTCTTAGAATTGAGAAATGGAGAGATGTAAATGAGTAATGTAAGGAGAAAACTAAAATTTATAGAACTATAAATGAAGTACAAACATAAATAAGAAGGACCTTCTGTGCACCTGGGATAAAATGGGATATAGGCTAATGCAGATCCACACTTCCAATAATTAGGATTATGTATACAACTATACTTCTAGATCTAAGTTTTTAGAGTAGGTACCAAGCTCTATGTGATATTTGAGTAGATTTTTGGAGGTACATGGTTCCTAGGCATCCTATACCTAGGTATAGGTTGCTTAGTCACCCTAACTCTTTATTTTTGTCTAAATTTAAAAAGTCTAAACTCTTAAAATAAAAGGATAGGTTTCTTCTATTGAAAGCTATTTTTTATCCTTCATGCACCTAAAAATATAAAAAGTATGGGTTTAGGTAGTTTATAGGGGTTTTCCTTAGTCAACCCCCCATTTTGATGATTTCCACCTCCACATATATCCAATATAATAGAGATAATGTGTGTGTTTGTGAATATAGGGTATGTCTAAATTGCTATAATCTAAAATGCATAACTGCAAGAGATATACCCTAGCATAATAGAGTAAAACCCTCTATGACTATGCAATTGAGTATATTTCGAAAGCATGTAAACAAGTATAGATCTTAAGCTCAAATTTATAGGTTTAAGGATAATAGGAAACCATACCCAGCCTAAGAGGTAGAGTACAAGAAAATCATCAGTAAGTGATCTCCTAGTCATCTTCATCATCCTTTAAGAGACTGATGTTGATGTTGATTTGATTAAACTCTTGATGTAGAAAGATAAATCTTGAAACCTTTGGGTTTTCTTGAATGAATCTTGATTTTTAGATCCTTCCTTAATGTGATATCTTCAAATTGTGGCTTTAACCTTTGAATTTCTTTCAATATGCCAAAATGAAGTAGGATAATTACTTTTATACTAAATTAGATGATAAACTTGAGAGGTTTGACCAAAAATCTAGGAATCCCACCAAATTATCGACATGGGCCCTAGATTCAAATTTGATCCCAAAGCCTAGGGTATATCTCACCTAGGAATCCTATAACTATAAATTAGGGCTCTAAATTATAAATTGGGTCCCCAATAAAAATGAGATACTATATTCTAAGGTACAAGTAATTTCAAGGTTGGGAGAGAACATAAAGGCCACAAAAAATGATATAAAGCCTATATGATTAAATAAATAATTAGACTGGATAAATAATTAAGGAGAACACTTAAAAATAAGGGATTAGATCAAGTTTGAAATTTTTTTAATTGATAAATGACTTATATTTAAAATTAGGTGTTCATTGAGTGCAATATGAAGTCCCACTATGTGTGCTAAAATGAAACACACTAAGGTAGGTGCTAAAAAATCATGAAATTATACCCTAATTAGGTGCTTACAATTTATGAAAGTACATTTAGCCCCCACTTTATTAGTATATGGAACTACGTGCATATGGAAGCTAAAGTACATAAATAATAAATGAAAAAGGATATTCCAAAGTTGTCAAATGAAGCCCATAATGTAGCAATACCTGTAACAAATTGTTAGGGACTGCATCCTGCAAAACCACTTTGTCAACTAAAAACCATAAGCCACCTAAGGATTATTAAGAATGATGAAATTATTGGATAGCTATATGCTCCCTATTTTGGATTTCTAACCAATAATGTGAAACAAAGTATCATGTTTACCACAACAAAGTGTGAATGTAGATGTGTTTGAAAAAAACTATTAACATGATTTAAGATGAACACAAAATATCATATAGAGCATCTGGACTGATAGGGAACTAAATCATGATCTTAAATCAATAAAAAGTGTGAGAATTAGAGCTATCTAGTTCAAGATATGAATGAATAATCTAAATATTTAATAAATATAAAAGAAAAATAATTTAAAAAACTTACCACTTAAATAGTGCCTACCTTCACTATTCAAAATGTTATTTTCACCTTTTAATATTTTAGTTATAGTGAATAGTTAAAGAAGATGTCAAAGAAGCTACCAATTTCCTCTACAAGGATCAAGAACCTAAGGCAAGCAGTTGAGGATGGGGTGCCACTAGATGAGGTAGGCCATTCCATCACTATGTTGAATTTTTGCTTCCATTTTTAATCTATTTTGCACAATATCCTAGGTTAGATAGTTTCCAAATAGGTCTAGGTTTTATATACCCTCCAAGGCATTTTGTACCCCTGCAGGTGACCTATACCCTCTAGTATGACCTATACCCATAGAGGTGTTGTACACCCTCTAGGGTGACCTATACCTCAAGAGGTGTCTTGTACCCTTTAGGAAAATCTATACCCCTGGAGGTGGCATGCACCCTCTAGGGTGTTTTGTAACCTAGGAGGATAGCTTGGAGAATGTAGGATATTATAATATTGATGTATATACTATGTAATGATGTTGAAACATTGTCTTTTGATTTTAGGTATATCTTGATATGAGAGACAATATGAGTTTTTGAGTCATGACATATATTCATGAAGGGATACGTAACTTTATCATCGAGAACCTGAGATTTATAAGAGACATTGGGCTATACTAGGTGTATCGCATATTGACCATGAGATACCATGATTCTATGTTAATGGCATTTATGGAGCACTATTATACTGACACATGTGCCTTCTATTTTCCAATAAGGGATATTAACATGACTTTAGAGGATGTATATCAGATTCTTAGACTACGTGTGCAAGGGAGGATAGTGAGATTTTCCATATAATGGATATATTCAGAGATCCATGAGGATCAGAAATACTACCTTGGTAGGGTAATACCGCATGATCATGCACATCACACACTACTAGAGTCACTATTGTATGCCATTAAGGATTTTCCTTTGATTAGGAAGATACTAATATGTATTATTATAGTGGTAGTTACTCTAGATTGTTAGGGTAACATATTCCCAAAATTCCTTACACATGTCATTCAAAGAATGGAGCAGTAGCACACCCTCTTCTCTTGGAGGAGGAGTATCCTTTCATATTGTATTTTGAGTTGGGGAAGTATATTTGCTATGAGAGAAAGAGCTTGATGAAATATAAACTTATAAAAGTATGGATGCTCAATAATATTAGATGGACACGATCGACTGGATATCCCATGGAGAAAATATTGATAGATCAAGGGCCTATGGTTATAATTGAGAAGTGTATTGGAGAGAGGATATTTACTATATTAGAGAGTCACCATAGATTTACTACAATTGACAGATATCATATTGAGACCATATTATTAGATGGATATATGGCTAGATACAATGAGGCAACTAAGGTTCATGTAGCATGACTATATTCTAGAGGCTTTCCACAACTACATTGTCATGCTATTCTACTTTGATAGAGTTAGGAGATAGTTCATTCTTCCATAGGGTGATCTAAGATATATGCCAAATGATACCCATGGGAAGTGGTATAGAGAAATACTTGATTTTTTTCCAAGGGTTGTGATAGTTGATATTGAGGATCCAAATTAAAGAGTGGAGGATGGATGAGATATAGAGGTTTCTCGGAGCATTGAGGATGTAGGCACACATAGATAGTACATGAGATACTTGAAGTATTATGGTGTACACATTATTTTTTTGAATGAATACCCCATAGGAGATTTTAGGATATGGTTGAGAATAGGAGCACGAGCTAAGGAGAGATGAGGAGGAGGATGAGGATGAGCATCCTGGAGTAGAGGGCCTAGAGGGACCCATCAAAGGGAACTATGGGGGAGATGAGGAGCTAGAGGAGGTAGATATATCACCCTTGAAGAAATGATAATGGAGAGCCACTTCAAATAAGGCATCTACCATAGACATAAATATACGTGAGTAAGGCGAGATTAGAACATTAATACCCTAAGCTCTATGCCACAATACAACACTAATGATGTAAGTTTTTGTCCATCTAGGATGGAAAGAGGGAGATCTATGTAAGGAAATTGTGATATATGTTTATACTCATGATAATGATACCGATGTTATTGTGTTTTATATTTTATAGTCGGTAGTGATGGATGGTGTGACTTTTTTTGTCATGTTCTTAGAGATATGACTACTATTGTGCACGTCACACCATTATCATACGTTACACTTATACCTTAGAGGGATGTAGGTGACACAAGGATATATTGTACCTAGTGAGATTGGAGTTGTAGATAGAAAAGGAGAACCAAGAGAAATTTTAGTAGGAGATAGATAGACTAAAATGAGAGATAGCTAAGGCTAGACAAGATTTATAGGAGATAAGAGGAGTCATGTGAGGACTTCATATGCAGATCTCCTCAAGGATCCATTCAAAATATATGGTGTCACATAGGCATTCTTCCATTCCACAACCTTCTCCCTATGAAGGGCCAAAGGAATCTTACAACCGTCACCCCATGGATGAGAGTTGATTGTATATGTTTATGAAATGGTGACTATGCTATTAAATTTCTACATGTAAATATATAAGATGATGTTCTAATGTTTTACATGCTTGATTTATTTTAATGCTATAAAAAATGTTTGATATTTCTTATGGTTATAATAATGTAAACATGGTGATGAATGCATGTGTCTGATTTTAATTTCATTATGATTAATTTGATAACCAATGCCATAATGATTAAAATAATATACGTAATATTATTTAAGAATAGGTAATACTTAGTTAAATATGACTATTAATGATGTAATGCACCAATGTAGATAAATGTTAATATGATCTAGTTGAGATAGTGGCTACACATAATATAATTTATCAAAACATGGTACATGGAAATATTAAGTAGTATGATAGTATAGCAAAGTAATATCTAAAAACACATTAAAAACTCGATCCAAGAAAAAAACATATATTTATTAGGCATAATATCTATGCAAATGCATAGCATTTATGTGGTATTTAAGGGGTGTACCATTCACATATGTTATTTTATAGGCACTTGAGCCATGCACTTTAGTAATAAAAAAAGGACTGAGTCAATTAGGAATGAATTTTCCTTTTTCTTTTGGTAGAGCATTAACATTACATTGATTTTCATAAAGAACCAAATCACCAATTAAAAAGGATTGTTAAATAATATTATTGTTGTACCTTTGATGTAGGGATTTGTGTTAATCTTGGATGTGCTCAAGAAAATTAATACATTGTTCATCAAACATCTCTAGTTTTTTAAGACATTGTTCACAATAGGCATCATTATCAATAAGAGCCTTAAGAGAAATCTAAAGAAAAGTAATTTATACCTCCAAAGGCATAATCACATCATCACCATAAACTAGGTTACTGGAAGTTATTCCTATGGTTGTACAAATACTTATTTTGTAGGCCCATAAATAATAATTTAATTGAGTGTGCCAATATTTTCCATGTTTATTGATAGTATCATGAAGAATTTTATTAATTATCTTATTAGAATATTTGGCATGTCCTTTAGATTGAGGGTAGTAAGGAGAAGATAAATGATTCTTAATGTGATATTTCTTAAGGAATTTATTCACATCCTTTTTTTGAAAGGAAGTTCCATGATCATAAATTAATGTGGAAGGTATACCAAATTGAGAGATAATGTTATCTAGAATGAAGTTACAAATAACATTAGCAGAGGTAGAATGAAGAGGAATATATTCAACCCACTTAGTGAAGTAATCAGTGGTAATGATTATGAATAATTGTACTTGTGAGGAAGGAGGAGATATTTTCCCAATGAGATCTAAACCCCATAAATTGAAATACCATGAAGAAACTTGAGACAAAAGTTCATGAGGAGAATGGATTAAGTTATTGTCTTGATATTGATGACATCTCTTTATAAATGCAAAGGATTCTTGTTCCATAGTTTTCCAATAATATCCTTTTCAAAGTAACTTATTAACTAAAGATTTTCTACAAAAATTCCCCCACAAGAATTTGAATGAGCTTCTTCAAGGGAAACATGGATCTCAGTTTTGAAGGCATTAAAGGAGAAGACCATTGTAACCTCATCTATAAAGGATGTTAGAAAGAATGATATATCTGGAAGAATTTTTTTATTTTATCTATAATGTTTCTTGTAGTGGATATAGGAAAAGTAGCATCTCATAAGTAATGAAAATGTGAGAATACCATTCATCTGAATCAACATTAAAGCAACAATTAAAATGGCTAGTGCTCTCAAAAATGACATGATTCAAGAGATTGTGTTTAGTAAATTGGTAGTCTACACAATGATCTTAAATTGTGATAAGAGATGCATCACTTTCCATCACATACAAATGTCTATTATATTTTTGTGGTAACAAATCAATACTATCATAAATAAATTTATTTAACAATGATAAAATAAGATCAAGGTATTGAGATAATTTAGCATGTTTTGTATGATAAGTTCCCTTAACTTGTTTTACAATTAATTGCAAATCTCCATAGATGCATAAATATTGCACATTAAGAGATAAATCCACTTTTAATCCAAGAATAAGGGCTTCATATTCTGCTATATTATTAGTGAAAAGGAAATAATAATGATAGGATAAAGGAAAAGGCTTCCTTGAAGGAGGTAAAATTATGACACCAACACCAAAGAAAATTTAAAATCTACATCCATTAAAAAATAATTCTCATGTGTTATCTACATCCACATGAAGGGAAAATTCATCAGAGAAATAAATTAATTTAGAAACAATATTAGGTGAAGAAGCTTCTACCAAATGATTAGTTAAGGCTTATCTTTTGATTTCTTTTTGAGAAATAAATTTAAGGTCAAATTAACTTAACATCATCACCCATTTGGAAAGACATTCTAAAAGATCAGTTTTAGAGAAAATATGTTTCAAAGGATCAAACTTTATTAGGACACGAGTTTCAACATTAAGCATATAATGTCTTAATTTTTGGGTAACAAAAACTAAGGCAATAAGTTGTTTCTCAATTGGAGTATATTGAGTTTCGTAGTCAAGAAAAGTAAAACTTATATAATACACAACTTTCTCTTTTCCATCTTGATCACGTCGAGATAATAAAGCTGCAAGGGCATGAGAGGAAGCAGAAGTGTAAATAAGGAATGGTTGACTAGGTATAGCAGGTTGTAAAATATGAGGATTAGCGAGATATTGTTTCAATTCATCAAAATCCTTTTGACACTAATCAACCCAATGAAATGTGTTATCTTTATTTAATAATGAGGTGAAAGGAATTGTACGATCTGCAAGATCTGATACAAACCTATGAATAGCTTGGTTTTTTCACTGTAAACTTCTAAGCTGTAAAATGTTTCAAGGTGGTGGCATGTTAACAATAGCATCAATTTTATTCGTATCCAATTCAATTTTTTTATTTGAAATGATAAATCCAAGAATTCTTCTATTATCCACTCCAAAAGCACATTTTTGAGGGTTTAAACACATGTTGTACTTGTGGTTTCATTCAAAGATTTGTCTAAGAACATTAACATGATCTTTGAGATAAATAGACTTAGCTAAAATGTCATCGACGTAGTCTTCTAGGATCTTATGTATATAATTGTGAAAGATAAATGTCAATTAATTATTTAATTATTTAATTTTCTTCTAATATTAATTAAATAAGCTTTATTATTTAATTAAATATTTTCTTCCATTTTCCCTCATAATTAAATAATTATTTTAATCAGTTAACTAAGTCTTCTATAACTAAATAAATTATTTAATTTTTAATTTTTGTTAGAAAGTAAAATCTCTCTTAAAAATAAATAAAACATTTATTTTATTTATTTATTTCAATCTTCTATAATTAAATATGTTTTTTTTAAATGATTTAATTATTCACTTTTTTCAAAGAAAATAATCACTCCTAAAAATATATAAAATCTTTATTTTATTTATTTATCTCAATATTCTATAATTAAATACATTCTTTAATTAATTTAATTATTTATTTTTCTCAAAGAAAGCAAAATCTCTTCTAAAAATAAGTAAAATCTTTTTTTAATTTATTTATCTCAAATCTTCTCTAATGAAATAGGTTTTTTAAAATTTTATTTAATTCACGTTTTTGAAGAAAACAAATTCCTCTAAAATAAATAAAATACTTATTTTATTTATTATTCTCTTATGCACATGATTAAATGTTAATTAAGTCTTCAATTCCATCCACATCTCAAATTATAAAGCATTTGGTTTTATCTTGTTTTAAATGAGCTTTATTGAATCTTGTCTATGCAAAATTAGTCATTGTCTTTTAATCTAAACCGTCCATTGAAGTTTTGAATTCTATAAAAGGAATCTTTTTCCTCATTATTTTAAAGAACTACAATTCTGGAACTTTTGTTCTATCATATCAAGGAGAAAATCTGAGAGCCTACATCACAAAGAAGAGAGGAACAAGAAATGAATTTTGGTTGTATTTGTAATTATTTTTTTAAATTATTTTATGAATGATGCATTTAATATACTTTTGTCTTTCTTTCTTGAAGGAGTAGAATCTATATTACTTAGATTAGGGTCTTTTGTGGTTAGATCCTCTTATCTCTTTGTAGGTACTTTGAATGCTAATATTTTCTACCTCCTACACCTGGTAAACCCAACGTGAGCATACTTTTTATTTTCTAATTTTAGAGTGTTTTCAAGTTTTTGTAGATACAATTTCTTTCAATGCAATCAAAAGATAATGTGGCACCATCATTTCCTTTGGATTTTGAATTTATATTTGTGTGGACTTTCTTATTCATGTTTTCTTGTAGAGGACTCATTTTGGAAGCATCATTTCAATTTCTTAGCTTTCTAATTTCTAATAAATTTTAGGGGTTTCCCATGTTACTAATGATTTGTGTAGCATGTGGCATAGAAATAAAGGAAGAACCAAATAAAAATCTTGATTGATGACATATTTTATTGCAGGGGGAAAAATAAAAAAAATAACAAAAAAACATTTTTGAGGATATTTCCTATCTTGCTTTCTGTTTGCAGTAGATCAAATCACACTTGGTTTTTGGTTCTTAAAATTGGCACATCATTTTGAAATTTTTTTTTGATGTGTTTGGTGCACTTGCACATTCTATTATAGCTCCCTTTTTATTTTGTAGAGAGGCCTACCTAGGGATTTCATCACCTTAGGGAATGACCTCAAAATGGTTAATCCCTCCAGCCACTATATAAATAAGACTACAAGTAAACTTTGATTTTATACGAGTCATCTTAGGCTTGGTGTGTCAGTGATATCTTGGATCAGGAGAATGTACCTAAGAAGCTAATGTGGTTGAATAGATACTTAAGTGTCTCACATGTGCATCTTGTTATTGGCTAGCACCACACATTTTACTAGACACCATTTTTTAAAGAGTTAAAAATCCCTTCTACTTGTTAGTGTAGGGTTTATGAGACATGTTTCCCAGAGAAACCCCTCATGTATTCATCTTTTTGAGATATAAAATTTATTGATATCTACATATCCTGAGAAATTTGAATCTTGGTATGGCTGAGAAGTGAGTTATGTGTAAGGGGGACCTAGTGCTGCCAAGATTTTATCTATTTGAATTGAATGTGATATTTTATTGTAAGGAGATTAAAAAAGAAGAGTCATTGACTGAGATATAAGTTGTTCTTGTTTTCAGATCTATTTTTATTCATTATCACAATAACCATTTTTCTTGATGTATCTTGTGTGAGTGTTGAACAAATTGCATCATTCAAAGACCTCACAAAAACTTTCAAACATTTTCCAAAATCAATCAAACCTTTCAAAAGATGGAGTTTAAAAACCTTTCAAAAATATGAAACCTTGTTTGGACCATAGGTTCTTCTTGTTAGAATGATTTTAGAATAACCAAGAGGGGGGGTGAATTAGTTATCCTCACATCCATATGTACCAATTCAACTTTTAAACACTTCAACCAACTTAGATCTATTCAGTAATCCACTCGGTCTCTATAGAATATAATCAGTAACATAAACTTGAAGTCCACTGTCCAAAAGTAATAAAATTGCATAATATAAACTCTTAACAGTAAAATACATCAAATAAAATTCACACAAGTATGCCACTAGGATTTAACATGGAAACCCAATCTAGGAAAAACCACTAGTAACATGCTACCAATTTTTCACTCTTCTAAAGTGAGCTCTATGAGGAGCCAACCCTATTAAATGTTACAATACACACTGTTAGGTGTGACCCTATTAAAGGATGTAATCACCTTGTCAAGACTAGATTTGTTAGAGGACTTAAGAACATCCCATTAGAATATCACCTTGATTAAAGGATTTACAAATGATTGTTAGGTCAACCTTGATTGAAGGATTTCAACTAATACAATGGTTAGAAAGTAACAGTAGGTTTTGATCTGATACATACAACTCACTTTGCAAATACAGATCCAATGTAGCTCATATGCTGATCCATTGATTGGCCTTCATTATCATCTCCATCTCTAATCTACTTGATAATCCTTGAAAAAATCACCACTTTATGATCCTTCATCTCTTCACATCTCTTCTCAGCCTCCTTCTTAGGTTTTCCAATCAACAAAATCAACCTACTACATAACCCACAATGAGGTTATCCTTATACCTCCTTAACTAGGTAGTTTAATATTTTTTCTCTTAATCATCTCCGTAGATCTTAGGTTTAGGTCAAATTCATAGAATCCTTCCAGTATTTCTTTCTTCCTTCTTATCCTTCTAGATACTTCTCAAAACTTCTCCTTGAGTCCATCCATAAAAATGGTTTACCATGAATTAAATACTCTAGGTCATTCATCCTTAGCTTCAACACATTTTACATATTCCAAGAATTCAACTATATTGGCCAAAAATCTCAATTCCATCACAAATAGTAAAATACTGACACTCAGTCATCATTGTGTTCTTCTACTCGGTCTTCATTGGATAACTCAGTCATCACTAAAACTATTCTTCTCAGCACTCACTATATTCACTCGGTTCTATTTCTAATACTCAGTAATTATTGATGCTCAGTCAACACTATACTTGCTCAGCTTATACTAGCACTTGGTCAACACTAGCATCACTTGGCTTATACTCAAGTTTTTTAATCTTCTACTCTTTTGCTTGGTCAAGCCTATGATTTCAATCTTTCTTTGATCATCTCTTTTATGCTTCAATTCAACTATCTTCTTCACTTAGTATTATATATAAACAACACATTACCTTGCCAATGTACCAAATAATCTAGTACCCATTGTAGTTTCTCATAATTCAACCTTTCACTAGGTCTTCTTATTATCTCCTCTTTTCAAATCCTCTTCATTAATCAAATGATATGGCACTTTACTAGATAACAACTGTCTCACCAGTTAAGGTTTGAAATCAATGACAATATAACAATTATTTTAATTGTAGTTTCCAACAATATCCCTCTTTGGCATTGATGGCAACACCATACGCTTAATTACCATAAAATTCAAAAATTAATTTTTGAAGCAACTTTTGTCAACTCTCTCTGTGTTCTATCATCAAATCTTCATTAATATTCTTAGCTTCATTATGATTCTCATCCAATGCAAATATTATCTCCCTCTTGGATAGATCTCTCCCTCTTTATATGTGCATCAATTTACTGAATCTCTCATTCATATGATCTCTCCCTCAACCATTCATGGTAACTTCATCTGTGAATCTCTCCCTCTTTGAAAACAATGCCAAAGATGCTTTCAACTTTCTCATTCATCTTCACCATGTAGATATCCTCATGTTAGCTTTTTGAACTATATGTTTCCTCTGTCATCTTGCTTATGACTAATCAACTTCTTGTGCTATAATCTTCACATCTTTAGGCAACTCCTAAAGTGTGACCTAATTTACCTCTTAGATACTCATGTGCATCCTTAGGTAAAGCTTTAGTGAATATATATGCTAACTATTCCTTTGTATTCACATACTCCAATCTCACTTCTTTGTCTTTAACTAACTCTCTCAAGTAATTATACTTGATATCAATATGCTTGGTCTTAGTGTGCATCACGGGATTCTTTGAGATATTGATAACACTTGTGTTATCAGAGAACATAACAACTAGCTTAGTGATTTCTTCCTTCATACCTTTCAACAATTTCTTGATCCACACTATGTTTGAAAAATTAACTAATGCTACTACATATTCAACTTCTGATGTAGATTGAGAAATATACTTTTATTTCTTTCTTGTCCATGAAACTAATCTCTTTCCTAGAAAGAATATGCCACCACTTGTACTCTTTCTATCATCCACATTTCCTACCCAATCTACATCAATATAAACTTTTAGTTCGAACTTATCATTCTTCTTGTAATTTAATCCATAATCCTCTATTCCATTCAGATATCCCAGTATCCTTTTCACTTCCATCATGTGATTCTCCTTAGGATTTGCAAAAAATCTTGTAACAATCCCAACTACTAGTGCAATATCTTCTCTATTGTGAACACCATATTGTATCTTTCCAGACATTGATCTATACAAGGTTTGATTCATTTATGTTGTATCATCATTCTTTGATAGTTTTTGTCCAGTAGCCATGAGTGTACTTACTGGTCTAGAGTCTTCCATGCCACAGGTTTTTAGTATCTCCTTGATATATTTAGATTGAGTAATGTAGATACCTTTCTTCATCTAATAAACTTGCAAACCAACAAAAAATATGATCTCTCTAAACATAGAAATTTCAAATTCAGTTTACATCTTATTTGAAAATATTTGGCACAGTGCATCTTATCCTCCAAATATGATATCATCAACAAATATTTCAGCTAACAATATCCCTTTACCTTTTTTAGTCTTTAAGTACATATTGATGTTGCCATTTTTCCTTACAAAACCAATTTTGATCAAGTAATTATGCAATCTTTCATACCATTCTCTAGGGGCTTGTTTCAATCCGTACAATGCTTTGTGTAGCTTACAAACCATGTTCCTCTTGTTTTGATCTACAACTCATTTAGGTTGTTCAATGTATACTTCTTCTTCTAGTATTCCATTCATAAATTAAGATTTAACATCCATCTGATACACTTTGAATCCTTTGTAAGATGCATATGCAAGTAGAGTTCTAACTCCTTCCAATCTAGAAACTGGGGAAAATTTCTCCCCATAGTCAATGCCTTCTTGTGCATATCCTTTGCATACCAATCTAACCTTGTTTCATGTGACTTCTCCATGTTCATTCATCTTTTTTCTAAACACCTACTTGGTTCTAATAACATTCTTGTCCTTTGGTCTAGGTACTAGTGTCTAGGTTTTGTTCTTTTCTATTTGTTCAATTTCTTCATTCATGGCTTGAATCCAATCTTCATCATCCAAATCATCTTTCACTGATTTGGGCTCAAATTCACATAATAAGCATGTTTGGTTTTTCAACTTATTTTTTGTCATTAGTCCTAAATCTTTTTCTCCAATGATTTGGTCTAGTTTATGATGTCTTCTCACATATTGTACTAATGTAGGCTCAGGTCTCCTTTCTTCTTTCTGGTGTTATTCAAGTTCATATTGAAAATTCACTTTAGGTTTATTTTGTATCTCTGCTTCCTCTTCTGATTGCTCAACAACTTTATTCTCTGGTTCAGGTAAATTGTTGGGCTCTCCTTCATTCATGTATGCAAAAGATATGTAATCTTCAGGTTCTTTCTTGCATTCAACTTCATTATTTTCTACATATTTATGAACTCTAACATTTGCACTTTCCACAACTTTTTTAGTGTTATAATTCAAACACTTATAACCTTTTCTCTCTGTGGAATAACCTAGGAATATGCCTTCATCACTTTTAGCATCAATTTTTCCATTCATGTTGTCCTTAAGTATATAAAATTTTCTTCCAAAGACTTTAAAGTATTTCACATTAGGTGCATAACCATACCATAACACAAAAGGTGTAACATTTGTACCTTTCTTGACTTATACTCAGTTCAAGGTATAGATAGTTGTACTTACAACTTCTGTCCAATATTTTTGTGCAACATTTTTTTTCTATCATTAGTGTTCTAGCACAATCTATTATTGATCTATTCCTTCTTTCTTCTATACCATTATGTGGAGGAGTCCTTGGTGCAGACATCTATCTCTTGATTCCTCTATCATTGCAAAATATGTTGAACTCATTAGATATGAACTCTTCTCATCTATCAAATCTCATACATTTCAAAATTTTACCTATTTCTTTTTCAACCTTTTCCAAATACCACTTAAACAATTGAAAGGCATCATATTTTTCTTTAAGAAATATCACAGTCATCATTCTAGAGTAATCATCAACAAACATAATAAAGTATTTATCACCATGGTAGCTTTGCACTCCAATAGGTCCACAAAGGTCAGTATGAACTAATTCTAAAATATCATTAGAAGTATAGGTTTTTCTCTTGAAACTAGACTTTGTCATTTTACCCAATTGACATTGTTTGCACATCACATTATCAGGTCTCTTCAAGCTTGGTAACCCTCTTACTCTTTTCATCTTACTAATGCTTACCAAATAATCAAATTTCACATGACACAACCTCTTATTCCATAGCCATACATCATAAAATTGTGCAAACAAACATTTCTCATCAAATAGGTCTAGATAGAACAAATTACCTCTTGTATATTCTCCACTTCCAATTAGTTCACCGATAGCATCAAAGATCTTAGCCTTTTTGTGATGGAATTTAACTTGGTAACTAGAACTGTTCAACTGTGAAACACTCAACAAGTTATAGTTAAGTCCTTCAACCCAATAAGCATTATCACATCTGATCTTATCATTCAATCTTATTAGTACTTTTCCTTTCACAAGACATGGTGCATCATTACCAAACTTAACATTGCTACCTTTGTAATAATTTAAAGATTCAAATTTAAATTTATCACCAGTCATATGATGTGAGAAACCACTATCAATTATCCATCTATCACCTTTAATCACATATGAAATAAGCTCATTTTTCTTTTCTTCATCATAATCATCTTTCATAGCAACATAAACAACTTCTACATCATGATCATCAAATTCATAAGATTCACTATCAGTTTCTTCTTTAGCAATATAACAAGATTTCTTACCTTTTCCCTTGTAGTCCTTATACCTTCTATAGTCTCTATCATCCCTTTTGTCTTTGTACTTTCTTTCTCTTCTTTCATCCTTGTCTTCTTTTTAGGACATCTTGCTGCAATATGACCAACTTTATTGCATGAAAAATAGATTATCGGAAGTTTACCTTTGAATTTTCCTTTTCCTCTAGGTAGTCTTCTAGCCATAAGTGCCTCAAGATCATCAAGGTCATCATCAAAGGTGTCATTATCACTATTCACACATTTTTATTTTTATTTCTTGGACTTATGAAGAACCAATTGAGATTTATATGTAGATTCAATATTCTGAGAGGTGAAATTATCAAAATTTGACAATTCAAAAGTAGCAAGTCTACCAACCAAACCTTCCAAAGTTAAGTTTTTACAAGGAAAACATCTTAGTTCTTGTATTGTAGAAACTCTAATATCATAAATAGGAAGTAGGGTTCTCAATACCTTGCTAATAATGGTTTCATCATCAATCTTTCCCTTAGATCCTCTAATAGCATTCACAACTTCTTTAACTTGGCCACAGTATTGTACAATAGTTTCACCTTCTAACATTCTCATTTCATTAAACTTACCTCTCAAGTTTTAAGATTTGGCTCTTAGTACATTTGTGTCCCCACCATAGATAGTTGTCAATGTGTCCCACATTTTCTTTGTAGTGGTATAGTCCTTTATGTCTTCAAATTAAGGATAACTTAGGGCTTATGAAATCTCCAACATTGCTTGATTGTGTTATTTCTTTTCCTTCATCTGTTGAGCTATCAAAGGTGTTGGTACTGGTATGTAATCATTTTCCACATAGTATTTTTCTATATCTTTAATTATGGCTAGGTGGAGCTTCATTAAAATTTTCCATGCAGGGAAGTTCTCCATGTTCAGCTTTGGTACCTCCTTTTTGTACATCTTGATCTTTAACTCCAAGTACCTTCAAACTTTTCCTTACAAGCACCACAAGCTCTGATACCAATTGTTAGAATTATTTTAGAATAATTGAGAGGGAGGGGGGGGGGGGTAAATTAGTTATCCTCAAGTCCATATGTACCAATTCAACTTTTAAACACTTCAACCAACTTAGATATAGTCAGTAATCCACTTGATCTCTATAGCATATAATATGTAACATAAACTTGTAGTCCAATGTCCAAAAGTAATCAACTTTCATAATAAAAAACTCTTAACAATAAAATACATCAAATAACATTCACACACGTATAACACCAAGATTTAATATAGAAACCCAATTTGGGAAAAACCACTAGTAACATGCTACCAATTTTTCACTCTTTTGAAGTGAGCTCTGTGAGGAGCCAACCTTGTTAAAGGTTACAATACACACTATTAGGTGTGACCTTGTTAAAGGATTTAATCACCCTATCAGTAGTGGCCTTGTTAGAGGACTTAAGAACATCCCATTAGAATGTCACCTTGATTAAAAAGTTTACAAATGACTATTAGGTCAACCTAATTAGTCCTCATTGGAATAATTGGAATAATTAGTCCTCATTTTCCTCATATTAGTCATTTCATTGTCCTCATTATAGTTCCTATTATCCTTACATTGTCCTTATTATATTTCCCATTAGTCCTTTCATTCTCCTCATTAAAGTCCCCATTACTCATTTCATTGTCCTCATTATAGTTCCCTTTAGTCATTTCATTATCCTCATTATACTCCCCATTAATCCTTGTATTGTCCTCATTATAGTACCCATTAGTCCTTGAATTTTCCTCATTATAGTCCCCATTAGTCCTTTCATTGTCCTCATTATAGTCCCCATTAGTCATTTCATTGTCCTCATTATAGTCCCCATTTTCCTTTCATTGTGCTCATCATAGTCTTCATTTTCCTTACATTTTCATAATTATAGTTCTCATTTTCCTTGAATTTTTCCTCATCATAGTCTTCATTTTACTTGAATTTTCCTAATCATAGTCCTCATTTACTTTCATTTTTCTTATCATAGTTTCCTTATTCCTTGTATTTTCACAATTGCCTCATCATTTCCTTAGATCCTAGATCAAATTTTCATTTTCATTAATTTCCTCATCATTTCCTTAGACCTTATGTCATATTTTCCAAGTTGCATTACATACTAAGTCATTCATTACCTTATAATTTCATTTGTCTTCCTCATAATATCCCATTAGTCCTCATTGTCCCTATATCCCAAGTCAACCATAGATTTATCATTGTCCTTTTCATATTAGTATTATTCTTACATGACTATCCTCATATTATTTAATTCCATCCTTATTTTTCACTTAGATCACTATGTTCAACTTTGCAAGATCCAAAAATCCAATCTTTAGGGTTATACCTTGTGTTATTGATTAGAGAGCCTTGACCTTGTCAAAACTTATTCTTCTTTCATCACCATCATTAAGTCAACACCCTATCTTTTCAATGTTAGGTTTGACTTATCCTTTATATTGTCCTTTGGTCCTTTAAGGTCTTGATCTTAGTTTGATTCCATAATTTTATATCTTTAGGCTTACATTTATAAGGTTTTTCAAAGTCCAAAAATCTAAAAACATAGGTTGCATTGTCATCTCTAAGTCACACTTTAAAATTCCCAAAAAAAAAAAATCAGTGTCATACCTAGTTTTCATAATCATCATTTTAGCTTCTTCCATATTGTATTTACCTTAGTTTCATTCCCAAAAATATAAAAAATCCAAATAAAAGGATCATCCCTAGACATCATAGTCTCATTCTTAGATGTCATTCTATCCCAAATCATATCGGTCACATCTATCTAGAGTCATTCTTGCATCTTCATATGGACACTAAAAATCTCAAAAGGACAAAAATCAAATGGAATCTCACATTCTTCCCAACAAAAAATCCATAGAAAACAGTTTCCAAGAACCAAAAATAAAATGCAAGCCCTTAGAGGAGCCAATTAAGTTAAATTCAAAGAAGACTGTACAATCAAATGACATCATACTTCCAGAAGTAACACATTATGAGCTATGATATTATAAACCATCCTAGTGGAACGACAATGACTTTTGTGAATACCATAGGACATAAAACTTCAAATCACTCAAAATTGAAAAATCTTATCCAAGATCTTATTGGCCAATGTGACCTTACTATTAAATAATATCTCAATAATTCACTTAATGAGGAGTTAGACATATGTCAAGAAAATATTTCCAAACATGATCAAAATAATATAACTATGTATAGTAATGGCCCACAAGTAACCTCCATATCTTCCACCATTCCTTCATCCACACCATCTCCACCAAAAAATGCATCCAATAATGTCACCTTTCTAATTTACCCACAAGGTCTATCCATCATAAAATTTCTAACTAGTTCATTCCTTGGTGCAATTCCCTTATACGATTCAACAATCCTAGATCCAATGCCAACATATTCTTTATTCCCAATAAAACCTACTCCACCAAGTGTTGGAAATATTCAGGAATTAACCAAGTTACTGAGAGGGGAGGGGTGAATCAGTAACTCCAAATTCTCTTCTAATTTTAACATGTATTTTACTTTTAACCTTTGCATACAGAAAGCATGAAACTTAAAATGCATTCACAATAAAGACACATGGATTTGGTTACCCAGAAACCTTCCAAAAGAAAGTAAAACTGGGGTGGGGATGAAACCCACAAAGCTTTAATACTGCAGAATAAAGTTGACCGGTTAAGGCTTACAATTTGATCACTTCCGATGATCTGCCCTGTTAGGAGCAATAAGGATTGCTAAATCCACCCTGTTAAAGGATTTACAAACATACAGTGAAGTATGCACTCGGTAAAGAGATTTATACAAAGACTGTTAAGTCTACCCGGTTAAAGGATTTAGTACTGATTCACCTGTTAGAATGAAACAGTAGATCTCTGCTTTGCAACTGGATTGCTGAATGAGATTCGCTGATGTACTGATCACCTTCTGTGATGAATTTGTCTTTTCTGTATCTTATACTTCTGAAGCCTTCTGCAATTCGCTTATTCTATTCTATATCATATATTTCATTTCTTGTGCATATATCTTTTATTTCTACATCATTGTTTATATACAGGTATCAAAACAATTAATTATAATTACAATTGCACTGTCGGCTTGTCGGCTTGACAAATAAACATAAGTGCTACTAAGTCGGCCCAAATATGGTTACTCGGTTCCTTCACACTGACTCGGTGACTTTCTTATACTCGGCGTCCACTGCGTTACTCGGCATCGTCATGCACTCGGTAGAAGTGAAGGCACGGTTCATACTGATCACACGGTAGGTATTGAACTCGGTAAGCATTGGTGACTCGGTAGACAAGATGTTACTCGGTTTTCATTGTCTGCTCGGTTTGCACTGTCTGCTCGATTTGCACTGTCTACTCGGTTTGCACTGTCTGCTCGGTTTGCACTGTCTGCTTGGTTTGCACTGTCTACTCGGTTTACACTGTCTTCTCGGTTTACACTGTCTGCTCGGTTTACACTGTCTTCTCGGTTTACACTGTCTGCTCGGTTTACACTGTCTTCTCGGTTTACACTGTCTGCTCGGTTTACACTGTCTTCTCGGTTTACACTGTCTTCTCGGTTTACACTCAGAATGTTAATAAGTGTTGTCACTAGTGGCAATACTGCTTAATGCCAACAATCTCCCCCTTTGGCATTAGTGACAAAAACACTTATTGGCCAAAATTTATATACACCGAATCATGCTGAGTTTTATTTTGATTTTTCAAAATTTGTCTTATTTGTTATAGGGCTATATACATTGTCTCCCCCTTTCAATGTGCTAACTGTTTCTTATACAAATCTATACAGTATACATCTCTCTCCTTCTATACATATCTCCCCCTTTTTGACGATAATGCCAAAGGTGCATATACAATTTATTTACAGAGAGAATCCAAAATTTGATAAGAAATCAGAATGTACCTTCATTATTAGTGCCAGGGTTCTGTCCCAACTTTCTTGCAGAATCTTACATGTTTGTATGGCAATTTGGATTTCTGCAGAGAGTTCAATCATGTGATCTGCTATGGAGAACTGATTGTCATGAATCAATGTTCTGGAATGTTCAATGTGCTTATACATTGTATTCATGATGGGAAGGATCATGTGTTGGATGTCTAGCAGTGTGGACCGGATCCTTGAGTCTTCTTTCAATAGATCAGACTGCATATTGGATAGATGTGAAATTTTCATGTGATGAGCAGAGCTTGAACTTGGTTCAAGTTGCAGCTTCTGTATGCTAATCTTCATATCCTCATCCATTTTATTCATTTTATTTTTGACATCCTTTGTGAACTCGGCAAAATTGCATAGTCTGGCCAAAAGAGAGGTAGCATTCGAATAAATAGACTATGTGTTAGACAAAACTGAAGATAATTCCACTTGGTTAATAGCTATGTGCTGAGCAATGTGCTCAAGCACTTTATTGTTGAATCTTTTCTCGGCTCTTTCAACTAACTTCTCTGTCCCGGATGAGTCCTCATTATATTTCTCAACTGCTTCTGCCAATTGTAACAAAACATGCTGGGAGGAGTCTACTTTAATGCCTAATGCATCAGACAAAATGTCCTTAGCATCCTTAATGATTTGATACTCCTTGTCTCTCTCTTCCTTAAGCTTCTTTTGTTTTGCTTTCCTTTGGAGAATCTCACCTATATTCTGCATCTGGTCTGCTGAGAGATTTGCAAAATCCAGAGTAGGAATCTCTATCTCTTCGTCTAGGTCTATATCCTCAACTATATTTTTACCCAAAAATTTTATACTCGGTAGAGCCTTAGGCTTATCTGTACTTAATGCTCTTGTAGTAGTGATAGTAGATAAAATAGGGCTGGCTATTGACACTGGTATACTTTCTACTGGAGAACTTACAATATTTACACTTGATGATTCAAAAGCTGGAAAACTTACTGGTACAGGAGACTGCAGCTCGGTAGAAGAAATGGTAGCTGCCTCTGATGTTGCTAGGGATGATTGGACAAATGTGGAAGTTGTCACAACCATGCTTGAAGGTGTCTCTGGGCTGGATGCAGAGACTTTCACTGGAGAGGTAGGAAGGGATGCAATGACTTCTGCTGCTATCCTTACAGTATCATCTACCTCGGTGTCTTCTTCTTGCTCATCGCTGTCATCTTCAATATCCTTTATAATTACAGTTTCAATGCTCAGTTGGTGAAGGTGGTAAATGTTCTTCCATGTGGCTTTTGCAGCCTTCACAACCGATTCAATATTGTTGATCAAAATCAAACAAGTATTGAACTTCAGTGTCATCTTGTTTTCATTCTCTTTTAGTGCCTTCTTCACTTCATCATTGTTCAGGCTCGGCATCAACTGTCTTAGGTTTTGATCAAATATGTCTATTACAGTTTGCCTTGCATTGCTCCATCTCATTCTTATTGGATTCAATAGAACTGCAGGAACCTGTGGGGTAATTTCTTCAGGAGAGTATTTCCACTGTCCCATCTTCTCAACAACAGCATCTTCTATTTCCTTCTGCTCTGCTTCCGATCTGGTTTCATATCTCAAGGATTTTATGTTACTTACTCCAGATCCTGATCCATTTCTGAAGAGTTTGAGCTTTTCTTGAAGGGTTAGAGGAGGCCTTTTGAATACTATGTCCTTATCTGCCTTATCTGCCTTTTCTGCCTTTCCTCTTGTATTTCTCCTTGTGAACACAGCAGTGGGAGGCACAGATGCCTTAGTGATAAAAACTTTTCCTTTCTTCTTTGCAGGTTCTGGTTCCTCTGTTTTCTCATCCTTTTCCTCTTCTTTTTCACCTATTTCTTCTTTCTCCTCGGTTATCATTTGCATTTTAGCTATTCTTTTCTTTCCTTTGTTTACCGCCTGTGGAAGCTTTATGCTTAGTTCAATTCTCATCTTAGCTTCATCATATGTTCCAAAATATGGGGCTTTGGGATTGACAGGCTGATTTAGAAGTGCTTCAATAATGTTCTTGGTTTCATCAATATTTACCTCATAAGGAAGAGGTTTTGCATACACAGTTCTTGGTTTAACTGCTTGAATATACACATTATCACAATCTACCATAAAATAGATATCATCTTTGTAATCTTCCACCAACTTTTGTGGAATCCAGAATCTGTCATTCATTTTCTCTTTGAAAGACTCAAAATAATTATCCATGATGCTTTCAAAGTTTTCACCCATTTCTGCGATGTATTCATTAATTTCATAAAGTACAGGCACATCTTTTCTCCATACAACTTTTCCTTTTGAAGGGAAGAATTTCTGAACATAGAAGAATAAACAGACTATCAAAGATCCAAACTTACATGGATTGTTTTTGGAAGTTTTGATGCTTTCCATGTTCTTGTTGAACTGTTTCAACGATAAGTCTGCTAGGTCAAATGTTAAATTGTTTTTGACCACTTTGTATGCTAGGTCAACAGCTTCACATGAGACACTGTTAAGTCGACTAGAACTGTAAATCTTGTGTGCAATGATATGTGTACCAAACTTCAGTTCGGCGTCGGTAATGCTGCTAACCTTCATGCCTCTACCATCCCACTCGGCTAGGGTTTTCTTTTCTAGTTCCGTCCGACCTAGGGTTTTGGTAGTTTTCGCTTTGTTCAACATGAGAAGACCGGTAACATGATGAATCATTTTTCTTGTGATCTCAATAGGTTGCTCAAGCCAAATCTTGCCATCATGTACTCGACTGAGAATGTACCTAACCCATTTATCTCGAAAGTTTCGAGGAAGATGTGCAATGTGGACTAAACCCTTATCTTCCAGATGTTTGTGCTCGGGTTTCAAAGTACCATCCACACATAGTTCCTCACGCACAATGTCTAGTTCTAGATTTCCCATTTCTTGAATAGAACAGTTAAAATGATTACGGATATCGTTGATAAGCAGTACCTTAGGAGGAATCTGAGATTGAGCTCCGTTCGGATCTAGGGCAGCTGCAACTGCGGGCACGATCTTAAAATCTGGTGCTTTCCACTCCCCTTGGACTAACATGTCTGATCCTTTCTTCGCTGAGGTGCTGGATGATGCCATGGTAGCCCACAGAAAATTCCTTTCGCAAGAGTATTAAATCGCCGGGTTGCCCTTGAAGTTTTCTGCTCTCAAAGTGCTTAAAGATTCGCGGTGAAGAATGAGTTCGATTACTTGCTTTTTGTTTAAAATTCTGTCATTAATGCTCATTTCAAATTAGGGTAGGAATTCTGACAGACTGTCACCCACCAAGAATTAATTGCTCGGAAAAGACTTCGTAACTCGGTGAACTCGAGAATTCATAATGCTCCATCCTCGCTCGGTGAAGACTATACCGACCTCGCTCGGTGAAGACTATACCAACCTCGCTGAGATCTCACTGCATCTTGCATGCTGATTTAGACTTTTCTTTTAATTTCGGTTCTGGAACTGTTTGAGATTGATCTATGAGAGTACAGTTCCAGTGCTTCCTTGGAAATTTAGTCTGAGTCGGTAGAGCCATCCATTCCAATACTTGGACTGGATTGCTCGGTAGCTTTAGGAATCCATTTTTGTCTGACCTGTTTCCTGACCTTAGTTGCTTCATTCTTCTTTCCTTCTTCAATTTCACTGGCATTCATGCAGTTTCTGGCTATGTGACTGAGTTTAGTGCATTTGAAACATCTTATGGTAGTATCTCTTTTCCTTAGATGATGTTTTATGCAATTCATGCCAATGTGTCCATATTCTCCACAGTAATGACATCTACACCAGGTGTTGTAGTCCCATCCAAACATTGCTTTCACAATTTGTTCTGCTGGATTAAATATCTTGGATCTGCACTCGGATGCCTTGTGACCTTGTTTGTTGCACTTGTGACAATTACCTCTGAATCTAGGTTTTTCCCTGCATTCATTTGCTTTATGACCAGGTTGATTGCAGCTATAACATTTTCCATTGAATTCTGCTTTTTCATTGTTCCAACATTTATTTGAAGTATGTCCTATTTTACCACAATGATTACAAGTAGGTTTTTGATTTCTTTTAGTACCTTGCTTAGAGGATTCGCCTTCTTCTTTGTATCCAAGTCCTGCTTTTCCTTTTTGCCTATGAAGATTTCGTTCATACAGCTGATTCAAGTCTTCTTGACTTTTCAGCATTCCTTCATTGATTTGTTTTTCAGCATTTAGGTCATCCATCAATCTTAGATTGATTTCCTTTTCAGATCTTAGTTCTTCTTTTGTGTTTTCTATTTCTGAACTTAGATTTAGAATTTCTTCATTTGTATGAGAGATCTGATCAATTAGGTTTTCTAGCTGAAGGGTTTTGTTTTGGACTTCAATGTTTCTTTCATCTAATTCATCTTTCAACTTGTTTTTCTGTTCCAAGATCTCACAGAATCTTGTAGAGTGTAGTTCTTGTTCTCTTTTCAATTTTCTCACTTCTTCCTGCAGAGACCCATTCTTTTCTAGGAGTTCTTTGATAGCATTGTTTGCTTCATCTGAGTTATTTGAGGGAAGAAGATCTTCAATCTTTTCTTCAATGTAATTCTGATCATTCATCTGATTTGCAAGTTCCTTCCTTCTTCTCAGGGATTGGGAAAGATGTTCTTTTGCTTCTTTGAGTTTAGCTATGGCCATTTCCAGATCTAGCTTGTCATTTTCAATCACCTTGTTCAGTTTGAATACCTCCATTGTCCTGGATCTTTGCTCAAGCTAGTTAAGCTTTGTCTTGAGAACCAATGTAGCTCTGATACCAATTGTTGGAAATATTCAGGAATTAACCAAGTTACTGAGAGGGGAGGGGTGAATCAGTAACTCCAAATTCTCTTCTAATTTTAACATGTATTTTACTTTTAACCTTTGCATACAGAAAGCATGAAACTTAAAATGCATTCACAATAAAGACACATGGATTTGGTTACCTAGAAACCTTCCAAAAGAAAGTAAAACTGGGGTGGGGATGAAACCCACAAAGCTTTAATACTGCAGAATAAAGTTGGCCGGTTAAGGCTTACAATTTGATCACTTCCGATGATCTGCCCTGTTAGGAGCAATAAGGATTGCTAAATCCACCCTGTTAAAGGATTTACAAACATACAGTGAAGTATGCACTCGGTAAAGAGATTTATACAAAGACTGTTAAGTCTACCCGGTTAAAGGATTTAGTACTGATTCACCTGTTAGAATGAAACAGTAGATCTCTGCTTTGCAACTGGATTGCTGAATGAGATTCGCTGATGTACTGATCACCTTCTGTGATGAATTTGTCTTTTCTGTATCTTATACTTCTGAAGCCTTCTGCAATTCGCTTATTCTATTCTATATCATATATTTCATTTCTTGTGCATATATCTTTTATTTCTACATCATTGTTTATATACAGGTATCAAAACAATTAATTATAATTACAATTGCACTGTCAGCTTGTCGGCTTGACAAATAAACATAAGTGCTACTAAGTCGGCCCAAATATGGTTACTCGGTTCCTTCACACTGACTCGGTGACTTTCTGATACTCGGCGTCCACTGCGTTACTCGGCATCGTCATGCACTCGGTAGAAGTGAAGGCACGGTTCATACTGATCACATGGTAGGTATTGAACTCGGTAAGCATTGGTGACTCGGTAGACAAGATGTTACTCGGTTTTCATTGTCTGCTCAGTTTGCACTGTCTGCTCGGTTTGCACTGTCTACTCGGTTTGCACTGTCTGCTCGGTTTGCACTGTCTGCTCGGTTTGCACTGTCTGCTCGGTTTACACTGTCTTCTTGGTTTACACTGTCTGCTCAGTTTACACTGTCTTCTCGGTTTACACTGTCTGCTCGGTTTACACTGTCTTCTCGGTTTACACTGTCTGCTCGGTTTACACTGTCTTCTCGGTTTACACTGTCTTCTCGGTTTACACTCAGAATGTTAATAAGTGTTGTCACTAGTGGCAATACTGCTTAATGCCAACACCAAGTTCCATTCTAAGTCCATTCCTATCATTCCCAAGTGTTTATTCCCTTCAATAATCCACCATACATATCCAAACTCATACCCCATATCAAGAGGATATTCCAAATTTTGAAGAAAAACATCCTAAAATGGATCATGATCAATATACCAAGAATGTCCAATCCCATCCAATACTTGACTAAGACTCTATCTCCTTAGAATATCATGATGATACCTTATTCCATTTCTATTCTAATATTATCCTCTTCCCTCCTGAGATCAAAGCATTTATATAAGTCCTATTCATATTCCTCCTCCCACACAATACTATGATGTCCTTTCCACTCCATCCAATGATTCTCTTCCTTCCCAAGAGAAAATAATCCTTCTAAGTCCCATTCATAATACACATCCTAAGATAGATCATGATGTCTCATCCACTCCATTCAATGATCATCTTTCATGTCAAGATCAAATCAACCCTCTATCTCCATGTCATAATTCTCTATGTCCAACACAAGATCCTATCAACCCTTGATGTCCATGCCATAATCCTTCATGTCCAACACAAGATCCTACCATCCTTCCATCTCCATGTCATAATCCATCATAGTCACCTTAAGATTCCATCATCCCTATCCAAGACAATAATTATCCTCTTACATATCACCTTGGTTCATCAAGTTTTACTTGGTCCGGTCTACTTCGTGATCCTATCAATCCTTAGATGTCTCCACCTCAAAATGGACTCACATCTTGTTTCAAAAATAAAAAGTATCTTGTTCCTAAAAATATTTTTCAAATCATTCATTATCAAGTTAAAGGTTTAGGACTCAATGAACAAACCATATTATAATCCCTTCACATCAAAGAAAATCCTAGTTATCATAGCCTTGGCTATATGTCTCACTCTCAAGATGTTGGTATACCTTAAAAATCCTACATTCCTCTATTTAAACCAAAACATCCACCTTCCCAACAAATCCATTTTGATTCCTTATATTTCAAATTCAAAGTCTTCATCCCTTCCATCCATCTTAGGTCCTTACATCCCTCCATCATCTATCCATATCACCCCTAGTGCACAATCCTCTTACCCTTTCATAAATCAAGAGTAAGAAATTAACACATCCTTGAGAACCTTCCAACCATCCATCTACATGATATCCTTTAAAATACCCCCATCTCATCCCTATCTCTCTAGGAATCCCAATGCCCTTGGAAGCAATTTAGATGCCAAGCATAAAAACCAAAAGTTCAAAAATCCACATATGCCCAAGGATAAACATGTCTCATCTAATTACATTTAAAAATAAATAAAAAGTTGATCTAAAGGAAAAATGAAAATTCCAAAAGGACACAAAGGCCCATCAAGAAAAATAAAAAATAAAAGACCATGTGGATTCCTAAGTCGCTCATTGAAGCAGTACATTCAAAATAATTTTAAAGGAAAAAAAGTGAAAATATGTATAGATTTACAAGTTTATTATATAAGCACTAAATCATAAATACAAATCTAAATTTTCATCCATTATTTCTATTTCAAAAGGTTCCATCACTCCTGCACCTAAGTATCTTCCATATTCCAAATTTATTTTGGGTCTTTATGTCCCAAAATCCATTGTCTTAGATTCTCCACCACCTCCATCCATTTTGGGTCCCTATGTACCAAAATCCACTGTCTTAGATAGTACATCACCTCATTCATCTATTTTGGGTTCTTGTGTTCCAAAATCCACATTCACTCCTACATCTTTCATCTTCCAAATCTATTTTGGAACCCTATGTCCCAAAATCCACTGTGCTAGATACTCTATCACCTCCTTCATCCATTTTGGTTCCTTGTGTGAAATGATACACCTCTTCCTCCATTTGAATATCATAATCCAACATCCATTTCTCCTACATCATTACACCACCCCTCAAGGTGTGTACCAATTTTGATCTTTCCAATATTTCCTGACACCCATACAAAAAGATTCCAACACTCAATCCATCATCCACCACCTATTTTCTATCCTCCCATTCCTATTGTCCAATCCTATGTATAAATTCTTACCATAGTCTATCCTATCACCCATTTCATCCCCCTTTTCCATCACCTTATCAATATATTTGAGCATACCTTCAATATCCTTGATCCATTATATTACATCTTTCATGGGTACTATCCAAAGAATAAGATATGTGGGTCCTTCCTCCATGTCATATCATATGTCCATTATCTTCCAAAAAGTAAAAATAAAAAAAAAGTCAAAAACATTGCAACCTTGATGAAAACTTGGTAAATATGCATCTTGTGTGACACAAATGAAAACTAAAAACTAAAATATAAAATATAAATAAAGAGAAATTATTCATCCTACACTAAAAACTACTTCTTGTGGTGCCTTGAGAAAGTACCATGATGAAAAATTGGCTAACAGGTGTCATGTGTAATCCATTACCCTCTTACACTCTATACTTGGGGGCAAGCTTATTCCATGCTATCCTACTTACTACATCCTCCACAATCTCTCATCCTTCAATGTCCATCACACTATCACTTCTATATCCCCTTTCCACCTTTGATATTGACAAGATTAATGATCTCCATAAGAACCATTCATTTTTTCCATTTAAAATTATCCACACCCTTTATTCCATATCCCTTATCTTATGCCTCCCTTAATTACATCATTCCTTATCCCCTTTTATCCCACTTATCCTATCTCCACCATATCCAAATCTATTTCTTAGTCTTTATCAAAACCAATGACATAAAAATGAGGAAAATATTTTCAAAACCCTTTTAACATGTCCATTCATGGGGACCACATTCCATTTATAACATCATGTCATTTCTCACATAGCCACATATCTAGTCTCTTGAATTTGTTAAACATTCAATCCAATTGCGTGATAGTGCTTGCAACCAAATCAGCTATGACTCCATAAGTTACCCCCAACTTTCACCTAACCATTTCTTCTAACTAGTGCATTCACATTCATAATGTTCCATGTATCACTAGATATTGGGGTAAATAAATAAACTCCCACCTTTTTAAGGATAAATCCTTGTTAGGAATGTTTTCACATTGGTGTGTTGTCATTAATGTCAACATATGTTCTAAAGGATCGCAAAAATTTTTGAGATGTTGTGCAGAGTGACTCACTATGTGTAGGTAAGAGTGTCAAAGGCATGCAATGATCGGTGTTGTGTCTCTGAGTTTATGAGCTTGGATTTTGGTACTGGATAATGTTTAGATTGGTTTTTTGTGATCGAAGAGTCTAGTTTGATGGTTATAGTGATTTGCAGTGGAAATAGTGTGGACAAGTCACAAGATAGTGCAGAGGAAAATAGTAAAGTGGTTACTGTATTTTTGGGTACAACATACAAGCGAGATGGAGTTATGTCTAGGAATCTTGGGAGGTGGCAGAGGAAATGTGGAACTTCATCTTATGTGTACATGAGGTTGCAAGGATCCTGGTGACATCATATGTGGCGTGTGCAAAGGTGAGGAGATATTTTTGGACTTGACATATTCAGGTGGCATGTTCAAGGATGGAGAGTTTAGATTTCAGATCTAAATATTAATTTTGTATTATGGATTCATTGTATGATGTGTCTAGATATCTTGGGTATCTTAGCAAGATGTAATGTAATTAATTGTGCATTAGGGAAGTCCTAATAGGCCGACTCAATTGATTGTTTTGTATTGTTGTATTAATAGGGATTAAATTCCCCTATTTTGTGAGTGTGCAGAGTAAATTAAGGGCATGCGAGATCTGATGTGATAGTGCAGAGGTGTATTAGAGAGAGTTGTGAAGTGAGCATAATTGGATCTAATTTGGCAAGCAAGGTTGTTGTGTATTAGATCACCAAGTTGTATTTCACATTATCTTATTGAAATATTTTGGATAGTGAGTCCTAAAGGTGGGTTTAACCTTCACTTGGAGCAGTGTGCTCCACATAAAATATACTCCTAATAAGGTAGGAAGCCTCCTAATAGGGGTGTCCTTTAACTGGGAATTTTGTGTTGGATGTATTAATCAACTCATAACAGGGCTAGATCTTTTCATAGGGATACTTTCAGACTAGCACATTATTGTGGGTGCCAATTCCCATGGGGGTTTTTACCTTAATAGTGTTTCCCAGAGATCATATCTTGTGTCACATTATGTTATGATGTGTTGTTAATTTGATTTCAATATTATTACTTGCAATGTATATCAGTTTGGTTAAAGTTGTTTAAAAGTTTATTTGGCTTTCATACAACTGATTCACCCCCCCCCCCCCCCTCTTAGTTGTATTATGGATTGTTATTACTAACAATTGGTATCATATCTTAGGTCCTTGAAGAAAAATATTAGTAGCTTTAGGTGATCCTAAAGATCACAATTTTGAAGAAGGAAAGTCCTAAGTTTCATGCAAAAAATTTTGACAGTTAGAAGAACTAAATGAAGAAACATCTGGTGTGCTCGAGAGTGGATTATTAGATGATCACATTGAATGATACAAACATTGTGGATGAAGAAAAATTTGGGACAACATCTAATGATGACAAAAAGGTATTTTCTTGAAACATGGTAGCTAGGGAAGCCTTAATAAGTGCTTTGTCTGAGGCATAACTTATTGAAGTTAAATATTTGGATAAGGCTCATGATATTTGGAAAAGATTGATAGCATTATATGAAGGTAATGATCACACTAAGCATACGAGATTCAAAACATGGAAAAGAAAGATGGAGAAGTTGCACATGATGGAAGGATAAAATGTCAAAGCTTATGTTCAAAGAGTTACTAAAGCTACTATTGGGATCAAAAATTCTGGAGGAGCCTACATTGAGAATGAGATTATTTGAAAGGTAATAAGATCTTTAACCCTTGAATATGCTACTAAGGTATAGGCTATTGAAGAGATCATTCCTCTCACTACTAGATTTGATAGAGGGTGAACCCACAATAGTGGGTTACACTTTTTCAAAGGAAGGAAAATGTCCTGAAAAACACGATCGGGTAAAAATATCATCGAACTTTTGATAGAAAGTCATCCAAAGTTTTGATCAGAAGTGACTAACTTCTGATCGAAAGTCAAAAAATTCAATACTTTCAATCAAAAGTGACTTTGATCAAAAGTGCCTTGCTCACTTTCGATCGAAAGTTCCTTACTAGGCACTTTCGATTGAAAGTCAAAAAAGTAGGTTTTCAACAAGTTTTTAAACCAAGCGAAAGTGACTTTCAATGTCACTTTTGGGTGTCACTTTCGGGGATCCTTGGCTTCTGATTTTTCGACCGTCCAGTTTATCAAGTAATTTTTTTTTTCATTATTTAAAGTTTTATATATATATTTTTAGTATATATACATGTATATATGTATGTATATGTGTGTGTGTGTATATATATATATATCCATGTATATATGCATGTATATGTGTATATATGTATATATATATATGTATGTATGTATGTATGTATGTATGTATGTATGTATGTATGTATATATGCATGTATATGTGTATATATGCATATATATGTATATATGTGTGTGTGTGTGTGTATCCATGTATATATGCATGTATATGTATTTATATGTATGTATATGTGCATATATATATATATATATATATATATATATATATATATATATATATATATATATATGCATGTATATGCGCATATATATATATATATACATGTATATATGTGTATATATATGTATATATATGTGTGTACATATATACATGTATCTATGTATATACATGTATATATGTGTACACATGTATATATACATGTGTATATATGTGTATATATGTGTATGTACACATATATACATGTATATATATATATATGTACATGTATATATGTGTACATACACATACACACACACACACACACACATATATATATATGTACACATATATATGTGTTTGTGTACATATATGTGTACACACACATATATGTGTGTGTGTGTACATATATGTGTATGCATATATATATGTATATATGTCATATATATATACCATATACATATGCCATATATAAACGTATATATATATATATATATGCACTATATGTATATGCCATATATAAATGCCATGTATGTATGTGTATGCCATAGATATATACCATATATGTCATATATGCCACATATGTATGTGTATATATGTGTGTGTGTGTGTGTGTGTGTGTATATATATATATATATATATATAATATGTCATGTATATATATAACTATATATATATACATGACATATATATCTCTATATATATGTCATTGGGTCCTATTGTAGATGATGTTATGCATAGCACCTAGCTTTGAGTTGCGATTGATAGTGTGGTGGACATTGCATCAATTATCGCATCCATATCTAGTGATCAGGTTGGTCAATACCTGATGTCTCGATGACACTCCAGATCATCAGGTGGAGCACCCTCTAACAAGACCATAGATGACATGTATAGTGCAGTAGGCATCCCTTCACTTTCTAGCCTGGAGGGACTTACAAGAGAGATGACACATGTCACATTGACTAGTTTGGTTGAGGATCTATTGGATGCATATGCATTTATAGCAAAAGATCATGATATCCCCATATCAGAGGTTAGATCTTGTGTGGTTACTATAAGATACGCTCAGCCACATCCTTCTCACCTAGAACCTAGCCATAGTGGTAGTGCTCATGAGGATCCACCTACTGACCACTCTATTGCTACACAAGGAGAGGCATAGTGTACAGACCCTTCAGTCAGTGCAGGGCATTAGTTCTCTGATGTTGGCCTTGACGATGTTGATTCTAGCATGACCACTATGGGTTATCTATATTTTTTGACACATGATGATATGACTTCCATGCCATCTCATTTTGTTAGTCCATTGCATTCATCATTAGAGAGGCGTGTGCAGTCTACTCATGTTACAGATGCAAAGTTGAGCTTGGACCAGACGCAACAAAATATTGATAAATTGGTTGATAGGATTAAGGCCAAGGAATATAAGTACTATTAGTTTCCACCACCTACACAAGTATAAATCAGATTATATATCTATTTAATGTTATAATATAACTTAAATTTATTTTCAAATTTTTAGTCAATTTATATATATATATATATATATATATATATATATATATATATATATATATATATATATATATATATATATATATATATATATATATGTACATGTATATTTATGATAAAAATTTTGTCTACTAGGATATGCCTCTTGTTACTCCTTCTTTGAGCATTGATCATGTACATCCTCGGGACTCACTCGATGATGACATCAGTAGTGGACAGGTGAGTTTTTAATTTATTATCTATGTGTACACAATTTATAACATGTTTTCTTTTACAATATTTTAAATCAAACTTAAGATGTGTACAATGTTTATATATTAATTTATATATCTCTTTCTTTGTAGGGATTTGTACATCCTTCACAACATGATAGTCACTCTAGGTTTGACTACTTAGTGAGGAGTCGTAATGATGAGTCCTAGGCACTTTCTGTTAGAATAACTAAGAGGGGGGTGAATCAGTTATCCATAGTCCCAAATACAAAATGTATCACTTAAAACAAATTCAACTAATTTTGTAGCTCGGTAAACATGAAATACTAAACTGTCTGTGTAATTACCGATTACCAGTTAATTACTCATAGTGATTACTGACCAAATCAAATATGCAACATGTAAAGTATGATAACCAAACAATCACCACATAACACATAACAAAAAGATTTGACGTGGAAACCCCGTAAAGGGAAAACCCACCTGGGACTGGTAACCCAAAATATTTTAACTCTTCTGAAGTGAGCTCAATGAAGAGCCAACCCTATTAAAGGTTACAAAACACTCTATAAGGTGTGACCTTGTTAGAGGATTTAACACTAACATTTATCGTCAAACTAGCATTCACTATGGGGTTGACAAGATAACAATGTACATTCTATGAATGACATAATAAGACTTTCAAGTCCACTCGGTTAAGAGATTTTTCTGTTACAATGGTTAAACTAAAACAATAGGTGATCTTATTACAATACAACTTGATTTTGTAGATGTTCAAATCTATTCTAAGCCCATACAAATCCTCTTATCAATATTTCTATTCAGTTCATCAACATTCAATAACTTAATGTCCCTCGGTAAAGCTCTCTAACACTTGGTATTATTCTACAATTCGGTTCTTCTTCAACCAGTCTGATCAGGAATGCATGAAGCTATGTTCACACAATATCTCTACAGTCTCCTTCTTCTGGCATACGTTTCACAATGAAACCCTAGTCTCTTATATAGACAAGTAAAGCATTTTCTTTTTATCCATCAGATTTTCCTGCTTATTCTCCTTTGTTGATTTTTTCGCTTAAACCTTCCTCAATAGATGTGTCAATGACTCATTTCAATTCCATCCTTTAGATCTTCTTCAAATTTTTCTAGCCATTGATCTCATAACAAACTTTATCTTTCCACCTCATAATCATAAACTTTATAGCTCATCATTGTTTGTCAGCTAAACTAATCATTTAGTTCTTTTGTCCATACTCGGTTAACAAAGAAATTTTTCCATGAACACAAGCTTGGTTGATATTGTCACTTGATATACACTACACTAGCTTGGTATATACTGGAATGCTTCATTAACCAACCACACTACTTTGTAACATTTTTCTTATATCTTCATAACAAATTACTGTAACATAATCAAGTCAACAATATGAATTCATAGACTCCTCAATAAGTTACCAAGAGTATTCCTTATCCTCATCTGTCATATCCATCTTCCTCCATGTAGATATTTTAGTTCTTTATCTTTTCTCCTCTTTTATAGATGTATAGATATTTGCAACTACCATGATAAGTACTTTCAAAGCTAGTTGACATCAATGACAACATAATGACTAATTCAATTATCTTACATATCAATTCAGTGCTCGGTGATCTCTAATCACTTGTAGTTCATCACTCAAGTTCTCAATCAGTTGTAGTTCATCAATCTCTCCCATTGGCATTGATGGAAACTCAAGCAATATGAAATATACCATACACATACCAAACATGCATTCTACAACTATGTAAGAAAATTTTGTAGCTCGGTAAGCTCTCCCTAGCTTATATTAAATATGTTTAATCACTACGTTACATGACAGCATTGCAAGTGCAGACTCTCTTCTACAGATATGATCTTTCCAGTTCTCAAATTCCTTCTGTTCTCAACAAAAAATCTTCAAAACTCTCCTTGACTTTCCCAGATTGTCTCTCCCTTAGATAGATGTTCCAGTGATCTCTCAGTTTGTCATATTGTTTATCTCCCATTTTGACAACAATGCCAAAGAAACATAGAAACATACAACTTTGTATTAGCCATGTAACTCTTTGTTGTCTGGTGCATACAATGTATCTTGGTATATTGACATGCAGATAGTTGTTCCTGAAATCTTTCACAACCTTTAGACAGAATCCAAAGTGTGAACTATGTTGCATCAACATGAGTGATTCCTCTGATAAGATTAGGCTGATGTAACCTCCAAATCACATTAGTGACTGGTAGACAGGGGATGGACCCCAAGTCTAGTCCTCAAGTATTCAAAAGTTTCATTCGATAGAGGCTTGGTAAATATATCAGCAAGTTGCTCTTTTGATGTAACATGTTCCAGTTTAACTTGCTTCTCCTGTACTTGTTCTCTTAAGTAGTGATACTTAATAGAAATGTGCTTGGTCTTTGAGTTCATTATAGGATTCTTAGAGATGTTTATTGCACTTGTGTTGTCACAATATATAATCATCAGCTCAGTGATTACCTCATTCATCCCTTCCAACACTTGCTTGATGTAAGAAATGTTTGAACAGTTTGTAGCAGCAACAACATATTCTTCTTCAGAAATAGACTGAGAAATACAAGGTTGTTTCTTACTTGTCCAAGTAACAAGTCTTTCACCAAATAAAAATGCTCCTTCAGTGGTACTCTTTCTATCATCTATATTCCCAACCCAATCTGCATCGGTGTAGACTCTTAGTTCAAACTTCCCTTCCTTAGGATACCATAATCCATAGTCCTCTATTTTCTTTAGGTATCTTAAGATTTTTTTTGTTACAACCATGTGTGACTCCTTAGAATTTGAAAAAAATCTAGCAACAATTCCTATAGCATGTGCAATATCTAGTCTACTATGCACTACATACATAAACTTACCAATCATAGATCGGTACAATGTCTGGTTTACCTCTGTGGATTCATCATCTTTAGTTAGTTTGCAGCCTATGACCATCGATGTTCCAACTAGTTTAGCAGCATCCATGCCAAATGTTCTCATTACTTCCTTTACATATTTTGATTGTGTGATGAAAATTCCATCATTCTGTTGAATAACTTGCAAGCCTAGAAAGAAATTAATCTCTCCAAACATAGACATTTCAAATTCTTTTCGCATCTCATCAGAAAATGATTTACAGATATGATCTTGTCCTCCAAAAATAATATCATCCACAAATATTTCAGCAATCAAAATAGTGTCATCAAACTCTCCTTTCATATACAAATTGTTGCTTTCACTAGTTCTAACAAAACCAATACTTAACAAATAAGAATGGAGCCTTTCATACCAGGCTCTAGGTGCTTGCTTTAAACCATATAAAGCTTTATGTAGTCTACATACCATGTCTTTTTTGTCTAGATCAACAAACCCTTCTAGTTGTTCTATGTAGACTTCCTCTTCTAGTATCCCATTTAGAAAAGTAGACTTAACATCCATTTGATAGACTTTAAACTTCTTATGTGTTGCATATGCAAGTAACATTCAGACTCCCTCTAGTCTAGAAAAAGGTGAAAAAGTTTCACCATAATCTATACCTTCCTCATGTGCATATCCCTTGCATACAAGTCTAGCTTTGTTCCTTGTAACCTCTCCTTTCTCATTCAGCTTATTCCTGAAAATCCATTTAGTATCGATAACATTCTTATCTTTTGGTTTAGGTACTAAGGTCCATATCT
The DNA here is from genome assembly GCA_027943335.1 of Chamaecyparis obtusa. Classification (NCBI taxonomy): domain Eukaryota; kingdom Viridiplantae; phylum Streptophyta; class Pinopsida; order Cupressales; family Cupressaceae; genus Chamaecyparis; species Chamaecyparis obtusa. Next base: position 849,350 of record BSBK01006147.1, on the reverse strand, counting down.
TGTTTTTCTCTATCTGTTCTATCTATTCATTCATTGCATTCACCCATTCTTCATTCTCCAATGCAACTTTAACATTTTTTAGTTCAAACTCACAAACTAAGCATGTACCTTGTCTTAACTTACTTCTTGTCATCATGCCATCTTGCTTGTCTCCAATGATTTGGTTCTCAGGATGATGTCTTCTGACAAATCTAGCTAGTACTTCATCTCTTCTTCGTGTTCATCCTATTCAGGTTCATTTTCTTGCTCAGTAGCTCCTTCCTGATCATTGGTTTCTCTTTGTTGTTCCTCAGTGTTACTTTCCTGATGTCTGATTGACACAGTCTACAGCTTCAGTAGGTACTTTCATTGTTCAATGTAAGTGAATCTATCATAGTCTTTCAGCTCCCTTGTGCATTCTTCACCATTTTTATCATCAAATTCATCAACTCTAACATTGCAACTTTCAATCATTTTATTAGTAATTTTATTCAAACACTTGTAAGCTTTTCTTTTAGTGGAATATCCAAGAAATATCCCTTCATCCCCTTTAGAGTCAAACTTTCCATTTCTTTCATCATTCAAAATAAAACATTTGCTACCAAAAATTCCAAAGTAACTTACAGTTGCTTTATGACCAAACCATAGCTCGTAGGGTGTTTTGTTTGTGTCTTGAACTTCAATTGTACTTGGTTTAGAACATATACAGCCATGTTAAATACTTCTCTCCAGTATGTCTAAGCAACATTCTTTTGTAACATCAGTGTCCTTGCACAATCAACAATTGATCTATTCCTCCTTTTTGTAATCCCATTCAGTTGAGGTGTTCTCGGTGTGGAAACCTATCTTTTTATACCATGCTCATTAAAATAGTTAGTAAATTCATTAGAAATAAATTCACCACCTCTGTTAGATCTCAAGCATGTTATTTATTTCTTGATTTCTTTCTCTCCTTTTTCTTTATACCGTTTAAACATCTTAAATGCCTTAGATTTCTCTTTTAAGAACATTACAGTCATCAATCTAGTGTAATCATCAACAAATAGAATCAAATATATATATCCATAGTAACTTTGTGTTCTCATGGGACCACATAGGTCAGTGTGATCTAGTTCCAAAATTCTTTTTGTTGAATAGTCTTTACTCTTAAAACTAGATTTTGTCATTTTACCCTTTTGACATTCATGACACATAACATGATCTGATTTTGCTAGGCTAGGCAGACCTCTAACCTTTTTCTTTCTACTGATTTTAATTATGTTATCAAAGTTTACATGACATAACCTTTTATGCCATAACCATGCATCCTCATTTTTCATCATTAAATAGGAAGACTTATCATTGTCAAGATAAAATAAGTTACCTTTTGTTTGTGCTCCTATTCCAACAAGTTTTCCTTCATCATCAAATATCTTTACCTTCTTGCTCTCAAAAGCTACTCCGTGACCTGAGTTGTTAAGTTGTTCCACACTTAGAAAATTTTAATTTAGTCCTTCTACCCAATAAGCATTTTCACATTTGATTTTATCATTTATCAGTAAAGATCCCTTTCCTCTAACCATACATGGTGTATCACTACCCATTTTTACAGATCCTCCATTATATTGCTCAAGATGATCAAATTTGTCTTTGTCACTAGTCATGTGATGGGTATAGCTACTATCAATGAGTGTTGTCTCTACATACCTTTCTTCTTCCTTAGAATCATCCTTCATCGCAACAAATACTACTTCAACATCACCATCTGTGCCGATCTCGGTGATGGGGAGGTTAGGATAGACTAGCTAGTCTATGCCTCTGATCCTTAACCAGGATCCTAGTGTTCTCCTAACACCTATGAAGGTCTATAGGATTCCCTTCTCATCAAAGGATCCCCTGACCTAGCCTAACCTGACCACCAATTATAGCTTTATCATCTTGTAACATATCAAGCATTGCTTCCTAGCACCATCCCTTACATAGGCTTATAAGGGTATTTTAGGGTTCAATTACCTTCCCAAGCTTTGACAAAGAAATTGATGAATTCCAAGGTATTTTTGGGACATTTGGATCATCTCCAAGGCATTAGTGAGATTGGGTTATCACCCAATTTCATACTTCCTTCCCAAAATAGGGCTACAAGGAAGTGCCCAATTAGGCCTCCCTCTGGCTTTCTAGGACTTTTGACCACTTTCTTGCACTGAATCAAAATTCATGTTCTAAAGGAGCTTCACTAAAAATTCACAACCCTCAAAGATTTTTGGGGTCTTGGGCCTCCATCTTTTCGTACAACACTTCTTCCAAGAATGAGGGTTTTTAGTGCTTTTAGAGCCTCACAGAGTCACAGGTCTTCTTGGGTTTCTTCAACACCTTTCTTGGATTCCTTAGGGTCTCTCCTCCATATCATAGGACCTTCATACATGTCCCTTGGCTCCCTCCAAAGTTCTCTCCTTGAAACTCTTTCCTCTGTCTTCTAGAGCACTTGTAATGTTGACCACTCCTTACCGGGCATTGCCTTAGCTCGCCTAGGGCATGGTCAAACAAATAGATGCACCTACTAACTTGGGCCCTACTTGATCATGTTTACAAGGTAGGGTCTATACTACCTTATCCAAAAGAGCCATGGTGTTTCCATTGTGGGGATAGGAGCTATAGGCCCTACATCACAAACCCCTTCAAACTGGTCAAGGGACTGACAGAGTTACAAAACAAAGTATATACAAACAAATGTAATCAAACCTAGTCTAAATACTAAGAAATGAAGCAAAATGAAACTAAAAACTAATACACAATACAAGATATCACTTGCAACTCATTAATTGAACTCTTCATGCCATTAAACTAACTGTTACACATTGTTTTCACATTCACAGACTGGTTCCCCATACAATAGCTGTACACAATAGCTGCCAACCTTTGAATTAGGGTTTCTCATGTCAAATATAGTCTTCACCTTGGGATTAGAGCTTAGTTAGGGTTTCAAACCACCTTGGTAAGGTTTATCCCTTTAATAGGAAAAGTTGCTAGCAACTTTTAGAGTAATTTTTCTTGCTCGAGAAAATTTTTGCTCATCCAAACTCCTAAGACCATACTAAGGTCTTTTACATGACTCTATTGTATAAAAACTCTCCTAATCCCTATTTTAAGATTTTGACAACTCTAGAATAAAAGTGACCTCAGGATGACAACCTGCCCTAAGTCACTTTACAACAAAGTAAGAAGAACACACTACAAAACCAAGACCTCCACTAGGCCTTCACACCCAAGTGAGCTTAAAAACTCTTATTCTACTTACAAGCTTCATTGAAGAAGTGATTCTCACAGAAAAAATTGGATGGTGGGATCCCTTAGAAGGGTGCTCCAACACCACTCAATATCATTCTCTTCAGAAATGTAACATACCTTTTTTCCTTTATCATTATTGTCTCAGTTATCTTTGTGGTAGTGTCAGTAACTTATGTTGTTTCTAATCCCATAGCTTCCTTCACCAGATCGATCTTTGTTTATATCATCTTCTTTCATGTTTGGGCATCTAGCAACAATATGACAAACTTCTTTGTAGTTAAAACATGCTAAAGGTAATTTACCCCTATATCTACCTGTACCTTTAGGTAACCTCCGGGCCATAAGAGCTTCAAGGTCATCAAGCTCATCATCAGTGTTATTGTCATTATCATCATTATTACTTCTACTGCTAGACTTATTGATCTTTAGAGAAGTCATGAAAGCATACTCAACATATAGTACAACACTATTATCATAGTTGTTCAGTTAAAAAGTTGTTAGCTTACCAATTAGATTATCAAGAGTGAGATTATTGTTAGGTGTTGACCTCATTTCATGTATTGCAGATATTCTGATTGCATAAATAGGCAATAAAGTCCTTATAATTTTTCTTACCATTGTATCTTCATCAATGACACCACCAGATCCTCTAATAGCATTAACTACCTCATTTATTTGGTTTGTGTATTGCACTATGTTTTCTCCTTCTTTCATTTTCATATCATCGAATCTTCCTCTTAAACTTTCAACTCTGGCTCTCTTGACATTTGCATCACCATTATAAACTTGAGAAATTTTATCCCACATTTCCTTTGAAGTAAGGAAATCCTTGACATCTTCCGGCATTTGATAGAGCAACAGCAATCTCCATCATAGTAACATTATGCTCATGTCTATCTCTTAATTGATCTAGAGTCAAAGGTCTAGTAGGTGGTGCTAAGTAGCCATTATCCAATAGGGTGATGGCAGAATTCCCAATCCCAAATATATGAAGTCTCATTCAGCTTTGTCATATTGTAAAGTTGTCCTTATTCAGCTTTGGCACTTCCCTCTTATACATTTTGTGATCTTTCTTTTGAAGTCCTTAAAACTCTATTCCAAGAAACCAATACACTCTAATACCAATTGTTAGAATAATTGAGAGGGGGGTGAATCAGTTATCCATAGTCCCAAATACAAAATGTATCACTTAAAACAAATTCAGCTGATTTTGGAGCTCGGTAAACATGAAATACTAAACTGTCTATGTAATTCCTGGTAAAGCTCTCTGATGCTCGGTATTGTTCTATAGTTTGGTTCTTCTTGAACCAGTCTGATTAGGAATGCATGAAGCTATGTTCACGTGATATCTCTGCAGTCTCCTTCTTCTGGCATACATTTCACAATGAAACCCTAGTCTCTTATATAGACAAGTAAACCATTTTCTTTTCATCCATCAGATTTTTTCACTTAATCTCCTTCATTGATTTTTTCATTGAAACCTTCCTTGATAGATGTGTCAATGACTCATTTCAATTCCATCCTTTAGATCTTCTTTGAATTTTGTTAGTCGTTGATCTCATAACAAAATTTATCTTTCCACCTCATAATAATAAACTTTATAGCTCATCAATTTCTATCGGCTAAACTAATCATTTAGCTCTTTTGTCCATACTTGATTAACAAAGAAATGTGTCCATAAACACAAGCTCAGTTGATACTATCACTCGGTATACACTACACTGGCTCAGTGTATTCTGGAATGCTTCATTAACTGACCACATTTCTTTGTAACATTTTTCTTCTATCTTCATAACAAATTACTGTAACATAATCAAGTCAACAATATGAATTCATAGACTCCTCAATAAGTTACCAAGAGTATTCCTTATCCTCATCTATCATATCCATCTTCCTCCATGTAGATATTTCAGTTCTTCATCTTTTATCCTCTTTTATAGATGTATAGATATTTGCAAGTATCATGATAAGTACTGTCAAAACTAGTTGACATCAATGACAACATAATGACTGATTCAATTATCTTACATATCAATTCAGTGCTTGGTGATCTCTAATTACTTGTAGTTCATCAATCAAGTTCTCAATCAATTATAGTTCATCACTTTCATATTTGATCTAGATATATTTCATATTACACATATATTCACATGTGTTTGATGAACTATATTTCATTTCTAGAATCTACAGTCAATTGATGTGTTTGATGTTATATTTCATTTCTAGACCTTTTTGATAGAATTTTTGACACATGATTGATCCATACGTTTCATATTTACAGTACTTGATCTACACATGATTGATGTTTCATGTAATACCTCTCCTATGGTGATACTTAGACTTTTATGATTTGGACATTTTATTATTATTATGGTCAAGACTATACATTTACATTTATGTTTTGTGGATGATGACATGATGAATATGCTCATTTATGGTTAGTAATTACATGTTTATGAGATTAGAAAATTATCTATTTTTATATGGATCTAACCCAATTATTTGAATCTAACCACTATCATTATGTTTTATGTTTCATGGATGTGTCTGATGTGTTTTTCATGACTCCAGGATGAAGTCGTAGTTACTCACTTAGTTGAGGTCCACACGATGTATCGATCCTGGTCATCTGCTTGCATATATCTTATTTGTATCTCCATATGTATATATATGTATCTCTTCTTGGTGATGCAGGATTGCAAGTACCGGGTGTCGTCTCCACCTGGCTTCACAGGTCTGAGCGATCCCTCAAAATCCTCGATCATTGTTGTTGTTACGGAGGTATCACCAGGTCCACAGGAAGAAACTTCACCTTTGATCCTTTTATCCTTAGGTGGGAAGTGTCGAGTCAGTCCCTTGTGTGAATGTCTTATGTGGTTTTTGTAGTTGATGGAATTGTGGATCTTGTAGCTAGTTCTTGCCTTCGTGATATGTTCAATTCTGTTAGTAGATCACGGATGTAGATTATTGTTCATTTGAGGGTATGATTTAGTAGCGTATCTCATTAGGAGCGATTTTGAGTGCAATTAAATCATGTGGTTTTTAATACCCATGATAAGGATTAATTTTATGGTATTTTAATGTCTAAGGAAATATTAATAATAAAAGGTTTTAAATAATAGTGGTAAAATTCTAACCTATGCTAGTGGCTACTTAATATATACATATATATTTTAGAATGAGGATTAAGGTATGAATAAACAATATAGTTTATAATAATGTTATTCTAATGTTTAACATTAATAATACTGTACCTTATTTATGGTATTATTTTATAATACTAATAATGACAAAGAGTCTATAGCAATAAAAATAATAATATGTTTTATAATAATAATATTATGCTTGTAATAATATTTGTAATAATAATAATATATGTACACATAGGCATATGGGTGCACACATATGCATATGCATACATATATTTATATATAATTAGTACCATGTAGTTATTTATTGTATTAATAAATAATTAGATCAATTAGCGGTATGGTAAATAGGATTATCCTATTACCATAGTTGAATAATTTAATAAATTGTTTTAAGATTATAATATTTATTTTAATATCATTAAATTTGGGGACTTAGATTATAGTTTATTTATCCCTTTTCGGGAATGAGTTTTGAAAACCATCTCTTTAACGGATGGATAGTTGAGATGGTTGCACCAATTGGATTACCTATGCAACCACCTCCTCCATCCTATTTACAGGAAAGATTTCCTGTGTAAAAGGGAGTTGGGAGAAGAGGATTATTATTATTATTGTTGTAGAAAATTTATCCTGTGAGTTTGGCATTTGGATTGTTACGGGTAGAGGCTGGAAGATTGCAAGCAAAGGGATTCAAAGGAGTGTTGGAAACATTGGAGAGGGTTTGATCTTCCTTCTTCTCCAACTGGTCTTCGCAGGAATCCAGGTTGGAATCCATCCCGAGAAGTAGATTTATTTTGTAGAATGAATGTAAAATCTAGATTTCTGGAAAAGTTTCTGTATATTGTGCTATGGTTGCAAAATATGTATATATGCATTATTGTAGTATTATTATCTTGTGTATATGAATGATCTATTACTTGATGAGATTATGATTGTTTACCTTTTTGTTTAGAATCGAAAACTATATATATATATATATATATGTTTTATTTTCTATGTATTTGAAATGTGTTTGTGGAAAGTTATTTTACGAATGTTTGTATGTTCACTATGGTGAAACCTCCCTAGGAGGGTAGAAGTGGTTTTTATATGGTAGGGTAGTGTATTTTACTGTCACTGGATGTATTATGAATGCTTCCAGATTTTAGAACTTTTGTTGCAACCTTACTGTTTCATGTCTATTTATGTGCCACCTTTCTTTTCCCAGATCTAGAATATATTTGTTAGATAGATAGGGAGGATTGATGGGCTATTTCTGAAGGGAAACTGGGATATCTCAAATGGGCCGTGCTCATTTTAGGCAACCTTAGTCCCCATAACACCCAGTTTTACCCGCAAGACAAAGTTGACAGTCGTTCTCTGCAGTTCCAGTCGGCTCAGTGTGTTAACCGAGTTAGGTCAGTAATGTGTTAACAGAGTTAGGTTGGTAATGTGTTAACTGAGTTAGGTCGGTAATGTGTTAACCGAGTAAGGTCGGTAATGTGTTAACCGAGTTAGGTCGGTAATGTGTTAACCGAGTTAGGTCGGTAATGTGTTAACCGAGTAAGGTCGGTAATGTGTTAACCGAGTTAGGTCGGTAGTGTGCTAATCGAGTCAGGTCGGTATAGTGGTAACCGGGCCAGGTCGGTAGTGTGTCAACTGAGCAATACTGTGTCAACCGACCAGCCCAGTATAAATTGAGGAAAATAGGATTCAGACTTTATACAATTATATTATAACATTTAAGTATAAGTTTACGTACTTTAATTTCTTATACTTTAAGTTATACTTGTATAAAGGGATTAGGTACCCTTTGAATCCATTGGAATAGGTTTCAGGTTCCTAGGAGTTAAGTTGTAACTTTTAAATTTTAGATTTTTAATTAAATCAGACTTAGTCAATTTTCAGGATTAGCCAGGTTTTAGGTTTAGAAAGAAATTTTGTATAAACCTGAAGATTGTTCATTCCTTGTTTAGTGGAGATTATTTTCAGTACATTTAGATGCCTTTATTGAGATAGGATGTTTGTAAGGAGCAGTTTAGGGTTTAGAGTCAAGACATTTTAAACATTCTTAAACGTACTTGATTTCTCTAAACATACATAACTATCCTATTATTTCCAATTCTTTGTAGTAGTTTTCAAATGTGTTTACAATGTGCTTCTACTATGTGTATGATGTAATTGTGATGTATGGGTTGAGGGTAGAAAACCTAATGACACCTAGTGAGTGGCTCTCAATGCGGGGCTGGGGCCCTAAAGTGGCTAGAACCAGGATAACCGACTGAAGAGTTATTTAACAAGTGAAAATTTAATTAAACTGATGGGAATGGGTTAAAACATTAAAAAGATTAAATGTGCCTCACCCATGCCATTAGTGCTAGTAAAGGCTATGGATGGGAGTGGGAGAAGGTACCTATGCGTAGGTACGATCGAATGGCACTTGTCTCTACGAAAGGCATTCGATCCCGCATGTGCCTACTTGGGGGCCGGGGCCCGAAGTGGCTAGTACCAGGACAACCCAAGGAGTGAGGGCTATGCGATGAAACTCACTTAGGTTGTTGCTTAGAGTTTCTACCCAAGCCTTAGAACCTTTTGGGAAAGATCTATACTTTGACTCTCTTTTCATTTGCTATTTTGGGAAAGATTACCCAACCCTAGGTTTGGCCTAGCTATTCCTTCTTTGTGGACCTTGGTGTTTATCTCCTAGCACGGGGGAGTGGGCCTTATAGGTATCCATTTGGTTGGCTGGTAAACATTTTTATCGAGGTATCTTTTGCAGATACATGCTTGAAGATTCATGCTTGCTTATGTACCAGATTTGAAGAATGAAGGCCTTGTGGTTATATTTCATGATGCATAATCTTGTTACCTCTTATGAGGAGTTGAATGCAATGTAATCAATAATGTATTTCAAAATGATGTAATTGGAATGGGTAGACTTAGGAAGAAGGGAAAAGGGAAATGTGAACTTTATGTTTAAGATGTATGTTGGAAAAGAAAAGGATTTTTCTAACATTCCAAATTATGTAACATGCTTTCATTATTTTGTTTAAGTGAAGCTATTGAAAAACCAAATGTAGTATATTTTTAATGTATCAAATGAGTTGGATAAATTTTATAAGTTACATTGTTCATAAAGGATATTTAGGAATATAGCTGATTTTTAAATGGAAAGTTGAAGTGAAAATATTTTGTATTTCTTAAAGATATGATGCAATTTGCTTTGAGAAATAAATCTTGTTGTTAGTTTACTTAATGGATTTGATTGAATCATGCATTTAAAGGGAAAAGGGAACCTTGGAAGGAGTCTAAGTTTAAGTTTTGATTACATAACTCTTTTCCTAGTTCAAAATTTTTCATAAATTTTTACTTAGGTTTTCTTTTGTTAAGAGAATCTTTGTTCTCTTCCCTAGTTCCCTTGCGGGGCATGACATTTCATGCATGTTATATATATACTTTCACTCTAGATATGTGTGCATGTGTGATGAACTTGTATACATGTTTGATTCTTCATGATTTCATGTGATTTCAAATTTATAAATGTAAATTTTCAATACTTTCAATAGATTACATACATGTGTTTAATTTAAATTTACATGTGTACATGTTGGATTATATATGAATTTTATGTTTTAAATTTATATGTACATGTGTTTGATTCAACACATGAATGATGTTTGATTGTACATGTTTATGAAAGTTATGAATGATGTAAATTTGACACATGTGAGCTATATAATTGAGATCTAGATGTTTGATTGAATCTTACTTATATTTAAATGTACATTCGATAATAGTTGTGCACATACTTTTAATTTAATGTTGTTGTACTTCAAGTAGATTTTATATTTAAAACATGCACATCTAATTGGGTCTAATTAGGTCCTAATTGGGTCTAATTAGGTCTAATTAGGTCTTAATTAGGTCTAATTGGTCCTAATTGAGTCTAATTAGGGGCTAATTGGCTCTAATTGAGTATAATTGGGTCCTAATAGGTCATATTAGGTCCTAATTGGTTCTAATTGGGTCTAATTAGGTCCTAATTAGGTCTAATTAGGTCCTAATTAGGTCTAATTAGGTTCTAATTAGTCCTAATTAATCTAATTAAGTCTAATCAGGTCCTAATTAGTCTAATTAAGTCTAATTAGGTCCTAATAGATTGAATATTAGGTCCTAATTGGTTCTAATTGATTCTAATTAGGTCCTAATTAGTTCTAATTGGGTCTAATTGGGTCCTAATTGGGTCTAATTAGGTCCTAATTAGTCTTAATTGGTCTAATTAAGTCTAATTGGGTCCTAATTGGTTCTAATTGTGTCTAATCAGTCTAATTAAGTCTAATTAGGTCCTAATTGGTTCTAATTGAGTCCAGTTAGGTGCTAATTGGTTTTAATTAAGTCTAATTAGGTCCTAATTAGTTTTAATTGGGTCTAATTGGGTCCTAATTGGGTCTGATTAGGTGGACTAATTAGTCCTAATTGGTCTAATTAAGTCTAATTAGGTCCTAATTGGTCTAATTAAGCCATATTAGGTCCTAATTGATTCTAATCGGTCTAATTAAGTCTAATTAGGTCCTAATTGGTTCTAATAGGTCATATTAGGTCCTAATTGGTTCTAATTGTGTCTAATTAGGTCCTAATTAGTTCTAATTGAGTCTAATTAGGTCCTAATTAGTTCTAATTGGTCCTAATTGGTCCTAATTGGTCCTAATTGGTCCTAATTAGTTCTAATTGGTCCTAATTAAATCTAATTGGTCCTAATTAGTTCTAATTGAATCTAATCAATCTAATTAAGTCTAATTAGGTCCTAATTGGTTCTAATAAGTCATATTATGTCCTAATTGGTTCTAATTGAGTCTAATTAGGTCCTAATTAGTTCTAATTGAGTCTAATTAGGTCCTAATTAGTTGAATATTAGTTCCTAATTGGTTCTAATTGAGTCTAATCGGTCCAATTAAGTCTAATTAGGTCCTAATTGGGTCTAATTAGGTGGACTAATTAGTCCTAATTGGGTCTAATTAGGTAGACTAATTAGTCCTAATTGGTCTAATTAAGTCTAATTAGGTCCTAATTGGTCTAATTAAGTCCAATTAGGTCCTAATGGGTCATATTAGGTCCTAATTGGTTTTAATTAAGTCTAATCAGTCTAATTGAGTCTAATCGGTCTAATTAAGTCTAATTAGGTCCTAATTGGTTCTAATAGGTCATATTAGATCCTAATTGGTTCTAATTGGTTCTAATTGGTTCTAATTGAGTCTAATTAGGTCCTAATTGGTTCTAATTGAGTCTAATTAGGTCCTAATTAGTTGAATATTAGGTCCTAATTGGTTCTAATTGAGTCTAATCGGTCTAATTAAGTCTAATTAGGTCCTAATTGGTTCTAACGGGTCATATTAGGTCCTAATTGGTTCTAATTGGTTCTAATTGAGTCTAATTAGGTCCTAATTGGTTCTAATTGAGTCTAACTAGGTCCTAATTAGTTGAATATTAGGTCCTAATTGGTTTTAATTGAGTCTAATCGGTCTAATTAAGTCTAATTAGGTCCTAATTGGTTATAATAGGTCATATTAGGTCCTAATTGGTTCTAATTGAGTCTAATTAGGTGCTAATTGGTTCTAATTGAGTCTAACTAGGTGCTAATTAGTTCTAATTGAGTCTAATTGGGTCCTAATTAGTTCTAATTTAGTCTAATTAGGTCTAATTAGGTCCTAATTAGTCCTAATTGGCCTAATTAAGTCTAAATAGGTCCTAATTGACCTAATTACGTATAATTGGGTCCTAATAGGTTGCATATTAGGTCCTAATTGGTTCTAATTGAGTCTAATCGGTCTAATTAAGTCTAATTAGGTCCTAATTGGTTATAATAGGTCATATTATATCCTAATTGAGTCTAATTAGGTGCTAATTGGTTCTAATTGAGTCTAATTGGGTCCTAATTAGTTCTAATTTAGTCTAATTAGGTCTAATTAGGTCCTAATTAGTCCTAATTGGTCTAATTAAGTCTAAATAGGTCCTAATTGACCTAATTACATATAATTGGGTCCTAATAGGTTGCATATTAGGTCCTAATTGGTTCTAATTGAGTCTAATTGGTCTAATTAAGTCTAATTAGGTCCTAATTGGTTATAATAGGTCATATTAGATCCTAATTGAGTCTAATTGAGTCTAATTAGGTGCTAATTGGTTCTAATTAAGTCTAATTGGGTCCTAATAGGTCATATTAGGTCCTAAATGGTTCTAATTGAGTCTAATTAGGTCCTAATTAGTTCTAATTGGGTCTACTTAGGTCCTAATTAGTTCTAATTGGGTCTAATTGGATCCTAATTGGGTCTAATTAGGTCCTAAATAGTCCTAATTGGTCTAATTAAGTCTAATTGGGTCCTAATATGTCATATTAGGTCCTAATTGGTTCTAATTGAGTCTAATCGGTCTAATTAAGTCTAATTAGGTCCTAATTGGTTCTAATAGGTCATATTAGGTCCTAATTGGTTCTAATTGAGTCTAATTAGGTGCTAATTGGTTCTAATTGAGTCTAATTGGGTCCTAATATGTCATATTAGGTCCTAATTGGTTCTAATTGAGTCTAATTAGGTCCTAATTGGTTCTAATTGAGTCTAATTAAGTCCTAATTGGTTCTAATTGATTCTAATTAGGTCCTAATTAGTTCTAATTGGGTCTAATTGGGTCCTAATTAGTCTCAATTGGTCTAATTAAGTCTAATTGGGTCTTAATTGGTTCTAATTGAGTCTAATCAGTCTAATTAAGTCTAATTGGGTCCTAATTGGTTCTAATAGGTCATATTAGGTCCTAATTGGTTCTAATTGAGTCTAATTAGGTGTTAATTGGTTTGAATTGAGTCTAATTAGGTCCTAATTAGTTCTAATTGGGTCTAATTGGGTCCTAATTGGGTCTAATTAGGTGGACTAATTAGTCCTAATTGGTCTAATTAAGTCTAATCAGGTCCTAATTGGTCTAATTAAGTCTAATTGGGTCCCAATAGGTCATTTAGGTCCTAATTGGTTCTAAGTGAGTCTAATCAGTCTAATTAAGTCTAATTAGGTCCTAATTGGTTCTAATAGGTCATATTAGGTCCTAATTGGTTCTAATTGGCTCTAATTGAGTCTAATTAAGTCCTAATTGGTTCTAATTGAGTCTAATTAGGTCCTAATTAGTTCTAATTGGTCATAATTGGTTCTAATTAGTCCTAATTGGTCCTAATAGGTCTAATTGGGTCTAATTAGGTCTTAATTGGGTCTAATTGGGTCTAATTAGGTCCTAATTGGTCGTAATAGGTCCTAGTCAGATCTAGTTAGGTCTAATAGGTACTAATAGGTCATAGTTAGGTCTAGTTAGGTCTACTAGGTCCTAATACATATCTAGTAAGGTCTAATTAGTAGATAGTTAAACCTCTAATTGGTTGAGGACTAATACCTATCTAATTGGTCATAATAGGTCCTAATAGGTCAGGTAATTGGTCCTAATTGGTCTAATAGGTCCTAATAGGTCCTAGTTAGGTAGATAGTTAGGTCGAATTGGTCCTAATTGGTCTAATAGGACCAAATAGGTCTATCATTAGGTCTAGTTAAGTCTAATAGGTCCTAATTGTTCCTAATAGGTCTTGATTGGTCTAGTTACCTGTCTAATTGGTCCTAATAGGTCTAGCTAGGTTTAGTTAGGTCTATTTGGACCTAATAGGTCCTAATACATCTAAGTGGTCAAACTAACAAGTCCTAATAGGTCTAATTGGTCCGAATAGGTCCTAGTTAGGTCTACTTGGTCCTAATAGGTCTAGTTAGGCCTCTAATTAGTCTTAATAGGTCCTAATTGCTAATAATTTGTCTTATTAGGTCTAATTAGCTCTAAAATTAGGTATTACAATATCACATTTACATGATGAACATTAAGACAAGGCTTGACCATCAACTTAAAATATCTAGAGAGAAACAACTTAGACTTACCTTGTTTCCTACGATAATATCTTTTTCATGATTCTTCACGTAATCTTTGTTCAACCTCTTCTAAATAATGTCGTGTACTCTTGTTTAGCCTTCTCTTTTTATTTCTCATCACAACTTAGAAAATTGTTTCATGCCAAAATGTCTTCCTTCTCCTAAATGTGAATTATTTTATAGCTTTCGGATTAATGAAATGAAAAAATAATACATTTATTTATATGTAATCGTTATTAACCTGAAATGACACCAAATAGGCTAACTTGGGTTTCTATCAAAAGTCAAAGTTGACTTTTGATCAAAAGTAACTTACTTTCTATCTAAAGTAAGTTAGTTATGGCTAAAAATTGCATTAAACGTGAAAGTACTTTTGATAGAAAGTACTTTTGATCAAAATCCAAAAGTTTCAATCAAAAGTACTTTGTATCGAAAGTACCTGGTTTAGGCCATGTTTGCAAGCTATGAAGAAATTTTGAGAATTTCATGGCTTCAAGCCTCAAGAGTGGTGATTAAATGGAAGAATAAGAAGACATCCTTTTGCATACAACAAGTACTTAGAAATGGCTTTCTAATGATTATATATTTGACTATTTTTTAATTTATTATGTGTATGTTTTTTTACGTTAATCGAATGTAGGTTTTTTATCAAATATAAACCTCTAAGTTTGATGTTCAATGAAAAATAGTACAAAGGGGTAAAAATTATGAAAAATAATAGTGCCCTCCATCTTCGAGTCTCCTTTCTATCAAAAAAATATATTTGAAATTCGATAAATACACAAGTTATAAGCTATGTAGTTAAGGTATGTCAAAATTATGGTTTAGTCAACTTCAAACGTTAATAAAATATGCAATAATCATGATAATGTCATCAAACCAATTGCATGCCCTCTGTATGGATGTTACAAAACTAAATTCAAAATAATCACATTCATATCTATTTTACAAAAAAATTTATACTCTATGAAAACAATGTTACTATTTGAAAATGACGTTTTCAGCACCATACCAGTTTTCATGGGAGAAAGAAAAAAGTAACCAAATAAATTCAAAAAAATCAAATATATATATATATTTAGAATCTAGACATAAAATCCTAAAAGACTCTAATTTACTTCATCCTCCAATTTCGAACGGTTCAATGGCAATATGCATCTGAATCTGAAATTTTTTCTCAAAATGTAGAGTTCAGTGTCCGTTCAGGCAAAAATGTGTAACCCACTATTGTGGGTTCACCCTTGTCTAGAGAGCACCCAAGTCTTGTTCAAAGAAGACAATTTGTTCAAAAGAAAACTCAATGAGGCTATTGAAATCTATAGTCACCCCGCCCACTTGAAGCATGATGATAGTTTGATTCTTAGTGGTTCTTGGCACCCCCTATTATTGAACCTTGGACATTCTTCCTTTTCCTTCACGCTCTTTTCCTTTCTTCATTCTCCTCTTATTTCCCCTAAAACCTTTAGTATTTTCACCCTTTTCTTGTGCTCTCTCCTCTTTGATTTTTTTCCATTCACATCCTTTCCATTTCTCTCTCTCCCATCCTTCCCTCTTTCTTTAAGTTTTTTCCTTGACTTTGTACTTTCATAATGACCTCTTTCATTTCAAATTTATTTTCCTTTTTCTCTTAGCTTAGCCCCCTTTTCTCCTCCAGGTTATATGTATGCATATATGTATATGTATATACATATACATATACATATACATACATACATACATATTCTCCTCCTTGTCCCTTCGCTCTTTCCTTTCTTAATTTTCCATGTTCATTTTGTTTAGTTTCCATTTCTTTATCTCTTCTCTCAGCCTTAATTTTTTATTGCCTTCTATTATTTTTGTAGACACCTAAAATTCATTTGCCAAATAAAAATATTTTAAAAAATTTATTAATTATTAATTATTTAATAAATTATCCCAAAACTCTTTAAATAAATAAATAATTTATATAAAACCCTAAAACCTTCCTAAACCTATTTAGAAGGTGATTCCTAACCTTCATAATCTAAACCACCCTCCTTTGAATTTTGGTCAAACCCCCTCATTAATGAGCCTTACAAACTCATTAATGACTCCTTACACCCTCATTAAGGCTCTTACAACCTCTTGATGAAGCCCATGACCCTTCTTCCATCTTGGTCCCCTAGGCACACTTCCCTATCATTTCTCACACATGTGTGAGCAACCCTTAACCCTCATCCCCTTGACCATACCTCTAACCACACCCCAGACTCTACCCCTAACCTTGAATCTGACCCTAACTCTCCTTCCTAAGCCAAGCCCTTAGGAAAATCCTATAAATATTCCTCCTTCCAAGAGAAAATTATTAGCTTAGTTTTTTATCATTCATGCATAGTTATCATGAACATTTTTATCTAGATCATCTTATCTTAAATCCTAATTGTTAGAATTAACTCATTTCTAATCTTTCTAACTCACATATTAGATTAGCATTAATGGATTAACCTAGTTTATTTCATTTATTTTCATAGCATAATCATCACATCACTTTCATATTTGGATAAAATCAATCTTAGCATAAGCATTCTTAGCTTAATTTGCATTTTAGCTTCATTAGGCTCCTTGGGGCTCTAGGGGCAAATCAAGTGTTCCATACCTAATTTTATGCCACTTTGGGGTTCTCATGGTCCCTGATTGATCCTAAACCTTCCTAATATTCATTAGGGACATGCTCCTAGTGTTTTAAAAGCACACCCACATCCCTAACTTGAGAGCAAATCAAATGGTGACAAGGTGCTCTTGTTTAAGCTCTATCTAAATGTCTTTGTCAATTTTTTTTACTATATGATAGGAATATTATGTTAGGATAATATTTTAATGTCTACTCTTGTTCCAAAAAGGTTAGGTTTTCTCTTATCACATTTTGGCATGCCCCATGGGACACCACAAGCATTCTAAACTACATTTTTTAAGGTTTTTTTTGGCCAAAAACTGAATTTTTGAAGCATCGCAAACAAATTTTTCTGAAGTTTCATACAAAAAATCCATAAATGGCATGAATTTTTGTATGGGAACCCCCCATATGTCATATGAGTTCATGTATATTGTCGTTTGGGCCTTTTTGCTTGTGTTTTGAGTTGTTTTCCACTTTCTAGCTCAAGTGTCGTATGGGTAGTAAGGTATTGTCGAGTATGGGTACTTATGAAATTTCATACGACACTGTAACCTAAAAAAATCCCTGGTCTTTATTTTTTTATGGGAAGAAGAGGGCTTGTATGAAGCCCTAAACTTGATTTTTACTAACTTTTGGGGCATGTTTGGGGATCCTAGTGACCCTAGGCTTCAAACTTATAATTTATGACCCCATGCTCTTGAAGGTAATTTTTGGAGGCCAATTTAATAACCAAAAAACTAAATCCTTAAGTCTCATGAGCCTTCTTGAATGTTTAGGAACCTAAAAAATTCATTTATTTAGCTTAAAATGAACTTTTATTCACTCTTGAATGCCTTAAATGGAACAAAATGTAAATCTTTCCTAAACATTTCCCAATCAATCCTGAACAATACTAATAATTCCTATTAAATGCTAGAGAAATAAAACTCAATTCTAATGTCTTTCTTTTGGCTAAAAAGAACTTCATTCATGCAAATCTAAGGTTTTTTAGGGGTTTTTCATGCAAACTAGGAACAATTCAAAATTTTAGTGCTTAAAAAGGACTAAAACTGCATCTCATTCCTAATCAGTTCCTATTCAATCCTAAACCATCCTAAATGTTCCTAAATCAATCCTAATGCATTTTTCTTAGTTAAAACAAACTTATTTTGCAAAATCTTGAATGTTTTCAGAGTTTCATGCATTCATAAAGCAATCTAGGAACACCTCTTTGTGGGCCTAAAACTAAATTCTAAAGCACAAAGTCTTGAATGAACCTAAAGAAATCAAATTCAAATAAAAATTCATTTTTCTTATGTTCCTAAAGAAAACACAATCTTGAATTCCCTAATTGAAACCAAATCATTTTCATTTCATTTTAAAAGTTCAATTCAGGGTCCTAAAGGCAAACACAATCTTGAATGCAAAAGGTTAAAAACTTGCAATATCTTTTTAAAGCTTTCTTGTCTTCAAAGAATGAACAAATCAAAAACTTAAACATATGTGTTTTCAAGTCTTCATTTGAAAATCACTTAATCAAATTGGGAAAGGAACTCTTCATGGTGTGATTCTAGGAGTCTTCAATTTTGCAAATCCTTGTTAGCATAAGTGACGTAAAATGAATTGACCTCAAACTGGTACTTCCCCGGTCGGTATATAAATAAAGCATTGAGAAAACTCTCACTTCATCCCCTCAATCTTGGGTGATGCATGTTGATGGTAGCCTAAGGTAGGTGAATATCCCTACTATTTCAGCATGGTCAACTAGGCTCTTAAGTGAGTCACACATGTACAAACTGATTAGGAGGACACCATAGACCAAATTAGACACTTGTTAAATTAGAGGCTTCCCAATCTACTCCCAAAGGTATCAAAATATTTGTGCAAGGACCGATCCAAATGGTTTACTGAATCACCTTAAGATTACTCACCATATGTATCCCTTTTGGGATATCAAGTTGTAGGAAAATATTTTTATACTATCCTATCTTCTAGGTAGTTCTTTCTTGATGTGTTTTTTTAAGTTTCAAACTTAGTGAAAAACATCTGTTGAACACACACAAACAAAGATTTATACACAACAAATCCTTTTTCCATGTCATTCAAATCCTCCAAATCTAGAATTCATCTAATCTTTTAGAATCTTGTCATCCTAATCTCCTAATCACGGTCTTCTAGTTATCATGCATCTTCCCATTCCAATCTTGTCCTCCTTTTCTCCCATCCTAGGTTAGCAGAGTCATCTTGGTCATCCCTCACCCTTTTTTTTGTCTTCTTCTAGATTCAATCTTTGCTCCTATCTTGAGCCAAATCCAATCCTAGTCTGAGCTTCTCGGTCGCCCTAATCAAATCCTAGTCTAAACTTCTTAGTCTTCCAATCCATCTTCATCCTTCATTCCTATCCAACTCAACCACAAGTCAACATGTCTCAAATATATTATTATGATTTTAGTTGCCATGTCTTTTCCCCCACTCCATCCTATTCCAATGATGATGGAATTCTTTTTGATCATGATGAGTACTTTGAAAACCTTAAAAGGCTTACTCCAAACATACCCCAGAATGCAATCTGTATACAAATAAATGTACCTTCATAGAATTATTGTTAATCAATGACAAATAAATGAAATAAGAACTAAATACAACCACAATTGAGAAAATATTTCACAATATCAAAGACTAATTGAGCATCCTATGGCTCTCTAATTAGAATGAATAATGAAGCTCTCAGCAAGCTCACTAATGACAGTTCTAATATGAGAATGATGATGATAAGACAATGCTAATGCTAAAGCTCACAATTATCAATATGAAATACTAAAATTTCTCTCAAAATTCTTTCTAAATTCAAATTGCAAGAGGTTTGATGCAATTCTCAGATAGGTGGTTGATGAATTATGAAGGATTTTAGGCTTCCTTTTATAGATTTTCCCAATGTGAGGGGGTGTGGTTGAATTTGATCATGGTTGAGTTGGGGTTAAGGTTTTGGTTCCACCCTTTGAAGACAAAGAAAATTTTGTGTCCTCAAAGCTTGGGACAAGTAGACAAGATGGATGGTTGAGATTCTCTCTCACTTTGAGTGAATGAGATTCAATTTGGCTTGATCCATGTGAATGCCTTTCCTTTAATCTCATTGGTTGATTGATTTTTCTCTCTTTTTGTGTTGTTGAGAGTAATTGATTTTAATTAATTGATTTAATTGATTTTGTTTAGCCATGTACCCCTTGAATGGGTTGAATTAATTTAATCCCAGACTATACAATTAATTAAATTAATTATATTTTGATTTGATTGCACTTGATTAAAATGCTCTTAATTTTGATTGATCTTGTTTTAAGATTTGATTTTCATTTTGATTGGCTAATTATGCATTGTGATTCAATTGATTCAATTATGTCCTTGATTTACTTTGATTTTACTTCATTTGCTTTGAATTATCATTAAATTGTCTTTGTCCATTTTTAGGTGATTACATAATCATTCCTCAAAACTAGCCTATCATGCCTTCATTCATATCCACTAATTCTCCTTATCCTACCTTTGACAAGGGAAATCCATTATCCTATTCATCTATACCTTCTTCCTATTCCATATCCACCTAGCCCCAACATGCATCATTCCTACCTCCATCCTCTTCCATGGTCATATCTAAATCACCATATTTCCACAATAACACTATCAACTACATCCCTTATCCAAATCCTTAATCGTGTTCTTATCCTCCAAACCATTTCCAAATCCAAAATCATATTCTTCCAATCCATTATCCTGATCCCCCATCCTATCTTGATCCTCCATCCACTATATCCTATCTCAATCCAAAATCTTTCATTCCTACCTACATTGCCAAAAATCCCCTCCTACAAGAAGAATGCATCCCTCAATCCACTTCATATCCCATATCTCAATCCATCACCCTTACCCCATCATTTATCCAATCAATTTCACAAGCTTCCTCTATGCCCACCTATGTGAACTATCTAGTCATTCCATCCTCCAACTCCTCTTCTGCACCATCATCTCCTCGAGCAAGTTCACAATATTCTACCCCACCATCATATGAGGACTATCCTAGCTCCCCATCTCCTACACATTCCAATCCTTCACCTCAACCCCCATCACAAAAGTCTCCAAGGAATTTCACAAGGAAGCCAGTAAAATATCCCACTGCTCAAGCTGAAAAGTCATTCCATCTCAATCCTTCATGTGAAGCCACCAGTAATGAGGCCCATCAATCTCCTACACCTATCATCCTTCCTCCATATATCTCATCTATGGTTCCTCTTCCATCTGCTAGAATAATTGAGTCCCTTCCATCTATTGCCTCCATCCAATCCCCATCCATGTCTCCTCCTAGCATTATCCAAAGCACAAACAATGAGCCTCATGAATTCACCCTTCTTCCCACCATCACAATTATAGAATCTCCCATCCTTCCATCCACTCCATTTGAAGGATCCATTCATACATCCCCCATTGCACCATCCACAACAATCCCATAAATTTGAGATCTTTTCCAAAAGCATGTTGAAATATCCATCAAGATAAATCAAAATCCTATCCCTTCACTCCAAGATCCTATCATCCCAGTTCCTCCAATCCAAGATCTTATCATCCCAATATCTCCATCTCAAGATCCATTACCATCTCCCAATCCTAGTCAAGAATCCATCATCTCATCCCTTCCACTTGATGACCATCTAACACATATCCCACCACCATCACTCTATCCTCTTAGTCCACTTACATTTGTCAAGAAAATCCCACTTGAAGAAGAAGAAATGAGTTTCATGTCTTCCACCCTAGCACCTGATACTGCATGATTATCTTATTCCCCAAGTCAAAAATATCTTTGTTTGGATAAAATTCTCAAGAAATGGAATTATCAAGGAAAAGGCTTGGGTGCCCATGAACAAGGAAATCTGGAGCCCATACAGGACAAAAAACATCCAAAATCTTGTGGTATTGGTCACACACCTGAAGGCACTTCCTCCATAAATGTTATTACAGCTAAATCCCAATTCAAGTATACATCCAAAAACACCATCACATTGTTGGTAAACAGATTGTTCTTCTTCTTACACTCCTTTTATTTGCCCAATTTATATCAAAGAACAACTTTACTCAATAGTTGGGAAACTGTTTATGAGAATATCTAGTTTCCCTCTGAATTGAGGTACAGCTCCCTATGTGAAAAATATTCAATGAATTATGTTTTGCTCCTAATTTCTACTGCAAGGTATGTTCTTAACCAGACAAAAATAGAGGAAACTGAGTTTCACCCAGGCAATTGAAATCTCAGGTAGGGTTTAAATGCAGAGATGTTATATTGATGATTTCCACAATCTTATGAATCTCACAACATAACAATATGCAGATGAAAAGTATGCAAGTATAATTATGCAAATGATTATGAAATGCAGATGAAGTATACTAATGCAATTTCACAACCAGTTATAACTCTCTGATTATTCTACTAATTGGCTAAACTGAAAACAATAAAACAAATCTCTGTTCATTCATCATTTCCAATTCAACACAATGAAATAACATCAAATACAGTTGGACAAAAAATAGATGGTACTAGACTTGATTGTCTCTGCAATCAGCTTCACACCAGAATTTTGTCAACCCTTGTATTAACTTCTTTAACAGTATATATAGAGTTTTACAATACATAGCATTCATGGGAATACAAAGTGTTTCAAATTCTAGAATTTGAAAAGACTGAAGACAGGTGTTTTGACATCACAACAAGGAGGAACTGATAAGACTTTGTCCTTTTATCTGATTCAGCTTGAGAAGGTGAACTGAACAGATCTTCATTGGATCAATACGATTTAAAATATCAAAATTGATCGTCATAGAATGGAAGATGTCATATGAACAGTTTCCAACTTATATCTATGAAAGAAATATTATTACCATCATCCTTTTTCTATGTTATTGAAGAGAATTTGATATAACACAAACTGTTTGACTCCCTTGATCAGAGTGACATGTTCACCGTTTATGAATGTTCAACCATCTCAATGTATTAGACCTCTTCTTTGTCCTTGTTTCATAAGAAGTCGACCTCATAGAAGATAAATAATTCTAGTTACAATTTGAATCAATAGTGAGCCGTGTCTTATCACCATGAAAATATTCAATAAAATACTATGCTTAACATATTTGAACTGTTATTCCTCCATTTGTGATGGCTGGTACAATGTATTTATTCCTTCTTCTAAGTCACTCAAAGATATATTATTCCTTTCTTGTAGTGATACCAACAATTTATCTTACTTTTGGATGCATAGCAGCTTCAACAGTTTGTAATTAATGGCTTTAAGATTGCTTTACTGCCACTTCAATCTTATTGACAAAGATTCGATCACCTTCAATACTGAAGTTATATCCAATTGATTCGACTGAGAAACCTGATCCACTATATCAAATTTCTCCTCTACCATCATTTGGGAGAAGACAAACTATTCACACCATAGCAGTAATCTTTTGATCGAACCCACTGTTACTATGTAATTTCCTTATAAAATTAGTCCCCTTTTCTAAGCTTTCTGCTCTTTGTTATTCATGCTAAACTAGAGTGCACAGAACATGCAAGTCAAATTCATTTTATAGCAGGGCAAGCAGAACCAATTGCCTTCGATATTGCAATGAGCCATAACTTACATTGTCGCATGATCGCATGGCATTTTTCTCTGTCATGCAATCATGTGACCACACACCTACCACATTGCCTCTATGACTTTTCCGCACCATAACGAAAAACTGGGGACCGTTGATTTTCCTTTAGAAAGCCGCATGGTATGGATGCCTTTGGACACACCACTTTACACCTGTCACGATCCCGCTATCCCTCTAAGAATCTCTGACTCCATATAGGCTAAGTGGAAGCCGTCGATTTGGTATCTTATAACCGTAGAGAAACTTTTCTTGGCCCCACCTAACACGTGGCTTCATCTCACATGATTGCATAGCACTTATTTAATTCTTGCGATCATGTGATCGCTCTATCATTGGTCAAGTTCGCACATCTTCCAAGAGGTTGCATTTCCCTAGCTAATTACAGCATCTACATTGTTGGCATACATGGACTGCATTGTTGGCATATGTGGGTTCTGACAGACTTCATTGTCACATGATCGCATGGTATTATTTTATTCCTTGCGATCATGTGACCGCTTTATCATTTCGACTTGAAATCTCATGCGGTCTTCTCTAACAGGATCATTAAGGTTCAAAGAATAGATCCAGGTATTCATATTATGAAGATCATCAACTTTTGTTCATTGTAAAAAGATGCATCAAGCGAGTATGAGCTCTGCACTATTGCACATAAAAAGGCCAATACCTGAACTTCACCAATCTTTAATTTTGTTTGTCCACATCTGATTATAGTCATCACCCATATGCTCATTATTGTGATGGGAATCAACTCCATCTTTTGGCCATCTTAACTAATCATCGAGTCATTCATGACTACATAAAACTGTTCCTTGATCCCATTATGATTTTGTACCGATTCATTGCTATTTTCTCTGTAATCACTGAAAAGTTAAGAGCATTATAATAGTCTAGAATATTGATCAGTAGAGACCACTTATACAAAGAAATGAAGTCTTTGCATACTGTCATATGAGATGATCCTCACTGAATAGTCATTACTAGTTTTGCTAATGCATCATCCAAATGAAGAACCCTTTTCTGATTCCTTATGAGTGTCTGAGAATCATGGTCTCCAATTGCCATTCTATCTAAGAAAGATCACCAATAAGATCACATTATCCTTGCCGGGTTGGGAACTATAACCTACCCAATGGTAAAGAGACTTCCAAATAACCCACCTGACTAGAAAAGATAAGACAATAGCAGGGGAACCCGACAAGGATAGCCTATCCAATAAAAGACTTAGACCTAGACTGAGACATGACCAAAAAAATGATGGGTGACTGAAAGTCAGGCAACACACATATTCCCATTGTCCCTCCAAAGCATTCAATTCCATTCCTCCTCCATCATTGCAACCCAAAATGACCTATCACATTCCTCCTTCCATTTTGGGTCCCTATGTCCCAAAATCCACCAGCACATATCCTTCACATACCAAATCCATTTTGGGGCCATACATCCCAAAATATCATCCCCCATCTTATCCTACTCAATCCTTCATCCAAAATCCAATTCCTAGTCAGGATCAATAAAGCCACATTCCCATATATAATATCTACCAATCTCCTTCCATCTCCCCATCCATTCCATCCCGCACACCTCTTCATGTTCCTTCCAATGCTCCTCACAATTTGGATGCCATATCAAAGATGCATAAAGGGAAATATCCACAAAGATCCAAAGATTTCTATGTCCACTCTAAAGGACATGCTCAAGGAAAGAAAAATCCAATCAAGAAATTTGATGCATCCCAATGGCTGCAAAGGCCCATCAAAGAAAAAGTGGAATCAAATGCATCCCAATGGATAAAAAGGCCCATCAAAGAAAAATAGAAATCCAATACATCCCAATGGCCACAAAGGCCCACCAAAGAAAAATAAAAAACTATGTAGATCCCAAAGCAAAAAGATGCAATGCATCTAAACAAAACATCCACAATGGCATCCAAAGTTGCTAAACTCCTAACTACTCATTCCCCTTCTCCATCTTCTAAATCTATTTTGGGTCCTTATGTCCCAATATCTCCTAGCACAAATCCTCCATAATATTTGCATCTATCTTCTAAATCACATCCACTTCATCTAGCTTCCTCACAACATGTGCCAATGTTGGTCCTGACAACATCTCCCTATCATTATTATTTTCTAGTATTCCATCCGAGCACTTTCTACCACTATCTCTCTCGTCCCATGCATATCTGCCATCTCCCCCATCCAATCCATGCCTTTTCATAATCCATCCATCCCAATAAGGTTTTACCAACATCAAATCAACAAGTCATCAACAAATCACAAAGTCACCAAAAGATCAGCAAAAAGTCAGTAGCACATCATAAAATCCATGAAAATTGGAAAAATCAAGAAAAATATCTAAACAAGAAAAGAAAAGAGAAAAACATTCATCCAATGGTGAAAACATAGTAATTAAAGCACCTTGGACAAGTACCGTGATGAAAACCTGGCAAATAGGCATCATGTGTATCCCCCCCAATTCCTTTCTACAATTGGGGGAAATTCCCTTCTATCACATCTTATCCAACATCTCCTCCATCCCATTTGTCTCTCGCCTTGGCCATCCTCTTTTAGATCTTTATAACAAATTAGAGACCACTCGGTATACATTCTTTTTGGCACCTTTCTGCATCCATTTCCCCATTACCAATCTTCATCCACCTCCTATCCTAGCTTCAATCTACCTTCCTCATCCTCTTGTCATCTTATCTTCCATCCAATCATACCCCATCCTAATGCCTTTGAATGAATTAAGAAGGGGCATCTTATTCCTTGGTAAACTATTCCTTGGAGACTTATCCAAATCCTTATCTTCCATCTCCCCAATCCATATCTTCCTCCATCCCAATCCTTATCTTCCATCTCCCCATCCAACTCTGTATCTTCCTCCAATCCTCCATTCAATCCTCAACATTCCTCTATCCAAATCTCTCAGCAAAATCCTCTGTCCTCATCCTCAACAGTTCCTCCAGCGTTCATCCCAAGCATTCCTTCATCCAAATCCTCAAGAAAATCCTCTATCCAAATCCTTATCATTTCTCCATCCAAATCCCCTAGCAATTGCTCCATCCAAATCCTAAGAAAATCCTCTATCAGCAATCCAACATTCCTCTATCCAAATCCTAAGAAAATCCTCTATCATCAATCCAGCATTCCTCTATCCAAAATCTCCAAGCAATTCCTTGCACAACAATCTCAATCATTTCCTCTATCTGCATCCCTCATCAATTCCTCCCACAACAATCTCAAGCATTTCCTCAATCTGCATCCCTCATCAAATCCTCTATCTGCATCCTCGACTTTCCTCTATCCAATCTCTAAGCACTCCTCTATTCACAGCTCCCAGAAAATCCTCTATCCACATCCCTTAGTGTTTCCTCCATCTTTCCATCACTTGGTATCATCCCTTGTCATTGGTATCTATCTATAGGCTACCCTCATGAAATACAATGCCATTCATCCATATCTTGATTCTCCCAGTAATCTTCCAAAGTCTAACATCAAGCCAATCCATCTAATCACATCCTTAGTCTTGCTCCTAGTATTGTGGCAAGCCTTGATCTCAATCCAATCGGCATCATTGGTATGCTTCCTTCCCAAATTCATGTCATTTTAGGACACATCATCCATCATCATCCTATCCACCATCAATCCATCTTGGCTTTCCAACCCAATCGGGGAATCATCTTGCATATCTTTGGAGCTTCAGCTTCATCTCCAGATCCCTTATACATCCTATCCTAAGTCTTGTACCTAGCATCAGTTGTGTCTCCACCTAAGCTCATTTTTACATATGTGTCTTTAGGTCCCATCCTCTATGTCAATTATCCCTTGAGTTATCCTCTATGTCAGTCATCCCTTGGTCCTTTTGAGGTTGGAGTGTCTTACCTGTCTCTTGTCATAGGAATCCTTATCTAGTTATCCATCATCCTCTTCATGTCATATCTTTTGAGTCTTCTTAATACTTATCCTAAATCAAAATCATCCCAGCATTACCCTTTGACACAACATTGTCTAGGACATCTCATACTTGTCTTTGTAGGCCTCATCATCTCGAGCAAGAGATTGGCATACACTTGCAAGCATCCCATCTTTCGAAGATCATCAGTATATCTTAGGTTGACAATCCAATCCTATCTGATCCTACATCAGGAAGCAACAAATCATCCCTGATACTTGGTAATCCTCCACCACCTCCACCATCAATCCTTAGTAAATCAATCATCATCCATCCTCCTACCTATGGTAAAAGGTTTTGTGAGATACTTTTTATTTCATTTGTTCCTTTGGATGTTTGCTTATCTTTTGAGCTCCCTTGTAGCATATCTCCCTGTCCTTTGTACAATATCTTTGCATCTTGTTGTACATATCCTCAAAAGTCCTATAGCAACATTTGATTAGATAAATTTCCCCACCCAACCATGTGCTTCAACACCATCTTTTGTCGACTATCCTTGATCACTATGATTATCCTTGACTCGTCATTTTCTAGCAAACAGCACAACATTGTCCCCATCAACATGGCTCTGCATAGATGTATCCTTTTGTATGCCTGACCTAATCAATCACATCGGGTCCATGAAGATGTATCCTTCACCATGTTCAGACCTAATCTCCCCCCATCAATCAATCCATTAATCTTTGTCCTTGGCAAAGGATGTCTTTTGGAGTTATCATTCTAGTCTTGGATGTTGTCCTTTGGATTTTGTTAATCTTTTGCGGCTTCTCATTTTTACTCTCCTCAAGGTCGCCATGATCCTTTAGATCATGGTGCACTATGAATGAGGACAATCTAGGGAAAGGTCTTTTGATCTTTTTCTTCTTCCTATGACTCATTTGAACATGACCCTTGCACGTTTCACATGTGATATTTTGGGTTACATTGTGCACTTGGGAAATGTCATTTGTTTTTGGTTTCTATAGCATCATTTCTACCATGCCTCCTCTTGGGATCATGTGTGATATTGGGGTAACCCTTGCATGTCTTTTTGCATCAGTCCTCTACAACGCTAGTGACAAGGCCTTGTGTTCCCAATAACCTTGGTAGGTCTTTAGTATTTCTATATCAAACTAGGTTGTGCTCACCGCATTTATACAAGGATCTCCCCAAATCCCCCATCCATCATTTAGCATCATCCTGCATCATATAGATTAATATTGCATCTTACATTCTTCATATAGCTTCATCTTGCATCCTAAATCTCGTCATCATCTTGCATTCATCCATCTTTTCTCTTGGAAGGACATTTGTTTACCCCCCCTTCCCATCTTCCTTTCCCTTCCCTTCTGTGTTCTTTTCAAGAAAATTCCACAACGTTTTCTCTTTGCATTATTTTCTCGAGGGGGCACAACCCCTTATTCTTCTATTCTAGCATGGGGAATCTTATTTTCTTGTCTTTGACACCACACCACTTGCGGCATCACCTCAAAGAGGGGCAAAATGTAGACACCTAAAATGCCTTTGCCAAATAAAAATATTTTATTTTGTAGAAACCCCTGATGACATCATCATTTATTAATTAATTAATTAATTAGTTTTTATGCCATTATCCTCTTATGTCTTAATTAAAAAAATTTAATTAAGAAATCCCTTCTAAAAATGTTTAAATCCAATTTGAACATTATTCCCTCCAAAATTTATTAATTATTTAATAAATTATCCCAAAACCCTTTAAATAAATAAATTATTTATTTAAAACCCTAAAAACTTCTAGAAAACCCTAAACCCTTCCTAAACTTGTTTAGAAGGTGATTCCTAACCTTCTTAGTGTAAACCACCCTCCTTTGACTTTTGGTCAAACCCCCTCATTAATGAGCCTTACAGACTCATTAATGACTCCTTACACCCTCAATAAGGCTCTTACATCCTCTTAATGAAGCCCATGACCCTTCTTCAATCTTGGTCCCCTAGGCACACTTCCCTAGTGTTTCTCACACATGTGAGAGCAACCCTTAACCCTCATCCCCTTGACCATACCTCTAACCATACCTAGGAGTCTACCCCTAACCTTGACTTTGACCCTAACTCTCCTTCCCAACCCAAGCCATTAGGAAAATCCTATAAATACTCCTTCCAAGAGAAAATTATTATCTTAGTTTTTTATCATTCATGCATTGTTATCATGAGAATTTTTATCTAGATCATCTTAGCTTAAATCCTAATTGTTAGATTTAACTCATTTCTAAGCTTTCTAACTCACATCTTAGCTTAGCATTAATGGATTAACCTACTTTGTTTCATTTCTTTTCATAGCATCATCATCACATCACTTTTATATTTGGATAAAATCAATCTTAGCATAAGCATTCTTAGCTTAATCTACATTTTAGCTTCATTAGGCTCCTTGGGGCTCTAGGGGCAAATCAGGTGTTCCATACCTGATTATGTGCCACTATGGGGTTCTCATGGTCCCTGATTGATCCTAAACCTTCCTAATCTGTATTAGGGACATGCTCCTAGCATTTTGAGAGCACACTCACATCCCTAAATTGAGAGCAAATCAAATGGTGACAAGGTGCTCCCGTTTAAGCTCTATCTGAGTGTCTTTGCAAATTATTTTTACTCTATGCTAGGAATATGTTGTTAGGCTAATGTTTGAATGTCTACGCTTCTTCCAAACAGGTTAGGTTTGCTCTGATCACAATTTTCATCCCTTTTGGTTGCTTATTTCTTTCAATTGTCTCTAGTCTACTTTAGTTGTCTTGTTTTATTTATCTGCGTCCTTTTTATTTCATTTATTTATTCATATTGTTTTTATGTTCTTATTTATTTGTTCATACTTTCTCCTTGTTTATCCTATTTTTTGCTCCTACAATATATGATACAAAATTTTATGATTTATATAATTGATTAAGAATATACAAATTTGCGCACACAATAAAATATATATCCTTAATCAATTATACACATGATATATTTTATGTCCTATATTATTATAACTAAAATACAATTTTAATTGTTTTGTCTTAATTTTTATCATTTTCCTCTTATTTATATGAGTCTTTTTCAAATCGTGTAATTTTCATAATAGATTTTTAATAAGTGATTTTTCTTTTATTATCTATTTTTATGTATTGATTTCTTTTTTATTATTATTTCTTATTTTATTTTTTTGTTGTTTGTGATTATATTTTTATTTTTAATTATCTTATTTATATTAATTAGTCATTATTTTCCATTCTCTTTTATTTATCTTAGCTCTATCTTTTATTTACTTTTTAGATTTTATTTATTCATTTGGTTCCTTTGTCATATTATTTTGTCTTTTATGTTTTCATTTTTATTTTTATTATTTTTTTTTTTTTGGTAAAAGGCCGAAGCCAATAATTTTATTTAGCTCATCAATATATATACAGAAATCTCACTCAGTGCAGGCGCTGGTAGGGAAGAGTGGGGTAGAGAAACCCTCCAGCTTAGCTTGGGACCATGGTCCGAAAATTAATATAAAATTACTTTAGAGGGCATTCCCTTCAATAATAGAATTACAAGATATTATGAACTTCGTGGGCAAACTGTTTAAAGTCTGGGTTGCCACATGTTTTCATTTTTATTACATTTTATCTTCTTTTTTTTTTCTCTTTAACTTAATTAGACATTTTTTTTGTTTTTCTTGTTAATGTTCTTATATTTTTAAATAATTTTCAAAAATTTCTCAAATTTTAAGTTTGAATTTTTTTTATAAAAATTATTTTCATTTTTTTCCTATATTTATTTGATATTAGATATCATATTATCAAACCATATTATTTTCTAAATAAAATTATGACTTTTAAATTACATCATATTGTTTAATTCCCTTATTTATTCCTGTATTATTTATATATTTCTTTTACTGGTAACTTTTTATCATTTTTATCTTTTTATTATATGTTTTAAATTTGTTTGTATATTTTTGTCTTTGTTCATATCTTTTATGTTTAGTGTTTTTTTTTTTATGAATTAGTTTTTTATTTCATTTGGAATTATATTTTGTCAATTTTTGTGAAAATTAGTTTATTTTATTTGAACCTAATCCCTTCTTTCTCTCTTTCTTTTTTTCATTTACTTTTGTTTTTCTTTTCTTTTTATTTGATAGGTTGTCTTCTCTTTATGCTTCTAATCTCTCTCTTCCCTTCCTCTTCTATTTATTCTAGTTCTACATCGTCACATCTTAAATGATTTTATTAGCTATCTTCATTCTGATAATGGATCATTGAGTGTGATCTAAAATGTCAATGCTAATAATCCTACACACAATTGAACCCAAAAACAATACTCTTATTATATGATAGATCATAAAAATCTCTTAATACTAATCAATACCTTACATGAAAAAGAACTATATTTTAAAAATTAAAAATTAATATTAGTGAGACTTGTAAAAAAAGTTGCAGAGCTAACATTCTTAGAAGGATGTTGAGACTCCAATTGCTTCTTCCAGATCATCCATCATCTCTAGACCAACAAAAGAAAGCACATTTTATTATGATATGGTTTATCTCTTCTTTGGTTTTTTATCAAATCGATGAGAGAAATGATTAATCATCTAAATTTCAGACTATGCTCGTTCCACTTAGAATTAGCTTCATTGTTGCACCCTGATCTATGGTTCTCTCATTGGGAATTCACTTCATTTCTATTATGGTCTTCATTTGTCTAAATTTATTGATGTTGCTTCTATCAAAAAAAATTGTGGAGATATAACTTGGTAGTTGTGGAGATCTATAGGTCAATGGTCACCTCCCAACGTCTCTTCTCTGAGTATGATTACTAGTTGTCAATGTTTTGCTTCTACAATTTTCTTTAATTCTGATGAAATATCTAAGGACTATAGAAAACCTCTAACCATTCAATGTCAAATCATTGGCCTCTCTCATCTTCTAACACTGAGCTTCTCTTCCACCTTTATTAGTGATTCCTCCCTCTCAAATTAAATCATCTTTACCTCTTCTTTAAGATGACCTCATATCTTGGTTTCTTGTCGATGGTCTAGAGAATGTCGGTCAATTTTGAGTGTTTAAAATTTTTTAGTTTAGAAGTCAGTTCTTAGTGTACATGATTTAAGTCATTTTCTCATGTATTCCTTTCATCACAATTATCCTCCCATCTATGCACCAATTGATCATCGGCCGCTTTCCTCTTATAAAACCATGAAATTGGATTCACTCCATAGAACTTTCCATCATTATCTCCATTCAATCAACACTATATCAACCACAGCAGTTTATATTCTTCTACCTATGTCATTGTGTATTGTGCACTGGTGGAATCACATGTTATGCCACCTATAATATGGTTTTATTGTGTGGTATTCTAAATACAACTTATGTAATTAAAAAAAAAAAAGGTGTTTCATTATCTTATGTCTATAATATAATAGTTTAAAATATGGGATATTAAATTTTAATATTCATTTACAATAATAAAGATAATCTAATCAAAGGGCTTGACCTAAGAGAACACATTCTTATGATTCATAAATTTCCTGAAAGTGTATTTAGACTTTGTCAATCCTTAAACATTAGTGTACATTAGAGATATGAATGACATAGGTCACAGTATTCCATAATTAGCTAGACCAATCTTGCATGCTATAGGATGATCCAACACATTAGATTATTTCCAAGGCATGTGTGTTTGAATCTCAAGGGTGTGGATTTGAACCATAAAGATTAGTTCTTTAGATCTCAAGGCATTCCTCAAACCTTGAGCATTAGATTATGAATCATTAGCAAGTAAAATCTACACATCCACATTTAATTTTTCATGTTATAAATTAGGATCATAGGACACTAATCATTATAAGAAACATATAGATTGACTTGGATGAGAATCGTACAATCACATTACACAAGATATACATTGGGAGAACCTTTTCAGGTAAAAATACTCACAATGTTGTAAATGGGTGTTAGTAGGGGTGACTAATTGATGCCGAGGATAGGGAATTTATTTCTTTATTATAGTTGTTGTTTAAACTTTATCTTATAATTAATAAAATACAATAATTATTGAGAAAAAAAAAATCCTCATAAATAATCATTTTACTAAAACACTTATGAAATATGGTCTATGATAAATAGACTGAATCTAGAGATACTTCTCCTTACTTCCAAATGACTTGTTATACCTTTCGCGCACAATGTAGTGCCCACCCATAGTTTACTTTTTAGTTTTATATTGTCAAACTCTTTTAGGCCAATTTTATGTGTGTGTTGATTATTTCAATTTTATTATGTGGTTTTGGATGTATAATATTACATGGTGATTTGATATTAGGATATCATATATTGCAGTTAGATGATGTCAGTTACTTTGACAATGATTATTTATATGTTTAAAATATTGTTTATGTTTATGATTTTACTTACCCCATACTTGCACGTGTATGGCTATCATCTATGCTTTTACTTTTCTTGTTTGACGTGTTTGATATGATTGAGGGATAGAGTTGTAGTTACCTGCTTGCGGGATCCATACAATGTCTCGATCCCTGTCATTACTTCTTATATATATATATATATATATATATATATATATATATATATATATATATATATATATATATATATATATATATATATATCTGTGTATGTGTACATGCTTGCCTTTTATGTAGGTTTGCAAGTACTGAGCATCGACTTCCCTGAATTGTCGGGATGAGTGTGCCCTATCACAAAGTCTTAATGGTAAGAGAGGGGAGATAATATTCAGATCCAAATCCCAACCTAAGTCATTTTATCATCCTGAAATAATGGACAAGTTTATGATATTTTACCCTTCCAAATTTGTCCAGGTGACGTGCCTTCATAACCTCTCCCTTGAGCATGATTATGGTTTTATTAGTTTTTAGTTGGTCTTTGGTTGGTTGGTATGTTTGTTGTGATTAAATAATTTATTAAGATTAATTATGTGGTTTAGATAATTAGATCTTACTAAATAAAGATAATTAAATGTTAAAGTATTTTATTAATGGAAATTAATTAAATACATTTATTAAATTTAAAGATTTAATTAAAAGTCTATTTGTGGAAATAAAAGTATTTAATTAATGAATATTAATTAAATACACTTCTTTAAAGATTTAATTAATTATCAAAATTCAATTTTCAAATAGAAGATAAATTTATTATTTGAAAATAAATTATCATTGGAATTAAAATAATATTATTAATTGATATGCAATTTAGTTGCACAAATCAATTAGAATAAATAAATAAAAGAATAAAGTAATCAGGAGTTAAGTGAATTGACATAAACAAGGAATGCAAAAATACTTGAGTTAGGAATTAGAATTGAGTAAATTATGTGAAAAAGGAAATTGATGGAAACAAAGTTGTTGAGTTGAGTTGAATTCCAAAATTGCATGGTTGAGTTCAAATTCCTATATTGAGAGGGCTTGACCATTGTTTTCAAACACACATTATTGCATATTTGGGTGAAGGAATTGAATTGAAGGATTCTTTTGTGAAAACTTGGGATTTTTTTATGTTTTTTGGTCTTTGTCATATTTCTTTGATTGGTGGTTTGAGGTAGGATTTGGAAACCCTCGTATTTTTAATTCTGGTATTTCAGAAAGATTGTTTTCTTTGTGCCTGTTAGTTATGGGTGTTATGGTTATTTTGTGATTTTCCTTTCATGTTTGAAATTATGGAATTAGTTTTATGAGATTTGGTGCTTGAATGAATTTCATAATTAAAATTTATTTTTAATTCAACTAGGGTTTGAAAGATTTAAGGCAGAAAACCTTAGGGTTTGAATTGATAGAATTGTTAACACATTGTTTAATAACAATATTAATTATTATTATTATTTTAATTTCATTAAATAATATGGAGTTATTGATGCGAATTAATTAATTAGATTTATTTAGTTATGATGAATTATATTTGTTTTAGTAATTTTTAAACCTAGAGTCAATTTATTTTTACAACATTATAAATAGATTTGATTGGTGTGGAATTTAATTTAATGATGTAATTATAGTTTGATTAGCGATTATTTAATAAATTAATTTATGTAATGAAACTTACAAATTAGTTTATTATTAATTAAATTCTTTTGCATGTTTTTCCTTCTACATTTTTGGGTTAGGAGGGAATCTTTTATGTCATCCTTTTAGGATTATTACCAGAGGTGAGGTTAGGGTTAATGTATTATTTTTTGTTTGCCTTGCATACTTCGGTGGTAGTTGATCTTTGTTATGACCCAACCTTATGCAAGTTGATTTTATTATGATGAAAATTATTATGTATGTTCATGTTATACTTTAGAAACAGATTTTGAGGCTATGATTTGTGATGACCTATGAGTTATGTTTTGAGATTTATGAACCTAGGGTAGGTTATCTAGGTGTTAAATGGGAAGTGGCTTGTTTTGGAGGTGTCAGAGCCCAGAAGTGGCTACCTGGATATCCTTAGTAGGTTACTTAAATAAGTGATAATATAAATTAAATGGGGTTTTTAAATGAATTAATAAGATAATGGATTTCTTTCCCATGCCTTGAGTGATAGTATAGGATAAGAATGGGGGAGGGAGAAGATGCTTTCCCATCTAGTAATGGTGGTGAGTTTTGGCATGATCAGTTATCCTTTTCTACATGAGATGATTTCGGGTTCCACATATGATCACACTTGGGAGTCAGCATCTAGTGAGATCTTTTCAAGGGGTTGACATATATGATGACACTTCCTTGATTTCATCTTGGGTTTCCTACATGTGTTTTTTCCCTCTAGATTAGTATGTGTACCTTTGAGTTTTATATGTACCCTTGAGATAGGATCTTCTCTGACCCTTTCTTAGTATTACTTGATTGATTGATTTTGGTATTGTTATCTGACTGGGGTCAGATGTTATCACCTCAGCATGGTGGGAGTGTTAGGAATGGGAACACTAAGAGGGGGGGGGGGGTGGGTGAATCAGTGTTCACTTTATTTTAACTTTTTACTTTAATCTTTATGCAGAACATAAATGCTTAAGAACCGAATTAAACATTCACATAAACATGAAACATGAAATCAACACATGACACCAATATGGTTACGGGGAAACCCAAATAGGTAAAAACCCTGGTGAGGCTTGATAACCACTAATAATCTGCACTAGTGTTTTGTGATCCTTGTTAGAAGATCCTTTACCCTATTAGGAGTAGCTTTACAATGCTTTAAGTATAGTAGAC
Organism: Chamaecyparis obtusa; assembly: GCA_027943335.1. Classification (NCBI taxonomy): domain Eukaryota; kingdom Viridiplantae; phylum Streptophyta; class Pinopsida; order Cupressales; family Cupressaceae; genus Chamaecyparis; species Chamaecyparis obtusa. The sequence goes on along the minus strand of BSBK01006147.1, from coordinate 812,576 downwards.
CTTGTTAAGGGTCAGACCCTGTTAGGAGTCTTTTACAATGATCCTTTTTAGGGGAGTGGAATCACTATCCTAGAGCTCACTGCTCAAATGGTGAAGGCTACAACCTTCTGATTCAGATACACACTATATCTGTTGGTGAACTGTTCACTGTGACACTGCTTGTCAGATCAATTCCTTTGGTGCGATGATGCTTTGACCTCTAGAAAAGCTCTAATACATCTTATGCTCACTTCACATACCTCTTCTCTACTTCTCATAATTATATTTCTACTTCCATACCGAATATAATCGGTGCACCTTATATTTATGCGCTTATACAAACAAAACAATTAGGTCAGCCCTATAACTAATTATAAACAACGCTTCCAAATGAATTGGCTTAAGCATGCTTACAATTATACCTATAAACATGTCAACAACCTAAATACAATTGGTGCATGGCCTTTACAACATTAAATCATAATCGCAAACCAAAATGCTAACTGTTGGCTCTATGTTGTGTTCGCTACTAGCACACACTGGCTGTGCAACTTCAATTGATTGTAACTTTCATATCTTTGCATATCTACTTATGCACTCATAGACTAAGCATAAGTATAGTCTAACAACCTTAACTTCCAAGGTGCATACCATAATTCATCCGTACACACGTGTGATGATGCTCTGAGCTGCTGGAACTTTGTATACTATCTAGTCTTTAATACTTAACTGAATTATGATCTTTACACTAAGTGCGCTGACTCCAAACTACTATATGACTTTGTTGCCATAATGACAACACTATATCTAGTCATATGCTTTAGTATAGACAACTTTCCAACAATCTCCCCCTTTTTCATTGATGGAAACAAAGTAATATGGCCAAGTTGCTAATTGTACCTTTACACAAAAACTTTTGTCTTCTATACATCTTCTATACATAACCTTATATCTCCTATACATATATATACTCCATACTCTATACACAACTCCCCCTTTGACATTAATGACAAAGGTGCATTAAAAAACTATATGTACACTTACTCACTAAGGGAAAACATCCAGATATGCAATCTTGAGGTTCTGGATCTCCTTCTTCCAAAAGGTTATCAGTGAATTGACTATCTGTAGATGGGTGCATAATGCATATTGAAGCTTCTCCAATTCTATGCTCTGACCTTGATCATAGGTTATCATGGTTGCATCAATCTCCTTTATGTTCTAACTGAGAATGTCTAGTGAGGGCGCAAGAGCATTCCTCAATTGAGTCTGTCTAGACCTTATCCTCTCCATTTCTTTCTCTACCTTCTCAATTATGTCCAACTAACCTTGATAGACATTGTTACACATGTTCACATTAGTGGATGTGTCTAGCACTAAATTCTTCACCTTCTCAATCATTGCCTCTGCATCTTTGATCTTCTTAAGATGGGCATCAGTGAGCTTATCCTAATCCATGGATTTTGCAATTACTTTCCTTCCTTGATCTACAAATTCCTTCAAGGATGCCTAACTAGACTTAAGTGAACTTAAGTCAAGTGTGAAGTTTCTCATTAGTTCATTGAGTCTCTTCTTCAAGTATTTCTCTTCTGCCATTATGGTAACAAATTCTTCTAAGCTATAAAAATTGACTTTGAACTGTGAGATGATTGTGCTCACATTATCAACTGAATGTACATTTAGCACTTTCTTATCTTCAGGAAACAGACTATTCAAAATATTCACTAATTCCACAAGGAGAGGATTTCTCATGACTTGCTTCTCCTTTGCTTTCTCCATAGCTAGGATGCTAAACTTAATCAGGTCTTCTTCTTTCCAAGAATCCAAACTGCTTGTATCTGGTGTCAAACTTGACAACAATGCTAAGGAGGGAGTGATGGGAGTGTTGTCCATCACCACTTCTTGTTTTACTATGACCAGTTCAACAAAAATTTCATCTTTTCTTTCTTTTTCCTTTTCTCCTTCTTTCTTCTCTTCTTCTTTCTCATTAGAAACATCTTTTATGAGTACTTCTTCTTGTTGAATGGGAGGTGTACTGCTACATAGGATTTCAACTTCCTCAATACTAAAAAATGCTTCCTCAAACTTGTCCAAATCCTTATCAGTAGCCGCCATGGTTATTTCCACATTATCTATGATAATAGTGTTGTCTTTGTGTGATTCTATCATGGGCACAGACTTGTCTACCTCTGTTTGAGTTTTTTCTATGGGTGTTGATTCCTGAGGACCTGTCATTGGTACATTAGTGGGCTCTGCCACTTTATCTTCCTTAATGGGTGCATGAGAGATGGGCGCAGTAGGTGGTTTTATCTGTTGTTCTAACAATACCTTCTCAAAGGCCTTTTCTATTTCCTTTGCTATTAGTTCATAGTCTTTGTTCATGATGTGAAGAGTTCTCATCTTAGTCCTTAGGTGCGGCTTCACCAAATTCAATATTAGTGCCACTTCTTCTTTAGAACATACTAGCAGAGTATCTTCTAGTAATTTTTCTCTAATCCTTAGATCTTCTTCATTTTCTTGTCTCTTTAGATTTTCTAAAATATTCCATACTTTATCTAGAATTTCTATTTTCAACTCAAGGACTGTCTTCTTGAACTTGATCATATGTTTGAAAATCATACTATGAATTTCTGATTTGTCAATCTCATTGTATGTGTCATAATACTTCTCTACTTGATCAATTTTTCCTTCATCGACAATTCTTGCATTCAAAACTTTAAGGCAAGGTCTGAATCCTACCTGAGGAGGTGCTTGAGTGTTTTTCTTGCTCCTTAATGATCACAAGGATGGATGACTAGTGCTAGCTTCTTTCTTCCTCTTAAATAAATGCTTATACTCTGGAGGAGTATCTTTGGGCACAGAAGGAGTATTATCTTCTTTACCCTTATGACTATCATCTGATTCAATTTTTATCTTCTTTAGCTTACGATCTTCTTGTTCTTCCTCTGCTACCATGCCTTTCAATTCTAGGGAAATATTTTCATCCCTTGCTTTATCAAGGTCTTCTTGAGACACACCATGTGTTGGAAACAATTGTCTGAAGAAAATTGCTACTCAAATTATGTATTGTCTTTTGATGTCACACAATGTCATAGTCCGTAGCAATCAGTACCTACCGAGCTCAGTCGGTTTGCCTAGCATTAAAATTATTGTTTACTGAGTTCACTCAGTTATCAAAGAAAATCAGCATTTACCGAGTTCACTCGGTTATCAAAGAAAATCAGTGTTTACCGAGTTCACTTGGTTGTCAAAGAAAAATTAGCATGTACTGAGTTCAGTCAGTTATCGAAGAAAAAGGATTGTCAGTGTTTACCGAGTTCCCTCGGTCTCTGAAAGATTGTAGAAAGTTATGGTCATCGAGCACTGTCGGCCCTTGAAGGATCTTTGCAAATAAAATTTTCTTAATTCAGCCAACTGTTATACTAAGTAATGCCAATTTGACAAATCTAAAATCATATAAATAAAAGGTCAAATGTGAAAAATAAACAAGAAATATAGAAGAAGATATATAGAAGAAAGGTAGGAAAGGTGTGTGCGAAATTGTGAAGGATAACTAGATATCCTTGAGGAGCAGCAGAGATATATTCGATCAGGAAGGATCACACTTATACAGAACAAAGATCTGTAATCAGCAAGGCAGTTGTATTATTATACAGGTCATTTTCATTGTTACCTTTTTATCATTGTAACAGTGAATTCTAAATCTCTTAACCGAGTTGGTTTAACAACCATATTGTAAATCCTCTAACAAGGTGACAATTCCATTGAATTGTTCTCAAGACCTCTTACCAGGCCACTCCTAGCAGGGTGATTAAATCCTCTAACAAGGTCACACCTAACAGTGTGTTTTGTAACCTTTTACCGGGTTGGATTCTAACCGGGCATCACTTCAAAAAAGTGAAAATTAGTATCTAGATACATTGGTGGTTTTTCCCATATTGGGTTTCCACGTTAAAATCTATGTCTCTTGTGTTCTTAATAGTTATCTTAATCATATACAAGTGGTGATGAATATATAAAAGATAAATTTACTAATACTTTCTGCATCTATCAAGTTACTGCAATCTACTTACCGAGTGTTAAACAGATAATATTCATTAAGATATCCTAAGGGATCTGGAAAGAAATAATTAGGAAGTGTTTTATGGTTGACTGATTCACCCCCCCTCTCATTCACTTCATCCATATTCCATCAATTGGTATCAGAGCTTTTGGTGCTTGCAGGAAGGGTTTCAAGGACCTAAGCTAAAGATCAGGATGTCTTACAAGAGAGAAATTCCAAAGCTCAACAGAGATGACTTTTCAGCATGGCAAGGTCTTATGAGACTTCATCTGGCTTCCATTGGTGATTCAAGATGCAAATACATTGATGAAGAATACACAGTTCCTACTGGCGCATTAACTGTTGAAGACATTGCAGAGAAAAAGTGTCATAACACCATGATGATAGACATTGCATCAGCTCTTAGCTATGAAGAATTTGATGACATTAAAGAATGCACTACTGCATATGAAATGTGGATCACACTGAAGAAAATATATGGTGGTGATGCAAATGTGAAAAGAGCCAAAGCAGAAAGCCTAAGAGGACAGTTTGACAAGATGAATATGAAAGAAGATGAAAACATTGCAAAATATGTTGAAAGGATCAAAGCAAGTGTTAGTGCAATTAGAGCTTCTGGAGGAACAATCTCTGATGAAACTATTATAAGCAAGGTACTCAGAACATTACTCCCTATCTATGCAATAAGAGTATCAGCTATTCAAGAAAGAAGATGTGAAACAAACCACAATATAACTTTGGATGCTTTAGTTGGAAGATTGACAGCCTTTGAATTAGACAACTATGACAACTATGTTCCAGTTTCCAAAAATATTGAGTCAGCATTTGAGGCCAAGGTTTCACTAAGGAAGAACAAGAAAATTAAAGAAGTTCAGTCAAAAAGTGAAGAAGTATCAGAAGAAAGTTCTGATAGTGATCTTGAAATTGTAGAAGCATTACTTGCAAAGAAGTACTCTAAAGGGAAAGGTAAATATAAAGGTAAAACTCCTTTAATCTATTTTTCATGTGAAGAAATTGGACATATTGCAGCTAGGTGCCCAAACAAGCAAGCCAAGGAAGAGAAGAGAGGTCACAAGTACTATGGCAAAAAGAATTTCAAATCATTCAAGGATAAAGGTAAGAAAACATGTTTTATGGCTAAAGATTCTGATGATAGTGAAGAAGAAATTATCTTTATTTCTATAAAAGATGAATCTGATGATGATGAAGATAAGATGGCACTTATTTCTCATATAAGCAAAGATGACATATGGATAATAGACAGTGGATGTTCACACCACATGACTGGTGACAAGACAAAATTTGAATACCTAGAAGACTGTGATAGTGGCAATGTAAGATTTGGAAACAATGAACCTTGTTGTATAAAAGGAAAAGGAAGAATCTCATTAACCAAAGAACTCATATGTGATAATGCTTATTGGGTTGAAGGACTAAAACATAATCTTCTAAGTGTAGCACAGCTAATCAACACTGGTTTCAAGGTTAAATTCATGAATAGTCAAGCAAGACTGCTGGATGAAAAAGGAAAACTCATTGGATTAGGCAAACAAACAAAAGGTAACTTATTTTATCTTGATCTTAGTGAATATTCATGTTTTATTGCTCAAATTGAAGAAATTTGGCTATGGCACAAAAGGTTATGTCATGTGAATTTTGATAACATGATGAAAATAAGCAAATTCAAGAAGGTAAGAGGCATTCCTACTTTGAAGAAACCTGATACTGGTCTATGTAAGAATTGTCAGATTGGCAAAATGAGTAAGACTAGTTTTAAGAGTAAGAACTATCAGTCTAAAGAGATTTTGGAAATTGTGCATATTGATTTATGTGGACCTATTGGAATAAAAAGCTATACTGGAGATAAATTCTTTATTCTTTTCGTTGATGATTATTCTAGAATGATGACTGTTATGTATTTAAGAGAAAAGTCAGAAGCATTTGAAAAATTCAAATGGTATTTGGCAAGAGTGGAAAAGGAAATAGGGAAAAGATTGAAATGCTTAAGATCAGACAGAGATGGTGAATTCATCTCCCATGAATTTAACAACGTTTGCATTGAAAGAGGAATCAAAAGACAGGTATCAGCTCCTAGAACTCCTGAGCAGAATGGAATAGCGGAAAGAAGAAACAGATCTATTATGGATTGTGCAAGGACTCTAATGATAGAAAAGAACATCGCTATAAAGTACTGGAAGGAAGCTATCAGCACTGCAGTTCATACCTTGAACCAAGTACAATTGAAGAAAGACACATTCAAAACTCCTTATGAATTATGGTATGGCTATAAACCCAATGTAAGTTACATGAAATTATTTGGTAGCAAGTGTTATATCTTAAAAGAATCCAGAAGAAATAAATTTGATGTGAAAAGTGATGAAGGAATATTCCTAGGATATTCTAGCAAAAGCAAGGCATACAAATGTCTGAACTTGTCTACTCACAAAGTCATAGAAAGTATACATGTAAAATTTGATGAGTTTGCAGAAAAGACTGAAGAAGAAAGCAAAAGGGAACCTGAAAACTACAGGAGATTCATTTACATTGAACCTGAAACATTACCAGACACAACTATCAATGAGGAAACTATATCTACCGAGCCTAGCACAGTAACCGAGTCATAGGAAGAAGTTCAAACCGAGTCATAGGAAGAAATTCAAACTGAGTCTCCGCCTGAAGTTATCGAGCAAATATCTACCGAGCCAGAGCAACCTGAAGAAGAGATCCTAGAAGACAACAACATGACTCATTCAAAAAGCAAGGAACCTATACTAGCCAAATATGTCAGAAGGCATCATACACCAGATCAAATCATTGGAAACAAATTAGATGGTACTATGACAAGAAGTAAGCTAAAAGGTACATGTCTGCTTACTGATTTTGAACCTAGAAATATCAAAGATACATTGAAAAATGAAAGTTGGGTTGAAGCAATGAATGAAGAATTAGAAAAAATACAAAAGAACAAAACATGGACTCTTGTACCTAGACCTAAAGATAAGAATGCAATTGGAACAAAATGGGTATTCAGGAATAAGCTGAATGAAGATGGTCAAGTATCTAGAAACAAAGCTAGATTGGTATGTAAAGGTTATTCTCAAGAAGAAGGTATAGATTATGGTGAAACTTTTGCTCCTGTTGCAAGATTAGAAGGTGTAAGAACTCTACTTGCTTATGCAGCACATAAAGGATTTAAGGTATATCAGATGGATATAAAATCTGCATTTCTCAATGGAATTCTTGATGAAGAAGTCTACATTGAACAACCTGAAGGTTTTGTTGATCCAGATAAAAAGGACATGGTCTGCAAGTTACACAAAGCATTGTATGGTTTGAAACAAGCTCCTAGAGCATGGTATGAAAGACTCCATAACTATCTGATTCAGATTAATTTCAAAAGAGCCAATGATAATAGCAATTTGTATATTAAAGAAGGACCGGATGACAAAATTGTATTGGCAGAAATATTTGTAGATGATACTATATTTACAGGGAATGATGATCAGTGCAAAGAATTTTCAGAGCAAATGAACAAAGAATTTGAAATGTCTATGTTTGGTTTAATAAAATTCTTTGTTGGTCTTCAAATTTAGCAAAGCAAGAATGGTATATACATTACTCAATCTAAATACATTAAGGAAATACTTAAGAAGTTTGGTATGGAAGATTCAAAACCAGTTGGTACACCCATGTGTACTGGACTGAAACTTACCAAAAATGATGATTCAAAAGAAGTAGATCAGACCTTATACCAATCTATGATTGGAAAATTATAGTATGTAGTACATACAAGACCTGATATTGCCTTAGCAGTCAGTATAGTAGCAAGATTCTCAGCAAAACCTAAGGAAAATCATATGATGGCAATCAAAAGAATCTTAAAGTACTTAAGAGGAACTGAAGAATATGGTTTGTGGTATAAATTTGGAGGCAATCTAGACTTAAAAGTGTTTACTAATGCTGATTGGGCAGGGAACATTGATGACAGAAAAAGTATAAGTGGTGGAGCATTTTTCTTGGAAAAAGACTGGTATCCTGGACCAGTAAAAAGAAAAATTGCACATCTCAATCCACAGCTGAAGCAGAATATGTTGCTGCTACAGTAAACTGTTCAAATATTGTTTGGTTTAAACAGTTATTACAAGGTATGAAGGTTGAAATCAAAGAACCAGTTGTTATATTTTGTGACAATACAAGTGCAATAAACATTTTGAAGAATCCAGTAATGCATTCCAAAACCAAGCACATTGCTATTAAATATCACTTTGTTAGAGAATTGGTGCAGGACAAGGAAATTAGATTAGAATATATTCATACAAAAGAGCAGATTGCAGACATTTTCACCAAACCATTACCCAAGGATGCATTTGTGTATCTAAGAGGTAAGTTAGGGGTCATTCCCCTATCTGAGGCTCACTAAATATAGTTTTAGTGATGCATCAACTAGAACATGATTGAAAATCAACATGTTGATGCAGCATACTCAAGGAATCATTGCATATGAATCAGTACTTGAGGTACATTAGTTTACACCGGTAATATGTGAATTGTCTTTGGCATGTGTTGTCAAAGAAGGAGTGTTTGCTATTACTTCAAGAAATTTTCAACAGTCAGAAGGAAGAGTTTTTTAAGAAAAAGGAAGTTTGCTGACAAAGGGAGATTTGAATCTGAACCGAGCTAATCCTTTCAAATTTCTTATGCTATGACATATTGTGTTGCCATCAATGCCAAAGAGGGAGATTGTTGGAAACAATTGTCTGAAGAAAATTGCTACTCAAATTATGTATTGTCTTTTGATGTCACACAATGTCATAGTCCGCAGCAATCAGTACCTACCGAGCTCAGTCAGTCTGCCTGGCATTAAAATTAGTGCTTACCGAGTTCACTCAGTTATCAAAGAAAATCAACATTTACCGAGTTCACTCGGTTATCAAAGAAAATCAGTGTTTACCAAGTTCACTCGGTTGTCAAAGAAAAATCAGCATGTACCGAGTTCAGTTGATTATCGAAGAAAAAGGATTGTCAGTGTTTACCGAGTTCCCTCGGTCTCCGAAAGATTGTAGAAAGTTATGGTCACCGAGCACTGTCAGCCCTTGAAGGATCTTTGCAAATAAAGTTTTCTTAATTCAGCCAACTGTTATACTAAGTAATGCCAATTTGACAAATCTGAAATCATATAAATAAAAGGTCAAATGTGAAAAATAAACAAGAAATATAGAAGAAGATATATAGAAGAAAGGCAGGAAAGGTGTGTGCGAAATTGTGAAGGATAACCAAATATCCTTGAGGAGCAGCAGAGATATATTCAATCAGGAAGGATTACACTTATACAGAATAGAGATCTGTAATCAGCAAGGTAGTTGCATTATTATATAGGTCATTTTCATTGTTACCTTTTTATCATTGTAACAGTGAATTCTAAATCTCTTAACCGAGTTGGTTTAACAACCATATTGTAAATCCTCTAACAAGGTGACAATTCCATTGAATTTTTCTCAAGACCTCTTACCAGGCCACTCCTAGCAGGGTGATTAAATCCTCTAACAAGGTCACACCTAACAGTGTGTTTTGTAACCTTTTACCGGGTTGGCTTCTAACCGGGCATCACTTCAGAAAAGTGAAAATCAGTATCTAGATACATTGGTGGTTTTTCCCATATTGGGTTTCCACGTTAAAATCTATGTCTCTTGTGTTCTTAATAGTTATCTTAATCACATACAAGTGGTGATGAATATCTAAAAGATAAATTTACTAATACTTTCTACATCTATCAAGTTACTGCAATCTATTTACCGAGTGTTAAATAGATAATATTCATTAAGATATCCTAAGGGATCTGGAAAGAAATAATTAGGAAGTGTTTTATGGTTGACTGATTCACCCCCCCTCTCAGTCACTTCATCCATATTCCATCACCGTGTATTTTCAAGATTTCAGATGTGACCTTTGCAACCTTTCTTTTTGTTGCAGCACTATTCAACTTAGCATCAACTTCTCTAGTCTTTTCTTCATAGGTTCCCCACCAAGGTTCATTATCATCTTTAGGGGCTGATAGAAATACTTTTGCATAGGATTCAAGAACTTTTTCCTCTACCTCATACCCAAGTGGATGAATCCACTTAGTTCTAGGCTCAACAGCTTCCATACATGTAGTTTCTATCTCCACCATAAAGCATATTGTGTCTTTATACTTCTCCATAATATTCTCAGGAATCCTATACCTCATCTTCATTCTTGCTCTGAAGGTCTTCAATTCCAAGGTTACATAGTCTCTTAAGGTGCTCTCAGTGCATGCCTTGTTTGATATCTATGGCAGGTTGGAATGGACTTGTCTAGATACAAGTTTGACACTTTACCAACTATATGAAGATACATATAGATGATTAGGGACCCAAACATAAATATCTTTTTTTTTGTCATGTTTGATAGCTTTGATGTTGTCTATCAACTATGCACACAAGATCTCACACAAGTTGAACTCTCCATCTTCTTGCACAAGTTGGATGGCTGCTAGAATAGTGCCCGCAGACACACTATTCACCCTACTGGTGTGATGAAATCTATAACCTAGTATCATTGACATCAATTTGATGTCTACTTGCTCTATAGGCTCACTGGTCATGCCACGCCTACCACTTCTGGATTTACATACTTGTTTAACCATCTTTCTAACATCCTTGCCCACTGGAAGGATAGTGCCTATCCTAGAAAGGCCTATCATCTCATGAATTAGTTCATTTGTGATTCTAACTAGAATATCTCCAATCCAAAACAAATCATGATGGATTCTTCTCAATAAGATCTTTATCCATTTTGTCTCATAGAATTCATATGTCATAGCATACTCAATAATAGGGTGATCATTCCATTTGGTGTATTCATCCATGAACATTGGTTTCAACATTGTGTCCATGTGCACCCTTAACCTATCTAGTCCAACAAGTTCCTTCTTATAATAGATGTAAGCCCTTATGTCTTCTACATGCATGATGCTCATCAATGTGTGGGAGAAAGCTCCCTCTAAATCATCTAGGGTTGATTTAAATGGGTGCCTCTTGAAAATGTATCTCTTCTTTTCAGCAACATCAAAAACTATGGGAGTGGCCATGAATTACCTATTAATCACTTTCCAACTAAACTTAGAGACGATCTGACGGCTTCTGAATCGGGGCAACAAGCTAAGGTTACTACAATAGATCAAATGCACTGATAACTGCAGAAAATCTCTAATACATTCAATCTCCAAGACTTCACAAAACTTCCAAGGCTCTTTCTACCCTCATATCACTCTGAATTTGAATGCAATGAGCAATCAAATGACTTTTGTGTACTTTAAAGTGAAAAATCCACCATTAATGCATGTTGCGTAAACCAGGTTGTCACTTCAAAATTTTCAAACTTGATCTCCGCTAACAATCAACATGTGTGCTCTTGCACAAAGGTTCCTATACACTCCAAAAGCTTAAGTCCAAAGTCACATACTCTAAAGATGAGTATACCAGCCACGCAAGGGTCTAGAGCTAAATTAGCTCCCCCTATGACCCTGAGGGCCATTCATGCAGATGTAGAGGGTGTGTCCACTTGGGATGCATCCAATACATTCTCACCAGCATTGTCCTTCTTTCCTTCTAACCAAATCAAGCTCGCATCCTCGGAGGCTTTCATAAACTTGACTTCTACTTCAGGATCCAAAACTGGTTCTCGATCTTTTTAGGGCTTTCCTAACCTTGCGTCCTTGATCTACAAAACCTTGAGATATGTCCAGCCTTGTTACAAGAGTGACAAATGACTGGAGGTCTATTATTCCTTGGTGCATTGACATGAGTCACCATTATGCATGTTCTAGCTGAGTGACCATTATAGTTACATATCTAACATGTAACATTCTGAGAACTTCTAACATTTGTTTGATTCTGATTTATTTGATCTTGTTGAGTCATGTTCTTCTTACGAGTTTGGAAATTCATAGCTTTATGACCAAATCTATTGCATGAATAACAGTAGCCATTAAAAGGTATTACCTCTATACAGTTTCTTGCAATGTGTCTGTGCTTGTTACAAGCAAAACAAGTGTGTTCTACTTGCTTGCGCTCATTCTTAGGAGGACCACCATTGTCTTTGGTTTGATCTTCAGCCTTCTCATCATCAGTAGAGTTCTTTTGTGAATCCTTTCTTGCTCACATATTGTCAATTTGATTTTGTGCTTTATTGTATCCAATGCATCTAGTGTCTCCTTTGATTCTTCTTGCATACAACTATGATTCTACCAACTCGGTACTAATGTGTAATTTTTCAATATGATCCTTTGTCTTTTTCAATTCAGATTCCAAGTTCTCTTTGATATTCTTTAGCTCCAAGATTTCTAAGTTAGCTTCCCTTAGTTCTTCATTAAGTTGAAGGTTCTCCTTGACTTGTTCATTGTAGACATCTTGATTGTTCACCAGTTTGTCATCAAATTATTCAAGCTGACTTAATAAGGATGCATTTTCTTCACTCAACTTCTTGACTTTTTCTTCAAGATCACTATTAGAGTGTCATTTCAAATCCTTTCTTAGTCTTTTGATAACTAATTAAGCATCACTAACTTTTTCTTTTAGTTCTTCAATTTCTCTTTCTAAATTATCCAGGTCTTCAAGAGCAGCTTCAAGGTTTTTCTTCAAATGTTTCATATCTTCTTTGTCCATGATCTCCTCAAGTGGTTAAAATTTTCTGCAGAGGACCAGAGCTCTGATACCAATTTTTAGGAATGGGAACATTGAGAGGGGGGGGGGGTGAATCAGTGTTCACTATACTTTTACTTTTTACTTTAATCTTTATGCAGAACATAAATGTGTAAGAACCGAATTAAACATTCACATAAACATGAAACATGAAATCAACACATGACACCAATATGATTATGGGGAAACCCAAATAGGTAAAAACCCCAGTGGGACTTGATACCCACTAATAATCTACACTAGTGTTTTGTGATCCCTATTAGAAGATCCTTTACCCTGTTAGGAGTAGCTTTACAATGCTTTAAGTACAGTAGAACTTGTTAAGGGTCAGACCCTGTTAGGAGTCTTTTACAATGATCCCTGTTAGGGGAGTGGATTCACTATCCTAGAGCTCACTGCTCAAATGGTGAAGGCTACAACCTTCTGATTCAAATACACACTATATCTGCAGGTGAACTGTTCACTATGACACTGCTTGTCAGATCAGTTCCTTTGGTGCGCTGATTATTTGACCTCTATCAAAGCTCTAATACATCTTATGCTCACTTTGCATACCTCTGCTCTACTTCTCACAACTCTATTTCTACTTCCATACCGAATAAAATGAGTGCACCTTATATTTATGTGCTTATACAAACAAAACAATTAGGTCGGCCCTATAACTAATTACAAACAATACTTCCAAATGAATTGGCTTAAGTGTGCTTACAATTATACATATAAACATGTCAGCAACCTAAATACAATTGGTGCATGGCCTTTACAACATTAAATCATAATCACAAACCAAAATGCTAATTGTCAGCTCTATGCTATGTTCGCTTCTGGCACATAGTGGTTGTGCAACTTCAACTGACTGTAACTTTCACATCTTTGCATATCTACTTATGCGCTCATAGACTAAGCATAAGTATAGTCTAACAACCTTAACTTCTAGGGCACATACCATATTTCATTTGTACACACGTGCGCTAATGCTCTAAGCTATTAAAACTCTGTATATTGTCTAGTCTTCAATACTTAACTGAATTATGATCTTTACACTAAGTGTGCTGACTCCAAACTGCTATATGACTTTGTTGCCATAATGACAACACTATATCTAGTCATATACTTCAGTATAGACAAATTTCCAATAGGGAGTGGAACCACATGTTTCCAAGGTTGGGAGGTTGTGATTCTTTTACCATTTGAGACTCTGATGTTCCTGTACCAGTGTGGGATGATCCTTGTTGTGGTTTCTTCTTATCTTATCTTCCTTGAGAGACTTATTCATATTCTTTCTTTATTTGTACTTTGTACTTAGTTGTAATTGCATACCATGTGACTTGTGTAGTGGATGTGGGCAATTATATATACTTCATTATTCAGATGTATTTATGATGTACTATCTAGGATATTTAGATGATTATTGTAATTAACAAGACAAATTGTATTTACGTAATTTCTACATCAAGGAACCCTTGATATTTGTAATTTGAATTTGAGATTATGTTTATGTGTATATATGAACTTTATGTTTTACTTCCGCTTTGTTATCCATTATTATTTGTAAACTCTTAAGAAAAAAATTATTTTTTAAACTTAGTAACATGTTTTAGATTAATATCTCACGGGTTCCTTAGTGGGGCATTACACTTGGTATCAGAGCACATGCTTCAAACACTGGGAACTCTGGGAATTTTGTATGCCCATTAGATGTCTAGTAGTTAAAACATAAAACAAAACTTAGACATATAATACTCTTGTATTTTAGACTATTTTTTTATGATTCTTCACGTCTTATTTATTTCATCCTTCTTGTTGAATATTATAGGAAAAATAGTCACTAAAACTAGATTTGTTTCTAGAGACTGAAGTGGAGGTTTTAGTAGAGGATGTGGAAGGACCAGACTTCCTATCCCTCCTGTGAGTCAGAGATTTGAAGAGAGAAGGGAAGAGGATGGTGGTGAACATCATGGTGATTCAAGATAACTCAATGCTATGCAGATTCTCTAGAATATTCTAGAACGTCCACCTATGCTAGACAAGGTTGAACATGAAGCATCACACCATTTTGATAGTGAGGAGAGACAAAGATCCAAAAGTCCAAGAGGAAGGAACACTACCCTCAGTCAGGGAGATATAAATGCTGATTAGATGAGAGACCTTCTGAGATCACAACCTCCTCCTTTTAATGGTCTTGGCACTAGTTTCAAAGCAGAGACTAGGCTCATTGCATTAGATCAATTTTTTTTCATGCAACAATTTGATACCAATGTTAAGGAAAGATGTGGCGTTATGAACCTTGAAGGTTTTGGAGCTTCTTGGTGGAAAATTGAGGAGCATAAACTAGGATTTACCATGGAGACTGTCACTTGGGAGCTTTTCCTCAAGAACTTATGAGAATGTTTCTTATATGATCAATGGCAGTAGTGATGCAAGATGAGTTCCAAAATCTACGACAACTATCTATGAGTGTTTAGGATTACGAGCGCCATTTCTTTGAGCTCAAGCCCTATGTAGGATTTAGTGATAAGCCACTACTTATGTTGTAGCATTTCATCAGAGGGCTCGACGGTTGCATCATCAGAGGAGTTAAGGTTTTCAAACCCAAGACCCTCAAGGAAGTAGTTATTAATGCTACTTTTGTGGAGGCAAATTTGGCTCTGGGGCATGGTGGACAAATAGGATTTTAGACTGTTGTTCCTATACCTTCAAGCTATAGAGGGAATCAGAACCAAGGTGCAAGGAACTTCAAGAAACCTCCTCCCTACTTTCATAGTCAGTAGTAGAAGGGGATGAATCCTCTAGCACATAATGATGGTCCTTGATCTAAGAACTTCTATAATTTTTCATGCAACAAGAGAAATTAGCCCATTCAGCCTGCACAAAGCACACATTCAGTTGCAAGAAGAGGTAGCTATCTACATTCTAGTAGAGCCTCCATTGGGAGAGGTCAGATAGAGGCAATGGTTGATTCTCATGTGGATAGTTTGGTCACATTATAGTGAATTTCCCTCAGTGTGTATCCCAATTTTCAAGACAAAAACCTGCAACTTTTGAGCCTCCTGTAGGGGATGTCGGTAGATCTCACAGGGTATTTACAACAGTGGATCACCATCAGGAAGAGCACCAGAGCATTTTGTTAGAAACTTATGGTGCTACTAGAGGTATTTCTCTTTCTATTTTATTTGATTCAAGAGCTAAAAATTCTTTTATATCTCCTTTTGTAGTAGATAAATGTGGGCTAGTGGCAATAAAGCAAGACATTGGTTGGCAAGTAGAGTTAGCCTCTAGGGAAAGGATATCAACAAAATCTCTAGTGCATAAATGTGAGTTGAACCTGGGCAATTTCATCACTATGGTTGACCTTCATGTGATTCATTTGGGATTATATGACATTGACCTTGGGATGGATTGGTTAGGTTCTCATGGAGCTAGCATCGATTGTAGACATAAGAAAATCAGATGCAAAGATGATGTTGGAAAGGATTGTGAGATAGTGGGAATTCAACATCCTATATCTCTTCATAGGATTTTTGCTATGCAACTCAAGTAGAACATGTGAAAGGGGTGTCAAGAATTTTCTATAACTATGAATGAGCTGGATGAAGTATAAATAGAGGAAAAGACTCTTGATCATCCTATACTTCAAGAATTCATTGATGTCTTTCCTAGTGAGATTTTGGGTATGCCACCAAAGAATGACATAAAATTTTGCATTGATCTTGTTCTAGGAGCACAACCTATATCTAGAGAACCTTACCAGATGACTACACAAGAGTTGAGTGAGCTTAAGCTCCAATTAGAAGATCTTTTGCTGAAGGGTAGTCTTCGGCCAAGTGTTTCACCATGGGGAGCACCTGTACTCTTCATTAAAAAGAAAGATACATCTTTACACTTGTGCATCGACTATAGACAGACGAATAAGGCAACAATCAAGAATAGGTACACTTTGCCAAGGACTGATGATCTCTTTGATCAAATAAAGGGAGCCAAGGTATTCTCCAAGATTGATCTCAAGTCAGGATACCATCAGTTACTTATTTAGGATGTGTACATTCACAAAACTACATTTCACAATCGCTATGGACATTATGAGTTCACAATAGTCCCTTTTGGTTTGAAAAGTTCTCCATCTATTTTCATGTGCCTAATGAATGGATTATTTTATTATTACCTTGATCATTTTGTGCTCATCTTCTTGGATGACATATTGATATATTCTAAAACCATAGAGGAGCATGAGGAACATCTATGATTGGTTCTATAGTGTCATCGTGACAATCAGTTGTATGCCAATGAAATGAAGTGTGAATTTTTCTAATCTAAAGTTAAGTATTTGGGGTGTGTAATCTCAAGTGGGGGTATTTTAGTAGATTCTTCCAAGACTCAGGATATAGTAGATTGGCCAACCCCCACCAATATATCTGAAGTCTGTAGTTTCATGGGATTGGTAGGATACTATTGCAGGTTTCTCAAAGACTTCACTACAGTTGCATATCATATTTATTCTCTCCAAAGGAAAGGGAAGATGTATGTTTGGACATAGAATTGTGAAGAGGCTTTCTAGAACCTCAAGAAGTGTTTAACTAGTGCACCTATCCTAGCAATACCCAACCCAATAGGTGATTTCATGGTGTGTGTTGATTCTTCTTTGGAAGGTCTAAGAGTGGTCCTTATGCAAGAAGGATGTGTGATTTCTTATGAATCTCACAAACTCAAGGAGCATGAATTGAACTATCCTAAACATGATTTTGAGTTGGCAGCAGTTATTCATGCATTATTTTGATAGAGACATTTTCTATTAGGACATCGATTTGAGCTTCATAGTGATCATCACAGGTTACAATATATCTTTACCCAGCTTAATCTGAATGCTAAGAAGAGGTGATAGATGGATTTTCTTTGTGAATATGACTTTGAACTCAAGTATATCTAGGGTAAGAAAAATGTGGTAGTAGACACCTTGAGTTGTAGGAGGCATGAGATTTCAGCTTTGACTCTTGGTGTAGATTTGTAGAGTCGTATGATCCAGGCACTTCCTACAGATACTTGGTACAAGGAAGTGAGAGCTGAGATTGAGTCAGGGAGACCTTTGGAAGGTAGGTTTCCAGGTTATATTTTGGAGTTAGATAGTCTTTTGTGCTATAGAAACTGGATATATGTACCTCCATCAGATGATCTTCATACCTTGATTTTATCTGAGATGCATCATGAACCTTACTCGACACATCTAGGTGTCAAGAAGATGCATGAGGAAGAGCATCTCAGATAAGGTCAGAGAGTTAAGGAAGAGCACCATCATCCAGCAGGACTTTTATAGCCTAATCTCATTCCATCATGGAAATGGGATATCATCTCGATGGATTTCATCATAAGTTTTCCTATGACTCCCCATTGACATGATACCATCATGGTTAGTGTAGACTGATTGACCAAAGTGACACACTTTTCTCCTATGAGAGAATCCTATATAGAATCTTCAATAGATAGAGTCTTTATGTAGGATATTATGAGGTTACATAGCATTCCCCGTAGGATTATATTAGATAGGGATCTAGTATTCACTTATGCATTTTGGACTTCCTTGCAGCATGATCTTGGAGCGCAACTAGATTTTAGTTTGACATATCACCCTAAGACTAATGGTTAGACCGAGCGAGTTAATTAGGTGTTTGAGGATATGTTGAGGATGTATGTCATGGATAGATAAACTCATTGGGAGGACTATTTGTATTTGGTAGAGTTTACCTACAACAATGGTTATCATAGTTTGATTGGTATGTCACCTTTTCATGCTTTCTATGGTCATCCTTTTTGTATACCTTTGAGTTGGGATAGGCTTGAGGATCATATCCTATTAGGTCCTGAGATGCTTTGAGATATGGAGCAGCAAGTGGAACGCATCCGTGAGCATGTGACTACAGCTCAGGATAGGTAGAAGAAGTATGTAGATGCTCATAGAGTGGATAAGCAGTTTGTAGTTGGTGTTAAGGTATTTCTAAGAGTGCGTCCATAGAAGAGTTTGATTCATTATGGAAAGGGTTTAAAGTTGGCACCTCGTTTGGTTGGCCATTTGAGATTCTTGAGAGGATAGGATCAATTGCTTACTATCTTGCTTATCACCCAACTTATCTCGTGTTCATGATGTTTTCCATGTTTCAGTACTTAGGCAGTATATACAAGATATTGCACATGTACTTGACTGAAATGATTTGTAGGTAGAGGACAGGAAATTGTCTTTGGAGCTCATTTGCATACTTCAGTGATGAGAGACGACCCTCAAGGATCGCACCATCAAGTAGGTAAGGGTCCAATGAGACCCTGTTGATGAGTCATCAACAACTTGGGAGGACACAGTGAGATTACAAAATATATATCCCTATTTGTTTGTACGCTTCTAGGAATAAGCCTAATTTTAGGGGAGGTGGATGTAGTTCCCACCCATAGTTTATTTTTTGATTTTATATTGCCAAAATCTTTTAGGCCACTTTTATGTGTGTGTTGATTATTTTAGTGTTATTATGTGGTTTTGGATGTATAATGGTGATTTGATATTAGGATATCATATATTACAGTTAGATGATGCTAGTTACTTTGATGATGATTATTTATATGTTTAAAATGTTATTTATGTTTATGATTTTACTTACCCCATACTTGCATGTGTATGGATATCATGTATGCTTTTACGTTTCTTGTTTGACATGTTTGAGATGGTTGAGGGACGGAGTCATAGTTACCCTCTTGCGGGCTCCACATGATATCTCAATCCCTACCATTGCTTGTTACACACACACACACATGTTTTTCTTTTATGTAGGTTTGTCAGTACTAGGCATTGACTTCCCTGAATTGTCAAGATGAGCATGCCCTATCGCAAAGTCTCGATGGTAAGAGAGGGAAGATAATATTTAGATCCGAATCCCAACCTAAGCCATTTTATTATCCAGAAATAATGGACAAGTTTTTGATATTTTACCCTTCCAAATTCATCTAGGTGACGTGAGTTCATAACCTCTCCCTTGAGCATGATTATGGTTTTATTAGTTTTCAGTTGGTCTCTAGTTGGTTGGTATGTTTGTTGTGATTAAATAATCTATTAAGATTAATTATGCGGTTTAGATAATTAGATCTTACTAAATAGAGATAATTAAATGTGAAAGTATTTAAATTAATTAAATACATTTATTAAATTTAAAGATTTAATTAATTATCAAAATTCAATTTTCAAATAAAAGATAATTTTATTATTTAAAAATAAATTATCATTGGAATTAAAATAATATTATTAAATTGATATGCAATTTAGTTGCACAAATCAATTAGAATAAATAAATAAAAGAATAAAGTAACTAGGAGTTAAGTGAATTGACATAAACAAGGAATGCAAAAATACTTGAGTTAGGAATTATAATTGAGTAAATTATGTGAAAAAAGAAATTGATGCAAACAAAGCTGTTGAGTTGAGTTGAGTTCTAAAATTGCATGGTTGAGTTCAAATTCCTATATTGGGAGGGTTTGGCCATTGTTTTCAAACACACAGGTTTGTGGATTTGGGTGAAGGAATTAAATTGAAAGATTCTTTTGTGATAGCTTGGGAATTTTCTATATTTTATGGTCTTCGTCATATTTCTTCGATTGGTGGTTTGAAGTAGGGTTTGGAAACCCTTGTAGTTTTAATTCTGGTGTTTTAGAAAGATTATTTTCTTTGTGCCTGTTAAATCTGGGTGTTATGGTTATTTTATGATTTTCCTTTCATGTTTGAAATTCTAGAATTAGTTTTATGAAATTTGGTGCTTGAATGAATTCCATAATAAAATTTTGTTTTTAATTCAACTAGAGTTTGAAAGATTTATGTCAGAAAACCTTAGGGTTTGAATTGATAGAATTGTTAAAATATTTATAGATAAATTGTCTCTATGTTAATTCTTCATTGTTAAATTCTATGAAGAAAAATGTGAAATTGGGTCTATATATATATGTCCTTGATGTTTGATCAAAAGAAAAAGTCTTTGATATTCTTAATTATTTAAGATATATATATGTGTGTGTGTGTGTGTGTGTGTGTCTATTTTAAAAATAAAAAAAGCAAATGACGTGGGGCGGGGAGGACCCAATCCCCACCCACGGTACCTTCCCTACCCCTGACAACAGTTGTCGCACAATAGGCTGGCTGTCGAATGGTAGCAGCATTGTCAGACGCTAGGCTGCCTGCCAAATGACAACAGTATTGTCATGAAGGGAAGTACGGGGAGAGGGTTAAATCCCCCCCACTTACTTTTGCATTATGTTTTTTAATTTTATTATTATAATATATATGTATAATTATTTTATATAGATTCTATTTAAATTATTAATTAAAAATATTAATGAATAATAGATTTAATTTTATAAAAAAAATACATATGTTAATTAATGATGTTTTTGATAAAGGTAAAAGCAAGTTTTGAATGGAACTCGAAACCATTTACAAATTAGAGGAAAATATCTTCATTTCAGCCCATACATAATTTGAAAGCCTACTTTACAACAAGGAGCGAGACCCCAACCAACCCAAAAAACTACAAGGAAAAACAAAACAAGCAGCAAAAAAACAAAAACTGGCACATAACCAACAACCACCCAGCGACCAACTAATAGAAACTAATTTTTCTTTTTCATGGCCTTCTCCACCTATTTCTGCATATCCTCCATCTTCTAAATGGAGTCTTTGAGACCTTTCAACTCCTTAGGGGTATCTGACAGCTTCCTTTTGAGGCCACTTCTACTTCTAGTTCCCGGCCTTGAGCTCCCAGCAACATCATCCAACGTGATAGTGGTATTCTCCAACATGTTATTCTCCAAATGGTTATACAGAGCCTTAAGGTTCATCACTGAAACACTAAGGCCCTCATTGATGTGCTTAAGATTCATAATTAATGATGTTAATTTGTATTATAAATTTGATTAAATATTAATAATTATTAATTGTATTATTATTAACACGTGTTGTTTAATAATAATATTAATTCTTATTTCTATTTTTTTAATTTCATCAAATAATATGGAGTTATTGATGTGAATTAATTAATTAGATTTATTTAGTTATGATGAATTATATTTGTTTTAGTAATTTTTAAATACGGAATCAATTTATTTTTACAACATTATAAATTGATTTGATTGGTGTGAAATTTAATTCAATGATGTAATTATAGTTTGATTAGTGATTATTTAATAAATTAATTTATGTAATGAAACTTACAAATTAGTTTATTATTAATTAAATTCTTTTGCATGTTTTTCCTTCTGTATTTTCAAGTTAGGAGGGAATCTTTTATGTCATCCTTTTAGGATTGTTACCAGAGGCGGGGTTAGGGTTAACGTATTATGTTTTCCTTGCCTTGCATAATTTTGTGGCAGTCGATCTTTGAAATGACCTAACCTTATGGAAGTTGATTTTATTATGATGAAAATTGTTTGTGTTCCTGTTATATTGTGGAACCATATTTTAAGGCTATGATTTGTGATGACCTATGAGTTATGTTTTAAGTTTTATGAACCTAGGGTAGGTTATCTAGGTGTTAAAAGAGAAGTGGCTTTCTTTGGAGGCACCAGAGCCTAGAAGTGGCTACCAAGGTATCCTTAGTAGGTTACTTAAACAAGTTTAATATAAATTAAATAGGGTTTTAAAATAAATTAATAAGATAATGGATTCCTCACCCATGCCTTGAGTGCTAGTATAGGCTAAGGATGAGAGTGGGAGGAGATTATTTCTCGTTTAGTAGTGGTGGTGAGTTCTGGCATGATTGGTTATCCTTGTCTACATGAGAGGATTTCAGGTTTCACATATGATCACACTTGGGAGTAGGAGTCCAATGAGATCATTCCAAGGGGTTGACATATGTGATGACACTTCCCTGATTTCATCTTAGGTTTCCTACATGTGTTGGTTGCCTCTAGATTAGTATGTGTACCTTTGAGTTTGAGATGTACCCTTGAGATAGGAGCTTCTAGGACCCTTGCTTAGTATTACCTGATTGATTGATTTTGATATTGTTATCTGAGTGGAGTCTGATGTTATCTCCTCAACACGGTGCGAGTAGAACCATAGGTTTCCACGAGGTCAAGAGGTAGTGATTCTTTTACCATTTGAGACTCTGACGTTCCTATACCAGTGTAGGATGATCCTTATTGTGGTTGCTTCTTATCTTATATGTTGGAAATTGCAATTGAAACAATTGTTGTATTGTCATTGATGTCAAACCTTAACTGGTAAGATTGTTGCTACTTAGGAAAGTACTATATCTATTGTGAAAAGGGAAAGAAAAGTTGGTAACAATAGCACCTAAGGAAAGGTTGAGTTATCTTGATACTACAAAGTGTACTTGATTATGTTGCACAATGATGAGACAATGTATTGTTTATCTAAGTAAGATTGAAGACTAAACTGGTAGGCTTAACCGAAAAAAAATGAAGAAATTGTGTTAAAGCCGAGTTATGACAGAGTCGACCGAGTTAGTGGATGCCGAGCAAAAATCTAGTGTCGACCGAGTATCAATTTATGCCGAGGAAACAGTTTTAGTAGTGACCAAGTGTTTTACATGGTGACTGAGTGGATGATCATAGTATTGACCAAGCATTAGTAATTTTATATTTGAAGAGAATTCTTTTTGGGGATGACATTGTTTGAATTCTTGGATTATGTAAAACGTGTTGACTTTATTTATTGATTGTATGGAAGCATTTAATGCTTTGTAAAATGTTCTATTGTAAATCTTTATGAGATTTGAGATGATTCTAGAAGAGGAGACGAAGAACATGAAGTGGGTAGATTCAATGAATCTGACCTAACCCTAAGATCTACGAAGGAGATTAAGCGGCAAAAAGATAAGTTAACCTAACAGAGGAAAGTATTAAGGGAACCGAAGCATTAGGTATGTGTATGCATTGGTGAAGGAGATGCTGGAAGAACAGTAAAGTTTTATTGACTGTATAAGTGAAAAGGCTGAAGGAAAAAGTGTGGTGATTGCTTGAAGGAAAGTTCCGAGCAAATCAGAAGTGGAGATGGCAAAGTTTCAAAGTCAATAAACCAGTATTTGTGTACTAAATTGGATCTGATATTTGCAAAGTGAGTTGTATGTTTTCAGATCAATACTACTGCTACTTTCTAACCATTGTAACAGTCAAAATCCTTTTAATAGAGGTTGACCTTATAGTCATATGCTAAATCCTTTGAACAAGGTTGCATTCTAATGGAGTGTATGTAAGTCCTTTAACCAGGCTCACTTTTAATAGGGTGATTGAAATCCTTTAACTGGGTCACACTTGACAGTGTGTATTGTAACCTTTGACAGGTTTGGCTTTTAACTGAGCTCACTTCAGAAGAGTGAAAATAATAGTAGCATGTTACAAAGTGGTTTTTCCCATATTGTGTTTCCACTATAAATCCTGGTGTCAAAACTTGTCTGAATTTTTTGGTTTGAACATTTCTATGTTTTACAAGTTAGATACAGCTGGGTAGTGGACTGCTGAGTTATATATTTTTGTTATTGAATCAATGATGACTGAGGTTGATTTGGTTGCTTGATCTAATTTAAAGAAAAGTTTTTGAAGTTATTTTTATACATTAGGACCTGAGAACAAATGATTCACCCCCCCTATCTATTGTTCTAAATCATATTAACAATTGGTATCAGAGTTGTGTTGCTTATTGGTGTTTACAGAAAGCAAGTTTAAAGGGACTTGAAGCAAATGATCAAGATGTATAAGAAGGAGGTACCAAAGCTGAACAAAGATAACTTCCCTGCATGGCAAAGCTTGATGAAGCTGCATCTAGTTGGTATTGGTGATTCTGCAAAGTACTACATTGAGCATGACTATGTCACACCTATTGCACCTTTAACTGCTGAGGAAATAAGAGCCAAGCAAGAACACAATCAGGCAATGCTGGAAATTGCATCTACCCTAAGCTATCCAAAATTTGAGGACATTAAGGACTGCACAACTGCTAAAGATATGTGGGACACTCTTGCAAAGATCTATGGTGGTGATCTATATGTACTGAAAGCTAAAGCCAAGAGTCTTAGAGGTAAGTTTGATGAAATGAGAATGAATGAAGATGAAAAAATTGCACAATACTGTGGTAGAATAAAAGAAGTTGTGAATGCTATTAGAGGAGAAAATGGAACTATTGATGATGAGACCATAATTGGAAAAGTATTAAGAACCCTGCATCCTATATATGCTATTAAGATCTAAGCTATTCAGGAATCTAGATGTAATTCTGCAAATTTGCTTACTTTGGAAGGTTTGATTGGCAAGCTGACTGCTTTTGAACTATCTAATTATGATAATTTCACTGTTGGTAGTATTGGAAATGTTGAATCTACTTTCAAGTCACAGTTAGTCCTGAACAAGCCTAAGAAGGAAAAAAAAAGATGCATCAGTGAAAGTGAAAGTGAAAGTGAAGATGACAATGACACTTCTGATGAAGATCTTGAAGATCTAGAAGCTCTTATGGCTAGAAGACTGAGAAGAGGAAAAGGAAAATACAAAGGTAAACTTCCTATTATATGTTTTGTATGTAACAAGGTCGGTCATATAGCTGCTAGATGTCCTAACAAGAAGGATAAAGATGAAGAAAGAAATAGTAGACACAAAGATAGAAGAGATGACAAATGCTACCGAAGGTACAAAGACTACAAAGAAAAGGGTAAGAAATCCTATTACATTGCTGAAGAAGAGACTGATAGTGATAGTGATGATTTTGAAATTGAGGAAGTCTATGTTGCAATGAAAGATGAATCTGATGAGGATGAGAAAACTGCATTAATTTCCTATATGAACAAGAATGACAAATGGATTATTGACAGTGGTTGTTCACATCACATGACTAGTGACAAAAGTAAGTTTGTGACCCTACATCATTATAAAGGTAAAAGTGTAACATTTGGTAATGATGCACCATGTCCTATGAGAGGAAAAAGATTGATTAAACTAACTGATAAGATCTCTTGTGAAAATGCTTATTGGGTTGAAGGATTGAATTATAATTTGTTAAGTGTTGCTCAGCTCAACAGAACTGGTTACTGAGTGGAATTTCATCACAAGAAAGCTAAGATATTTGATACTACTGGTGAACTGATTGGAAGTGGTGAGTAGACTAGAGGTAATTTGTTCTATCTTGACCTATCTGAAGAAATATGTATGTTTGCACAACTTGATGACATTTGGTTATGGCATAAGAGGCTATGTCATGTTAACTTTGACAATTTGGTAGAGATAAGTAAGAAGAAGAAAGTAAGAGGCCTACCTAGATTGAAGAAACCTGAGAATGTAATGTACAAAGAATGTCAGTTAGGAAAAATGACTAAGTCAAGTTTCAAGAGCAAATCCTTTACTTTTGAACACATTTTAGATTTGGTTCACATTGACCTTTGTGGACCTATGGGTGTACAAAGCTACTGTGGAGCTAGATATTTTATCTTGTTTTTTGATGATCATACCAAGATGATGCATGTAATATTTCTAAAAGAAAAATCTAATGCTTTTCAATTTTTCAAGTGGTATTTGGCTAAGGTTGAGAAGGAGATAGGTAGGAACCTGAAATGTCTTAGATCTGACCGTGGTGGAGAATTTACATCAAATGAATTTAATCTATTTTGCAATGGTACAAGAATCAAAAAATAGATGTCTGCACCTAGAACACCTCCACGGAATGGTATAGCAGAAAGAAGAAATAGATCTATTTTGGACTGTGCTAGGACATTATTGATTGAAAAGAATGTGTCACAAAAATACTAGAAAGAAGCTATAAGTATAGTTGTTTACACTCTTAACCAGGTACAGATCAAGAAAGGTACAAATCTGACACCCTATGAATTATGGTATGGGCATGCACCGAGTATTAAATACTTTAGAATATTTGGAAGCAAGTGTTACATATTGAAAGACAATAGGAATGGAAAGTTTGATGCTAAGAGTGATGAAGGCATATTCCTAGGCTACTCCACAAAAAGTAAAGCTTATAAGTGTTTGAACTCTAACACTAACAAAATTATGGAAAGTGTGAATGTAAAAATTGATGAGTATGCAGAGTGAAATGAGACTGATAGCAAAAGAGAACCAAAAGATTATAAATCCTTTGTGTACATTGAGGAAATAGAAGAGGTGGGTAATAGACCTGCACCTGATGCCGAGTCTCGGGCAAGCAATGCCGAAGGATAGATAAATGATGCCGAGCGTCAGGAAAATAGTGCCGAGAGAGAACAAGAACATGTCAAGCTACAAGACAATGCTATCGAGGATCAGGAAGAGGTTGTCAAGTATTCAGAAGCTGAATCTGACAATCTTGTTGAGGAACCTGATGAAATAGAAGAGAAAAATGTTGAACCTATTTTGGCAAAATATGTAAGAAGACACCACAAGCCTGAACACATAATTGGAGACAAAGACACTGGAATTCAGACCAAAAGAAAGACAAAAGATCCAACATGCTTAATATGTGAATTTGAACCTAAGAAAACTAAAGAGGCATTAGAAAATGAAGATTGGAAATAAGCAATGAATGAAGAGATTGATCAGATTGAGAAGAATGAAACTTGGACTCTAGTGCCGAGACCAGCAGATAAGAATGTTATAGGGATAAAGTGGGTATTTTGAAACAAGTTGAATGAAAAAGGTGAAATCACTAGGAACAAAGCTAGACTAGTATGCAAAGGCTATGCACAAGAAGAAGGAATTGATTATGGGGAGACATTTGCCCCTGTAGCTAGATTGGAAGGAGTAAGAACTCTGCTTGCATATGCTACTTATAAAGATTTCAAGGTATATCAAATGGATGTCAAGTCTGCATTTTTAGATGGTATACTAGAAGAAGAAGTTTACATAGAATAGCCAGAAGGTTTTATTGATCCAAATAGAAGACATATGGTATGCAAACTGAACAAAGCTTTATATGGATTGAAACAAGCTCCCAGAGCATGGTATGAGTGGTTGCATAATTACCTGATACAGATTGGATTTTCCAGGACAAATGACACAAGCAATCTATATATGAAAGATGAAGAAGGTAGAGGTATTTTGTTGGCCAAAATCTTTGTTGATGACATTATTTTTGGTGGACAAGATGCATTGTGTAAAATTTTTACACATGAAATGCAAACTAAATTTGAGATGAGTATGTTTGGTGAGATCAAATTCTTTGTTGGTTTACAAGTATATCAGATGAAGAAAAGAATTTTCATTACACGGTCTAAGTATGTTAATGAAATACTGAAAACTTTTGGAATGGAAGATGCTAGACCAGTAGAAACTCCTATGGTTACTGGACAAAAATTATCTAAAAATGATGATGCTGCAGAAGTTAACCAGACTTTGTACAAATCCATGATTGGAAAATTGCAGTATGTTGTACATAGTAGACCTGATATTGCACTAGCTGTTGGGATTGTGGCAAGATTCTCTGCCAATCCTAAGGAAACACACATGATGGTGGTGAAAAGAATCATGAGATACTTGAAAGGAACTACTGACTATGGATTATACTACAAGAAGGGTGACAAATTTGAACTTAGAGTATATACTAATGTTGATTGGGTAGGAAATGTAGATGACAGAAAGAGCACTAGTGGTGGAGCTTTCTTTCTTGGATAGAGATTAGTCTCCTGGACAAGCAAGAAATAAAATTGCATTTCCCAATCTACTACTGAAGCCGAGTATGTTGCTGTTGTAGTAAACTGTTCAAATTTGATATGGATAAAACAATTCTTGATAGGCATGAAAGAAGAAATCACTAAACTTGTTATTATTTTCTGTGACAACACAAGTGCTATCAATATTTCTAAGAATCCAGTGATGCATACTAAGACCAAGCACATAGCAATCAAGTATCACTATTTAAGAGAATTGGTACAAGACAAGGAAGTCCGAATGGAATATGTGAATACAAAAGAACAATTGACAGACATATTCACTAAAGCTTTACCTAAAGAAGCCCATGAGTACTTGAGAAGTCAATTAGGGGTCCTTCCCCTAACTGAGGTTGCCTAGCCAAGCTAGGAGCACTGCATCAAATATGCTACAACAAAATATTTGACACATTGATGCAGAAGATTGTCACACTTTAGGACTGTCCTAGAGCTGTGAAGAAGAAACCAAGATAAAAAATTAGTCATGAGCAAGATTACAGAGGGAGAAACATTGTGCTAAACAGATATATCTACATCTGTTGGATGTATGTCTGAGTTGCTACTTTGGCATTTTTGTCAAAAAGGGAGATTGAACTAAAATGATACTATAACACATGACACTGAAAGAAAGGGAGATTGAACTGCAATGGAAGATCAGGATAGAGGGAGATCCAGATACTTCTGATGGTCACAAAAGTGAGATTTACTGATTCTGAATCAGAATGAAGCTAAGGATATTATAAATTTTCTCTTATGGATAGTTATAAGTTTTTGGATTAGTTGGTAATCCATGTGTTATTCGGGTGATATCATATGGTGTTGCCATCAATGCCAAAGAGGGAGATTGTTGGAAATTGCAATTGAAATAGTTGTTGTATTGTCATTGATGTCAAACCTTAACTAGTGAGATTGTTGCTACTTAGGAAAGTACTATATCTATTGTGAAAAGGGAAAGAAAGGTTGGTAACAATAGCACCTAAGGAAAGGTTGAGTTATCTTGATACTGCAAAGTGTACTTGATTATGTTGCACAATGATGAGACATTGTATTGTTTATCTTAGTAAGATTGAAGACTAAACTGGTAGGCTTAACCAAGCAAAAATGAAGAAATTATGTTTAAGCTGAGTTATGACAGGGCCGACTAAGTTAGTGGATGCTAAGCAAAAATTTAGTGTCGACCGAGTATCAGCAATTTTAGTAGTGACCGAGCATTTTACATGGTGACCGAGTGGATGATCACAGTATTGACCGAGCATCAGCAATTTTATATTTGAAGAGAATTCTTTTTGGGATGACATTGTTTGAATTCTTGGATTATGTAAAATGTGTTGACTTTATTTATTGATTGTATGGAAGCATTTAATGCTTTGTAAAATGTTCTATTGTAAATCTTTATGAGATTTGAGATGATTCTAGAAGAGGAGACGAAGAACATGAAGTGGGTAGATTCAATGAATCTGACCTAACCCTAAGATCTACGAAGGAGATTAAGCGGCAAAAGATAAGTTAACCTAACAGAGGAAAGTATTAAGGGAACTGAAGCATTAGGTATGTGTATGCATTGGTGAAGGAGATGTTGGAAGAACAGTAAAGTTTTACTGACTGTACAAGCGAAAAGGTTGAAGGAAAAAGTGTGGTGATTTCTTGAAGGAAAGTTCCGAGCAGATCAGAAGTGGAGATGGCAAAGTTTCAAAGTCAGTAAACCAGTATTTGTGTACTGAATTGGATCTGATATTTGCAAAGTGAGTTGTATGTTTTCAGATCAATACTACTACTACTTTCTAACCATTGTAATAGTCAAAATCTTTTTAACAGAGGTTGACCTAACAGTCATATGTTAAATCCTTTGAACAAGGTTGCATTCTAATGGAGTGTATGTAAGTCCTTTGACCAAGCTCACTTTTAATAGGGTGATTGAAATCTTTTAACCGGGTCACACTTGACAGTGTGTATTATAACCTTTGACAGGGTTGGCTTTTAACTGAGCTCACTTCAGAAGAGTGAAAATAATAGTAGCATGTTACAAAGTGGTTTTTCCCATATTGGGTTTCCACTATAAATCCTGGTGTCAAAACTTGTCTGAATGTTTTGGTTTGAACATTTCTGTGTTTTACAAGTTAGATACAACTGGGTAGTGGACTGTTGAGTTATATATTTCTGTTATTGAATCAATGATGACCGAGGTTGATTTGGTTGCTTGATCTGATTTAAAGAAAAAATTTTGAAGTTATTTTTATACATCAGGACCTGAGAACAACTGATTCACCCCCCTCTTTGTTGTTCTAAATCATATTAACATTATCTTCCTTGAGAGACTTATTCCTATTCTTTCTTAATTTGTACTTTGTACTCAGTTTTAATTGCATACTCTGCGACTTGTGTAGTGCATGTGGGCAATTATATATGCTTCATTATTCAGATGTATTTATGATGTACTATGTAGAAGACTTAGATGATTATTGTAATTAATAGGTCAAATTGTATTTATGTAATTTCTATGTCAAGGAACCCTTGAGATTTGTAATCTGAAATTGAGATTATATTTATGTTTATATATGGACTTTATGTTTTACTTCCACTTTGTTATTCATTATTGTTTGTAAACTCTTAAAAAATAATTATTCTGTAAACTTAGTAACATGTTTTAGGTTAATATCTTCTAGGTTCCTTGGCAGGGCATCACACACAACAATATAACTCAATATACAATTTCCTAAATATAACTCAATATAACCTCATTCATAAATAACTAGTAGTTGCATGCTTTTGTGTTGCAACAATAAGCAACTAGGAGCTTTAATTTTTCAAATTGTCAAATGATTTCCATAATACAAAAAGTAAATCATTTATGATGTAGAAAAGAAAATCTTGAAAATATAAAATACCAGCTCGAAGGAAAGAATTTATGACCTATCTTTTAAAATAAAATGGTAGATAGTAAAAAATAATTTGCATACTAATCTGCTATAATTTTTCTTTTCTTTTTAAATTAGTAGTGTGTGTTTATCAATCAAAGAAAATAAGTCAGTTAGAACGGGTTGACAATTTTCTGGCAAAAAAAAATAGCCTATCGACTAAATTAATAATCTAATAGTTATTGGATTATAATTATTTCAAATGTGATATGCTCAATAAGAACAATATATAAATGTTATAAGATTGTGACCCTAATAACATAATGTTCTAACATTTCATCATAATTCCAAAAATCAAATGCTTAATATTTTTAATTTAAAATTTATAAACATTTTGGAGATATGATGTTTTCATGGTTCATAATACTCCATTGAGCACTTCTTAATTAAATTGGGTGTGGTTTTTATATCATTAACTTTGCTCTATTAATCTTAATGATAGATGATGTATCATGATATCTTAAAAGGAATATCAAGAGTTCACATCCTTACAAGAGCTTAAAGACAAAGACAAAATTGATTTCTTACAAGGAATCAATGTATATAAAATCTAATTAAAATCAACCTAACAACAAACAAATATAAAGAAGACAATATAGGGTCAGTTTTGTTGCTGGAATTAAATAATGTTGCAATTGTCAAATTCTAGTATTTGACAATCTTGGAAGTTCTAAATCTAAAAAATGATTTTTGGAATATGGCTGGAATCTAAATTCACTAGGAATTCATAATGAGAAGATGGAAAATATTGTTTGCATATGGATTTCAAAATATTATAAATTTTGTTTTACCCATTTAAGTGGAATTGAATTGATTTTCCAATTCTACCTATTTAGATGGAAGATTCAAATGCTAATTTTGGGGGTAAATGAAAATTAACAAATCCCTGTTCTAATTTCAACACAAAAATTAAAAATGTCAATTCGAGAAGCAAAAAAAACGGCCTCTAAATAAGAAAACCCAACAATAAAAAAACAACTATCAAATATAAGATCATATATTACCAATCTTTAAAGACTTGTCCCATCATCTAATTATTTATAAATTAACTTTACACTTAAGTGAATAGATTTCTATAATAGAATCTTTCATCATATATATGTGATCCAAAACAGTGATAACATATATATCCAAGGGGGTTGTATTCCCTTACAACCCTAGAAAACCCTTTTTCTGCCCTTTGACAGCTAGTTTAAGCCATATTTAGAAAGAAGGAAGATACACATCAAAAGGCAGATATTTAGAAAAGTGGGACCTCTCAGAGCAATTGGATTTGCTTTTCCCTGTGCCGATAAAATCTCATTCATTGGTGTAGAGAGGGGCGGCGGCGACGCCGTATTTTGGTGTTGTTCATGCCCGGATTTTTGTTCGAATTCAATTCGAGTTTTCCCATTAATCTCGCTCATGACGGCCTGTGATTTCTCAACATTTTCTGCTCTGCAGTTCTCTACAAATCCTTTGTTGAGGATGTAAAACCTCAAATTTGGTACGATTTCAGATTGCGCGGCCGCCGGCAAGACGGCCGACGACAAGCGCGGTAAGGACGATATCTCAATTTATACTTGTTGAAGAGAGTCTGGTAGGGTTTTAAAAAGGTGAAAAACATCTAGGGTTTGTTTTCGGCATTGAATCTGAGAGAGTTCTGATGAGGCGGCGGAAGGGAGCGGAGGCGGAGGCGGAAGCGGAAGCGAAGGTTCCGGACAATCTACGCTGCCGACGATCGGATGGAAGGGGATGGAGATGCCCTGATCTTGCCAGGGACAACAACGCTTTCTGTGAGAAGCATCATCAACAGCGTTTGCGCTGCGAAGAATCTCGAAGGCAACGCCTTGCAGCCCAAAATGGCGGAAAGAAGCGGCAATTGAAAAGCCCGAGGGTTAAGGAAATCGCTTCCCCTGGCGGGAACAAGAGGAATCCGCCGGCGAAAATCGTCCGTGTGCAGGAAAAGCAGAGGACAAAACCTGAATCGACGGCATCAGGGAAGAAGAAAGTTAGCGAGGGTAAAGATTGCAGCTCAAAGAAGCAGAAGACGCAGAGGATAAAACCTGAATCCGGAACAGGAAATGAGAAAATTAGCGAGGAAAATTCTGAATCTGCAACAGGGAAGAGAAAAATTAGCGAGGATAAAGATTTCAGCCCAAGGAAGCAGAGGCCGCAGAGGAAACAACCTGAATCTGCAACAGGGAAGAAAATTAGCGAGGAAAAACCTGAATCTGCAACAGGAAAGCAAAAAATTAGCGAGGAAAAACCTGAATCTGAAACAGGAAAGCAAAAAATTAGCGAGGAAAAACCTGAATCTGAAACAGGGAAGAGGAAATTTAGCGAGGAAAAACCTGTATCTGTAACAGGGAAGAGGAAATTTAGCGAGGAAAAACCTGAAGCCGTAACAGGAAAGAGGAAATTTAGCGAGGAAAAAGATTGCAACTCAAGGAAGCAGCAGGAGATGCAGAGGGCACAACCTGAATCCGTAACAGGGAAGCTGAAAATCAGCGAGGAATCCGTCACAGGGAAGAGGAAAACTAGAGAGAGAAAATCTGAATCCGCAACAGGGAAGAGGAAAATCAGCGAGGAAAAGGACTGCAGCTCAAGGAGCACCACGACAGAGAAAGAGACAAATTTGAGTCCTGCTCTTGATGTAGAGGATGTGGCTTCTCAATCAACCAAGCAAACAATGGAGAAATATCAGGGCCAGGAAATCGGGAGGTATTTGCGGAAGTATCTGGCGAGCGGAGTAATGGAGATTGCCCTGGATTATGACAGTGACTACGACTTCCGCAAGGTGGCCGGTTTGGAGCTTTCTCAGTAAATTTTAACAGAGGTGTCATATGCCTAGCGATATGCTATGCTAATTTTGATGTTTATCTTTCTACAGTACGGCTGTTCTTATCTTTTATGTTTATCTTTTTACAGTACGGCTGTTCTTCTCCCTTGTGTTTCTTTGAATTGTACTGTAAGTGTACTGCGAAAACAAGTTTTGACCCTTTTACTCTTGTAATTATAATGTTATTTATTGTTCTCTGATGTGTCAGATGTAGATTTGGTATTCTTTATATAATTATTAGTTTTTAGAATTAGTTTTGAAGTTCTTTTCTCCTGTGAGGTGGGAACGATATGTTGCTCAATGATTATGCACATTTTTTAACTACGAGTTTGAGGGCAGACAAGTCGATGAATTATTTTTACAAAAGTTATTCAATATCACATGTGGACTACTTCTTCGAAGAAATTTTTTGGGGGTTAATTATTTATTTATGTTTGAATGATGTGTTTCTAATGAATACCATTAATATAACGTGTAATCCTATGTTCATGTTGGATGATTTGACAAATGTGTATATATTTG
Organism: Chamaecyparis obtusa; assembly: GCA_027943335.1. Taxonomy (NCBI): domain Eukaryota; kingdom Viridiplantae; phylum Streptophyta; class Pinopsida; order Cupressales; family Cupressaceae; genus Chamaecyparis; species Chamaecyparis obtusa. Next base: position 777,897 of record BSBK01006147.1, on the reverse strand, counting down.
CATTAGTATTATTTATTTATATTTGAATGATGTGTTTATAATGAATACCATTAACATAAGGTGTAATCCCATGTTCATGTTGGATGATTTGACAAATGTGTATATATTTGAATTAGTATTATTTATTTATGTTTGAATGATGTGTTTATAATGAATACCATTAACATAACGTGTAATCCCATGTTCATGTTGGACGATTTGACAAATGTGTATATATTTGCATTAGTATTATTTATTTATGTTTGAATGATGTGTTTATAATGAATACCATTAACATAACGTGTAATCTCATGTTCATGTTGGACGATTTGACAAATGTGTATATATTTGCATTAGTATTATTTATTTATGTTTGAATGATGTGTTTATAATGAATACCATTAACATAACGTGTAATCCCATGTTCATGTTGGACGTTTTGACAAATGTGTATATATTTGCATTAGTATTATTTTGTAAATACTTATTAGAGATGAAAGTGAAATGATTTTCGAAAGCATATATAAGGTTCATGTAAATTTGATTATATTAAAATTTTCAAAAAAAAGAGGAAAGAAGGAAATTTTTTTGCTTTGCAACTAGGTTTAGTTTCGTGCAACCCCTGCCATTCCCACGCGCGATTGGACGAAGTGCTATTAATGGCATCTACCTCTCATGGGTACGTAGAAGGCGATAATAATGGCATTAATAAAGGTTCTACCTCTAACAGAGGCAGTAGTTCTCTTAGGAGTGTTATTGTGGAGCCAAAAATGTTTTCTCAGAGAGGAGAGTTGGTGGTGACTGTACCAAAAGGTGTCCATGTTCAAGCCAAGGATGGAGAGAAGTAAGGAGATCAACCCAGGTCGAAGTCCTTCAGAAAAGCAGTGCAAAACGAAAAAGGACTTGCTGGAAGGAGCCCAGTTCTTCTCAAGTATTGCCCTCGATGATGTCGTCAGTGAAGGAGTTGGAGGTAAGGTTTCTTCCCCTCCCAAGCTTGTTATTAAACCGAATCCGCAAATGAATGTTGCAATAGAACAGGAGAAGGTTAGACTTAGAAATAGTGCTATTTTATTTGTTATGTTAGATGTCTCTAAGCTTCCCTTGAGAAAAAATTTTAATGAATGGTTTCAAAAAATTTGGGCACAAAAAATGGGGTTTCATTTTTAGTACTATAGAATAATTCAGGAAGGTTTATTCATTGTGTTCTTTTGTGATCCCAAATCCCAATGAGCCATTGTTGATAAACAATTCTAGAGAGTTGATCCTTGTGAATTTTGTGTCATCCCATGGTCACTTGAAGCCACCCACAATGAAGTCTTGGCTTTATCAAGCCCTAGGTGGCTCATAATTGGCAACCTCCCACCATTTTTTATTGAATCTTCTTTTGCACGCCCTTGAACCAGTGGGTAGGGTTTTAAGGATTGATTAATCCAATGTTCTTGTCCCCAATACCAATGTCAGAGTCATTATTTCCCTCAAGTCGGGCATTGATATACCGAAATCCCTTCACTTTGACCTCGGTGGTTCTCCAACTAGTTGCCATGTTACTTTTTTGGGAGGAATTAATGGATGATACTTATGCAAGGAGGGACACAAAAAATAGGATTGCCCTATTTTGAAGAAGCGTGCACCTCCCCTGCTCTAGGTGATAGCCAAAAAGTGTCTCCTTCGAAGAAAACCAATAGCACGCTCCCTGAATCTTCTCCGAAACAAACCCAACATGGTCAAAGCTCATCTTCCCCTACCTAGATGCTTGAATCTTCCACCATATGTGCCACTCTAGATAAGTTTAAAGACCAATTTGTGAAACACCTAGATCCCCCTCTCTTAAACTCCAGAGTCCCCAAAACCCTCTTGGAACTTCCCAATGCAAGTGATTTTGATTTTGGTTTGAATGTCAAGAATCCCAAACCTAAACTTAGAACTCAGAATGCTCAACAAATAGCTCTAGATAAGATTAGAGAAAAAGCAGAAAAGACCAAAACAATCCTTAAGCCCAAATGAAAGGTTTACTCTATCATCCCTCCTGGTCAAGGTGCTACCTCTTCCTAGCCTGCTTCCCTTGATCTATCCTTAGACAAGGTTGGTAGCCCCAAAGATTTCTCCCTACCGACAACCCCCCCTTCTAGTTTAGTAATTCCTGATCAGGATAATGGAATAGGGGAGGACAATTTGCCACTTCATGTGGACCTAAGTGACAAACTCAATGAGTTCTCAGTAGTTGTTATCCCAACTCCCCCCCCCCCCCCCCCCCCCATCTTCCACCTCCGCTTGATCAATGGAAGTATGAGCCCAGATTGGGGAGGAGTGCTGAGGATTTTGTCATGTCTAAGGATTTGGTAGTTTTGGAGGTTGAGCAGAGATGGATCTTGAGTTGGAGGAAGGAGAGATAAGGAGAGTGCAGGATGGTGCATGTTTAGAAGATGGAGATGCTTTTGTCTTCACCTCAAATTGCAGCAAAAAATACAAGAAGACCAATAAGCTTCTTAAAATTGATCCTCTTGATTTTATTGATGGGGTCAATATTAGAAGGAAGAGAGGAAGGCCTCCTCTCCTCAATGGGAATCCTAAACCCTCTAAAGCCCCAAGGAATAAATTTCCTCGATGTTTCAAAAGCTTTTGGATACCCATGGAAACTGAAAAGTAGGGATTTCTCATGATACTAAATTGTGCATCATGGAATGTCAAAGGTTTGGAATCCTCTGATAGGAAATATGTGGTTTAGAGACTTTTAAATTTACATAGAAATTTGGATATACTTTTGCTTCAGGAGGTGAAAGCAGTTGGCTTTGCACTTGATATAGCCCTTAAATGCATCTGGAAGGATGCGGTAGCCTATTCTACTAAGCACCTGAGGGGTAGAGGTGGTACCTTTATTCAGATTGGTCCAACGTGGAGGAAGTTAGTCCAAGAATGGGGATTTTCTCCCTACAATAGGGCAATCTGGGTCAAATTTAAAGTTGATGATTATGTATTTGGAGCTTGCTCAATTTATGCCCCTTATGATCACAATGAGAGGATTAACCTTTGGAAGTGGATTAACCTTTGGAAGTGGATTTCAAATTTGGATAGCATTCCTTGGATCTTAGCAAGATATTTCAATAGAGTTGAAAGGGCTTAGGACAAAGTGGGAGGGTTAAAATTTGAATGGAAAGGTAATGAGCTTCTTTATTGGAACATAATGTTGAACAAACTAAATTTATTTGACCCCCTAGCAAGAAAAAAGGATGAATCTAAAGGTGTGTGGTATACGTGGTTCAACTATCAGAGAGGAGATAAAAGGATCTACTCTAGACTAGAAAGATTCTATATGAACAATCTCTTTTTCAGTTGCCCCCAGCCCCCTGATGACAATTGCATTAAGGTTTACTCCTTCGCTCTCTTTAAACACCATCCTATTCTTTCATGCATCCACCTAATTTCAGGTCATGGAAATTTACCTATTTAGAAACAAGGATTTTCCCTTACTTCCTCTCTTCTCAAGGATGAAGATGTCCAGGAGGCAGTCAATGTCATTGCATTGTATAATGACCAGATTGCTCACCATGAAACTGAAGTTGCTAAGTGGGCCCAAACTAATGCTATTGGAAGAATTTTCTCAAAACTGTAGGTAGGAAAAGAGATAATGCTAGAGGGGCAGAATATAGATTAGTTGAAGCTCTGCAAGAGTCTGAACTGCTTATTCAACACTCTCCCTCTTACCCAAATCTGTTGGATAGGGTGATGCTTTGTCAAGACTCCCTCATAAAATTATAGAATGCTAAGACCGGAGGTGCTAGAATTAGGGCCAAAATCAAATGGCTTAATTTGGGGGACAAAGGCTCAAATTTTTTCTTTCACTCTCAAAAAGAAGGAAGCTAGAGATAAAATAGCATGTAGTAGAGATCAAGACAAGGATATCACATCCCAAGAGGAAATTGTGGAGACCTCCAAATTTTATACTAACATGTTTACTTCAGAAGATAAAATGAATCATCCCTAAGAAGGTTAAAGAGGAAGATGAAACAATGCTTGACAAAGATCTTTCAAAGGATGAAATCAAAAACTCCATTTTGAACTTGGCCAATGATATGGATCCTAGGCCTGATGATCTTTTTGTTGAATATTTTAAAACTAACATAGATTGGACTGGTAAAAATCTACTCAATGCATACAATGAGGCCATTTCATTAGGTTCTTTAGGAGCTGGTATCAATTCCGGCCTTATCAAATTGGTTCCTAAAGAAGGAGACAAACTTCTTATTAAGAACTAGAGGCCCATTACCCTCCTTAATGTTGGGTACAAGATTCTTGCCAAAACTCTGGCCCTTAGAATTGGAAATATACTTCCTAAGGTGGTTAACAATACTCAAACAAGCGTTATAAAAGGGAGATACATCCTTGAAAATCTTATTACCTATTGGGAATCTTTAGATTGGGCTAAAGTATCTGGTCAACAAAGTGCCATGTTGCTTATTGATTATAAAAAAGTATATGATCATATTGAGTGGAAATTTATCCCGATGATGTTGGAAGCACTTGAATTCCCACCTCTCTTTTGTAAGATGGTCTCTACTCTTCTTTAAGGAGCTAGGGTAGTAGTGGAAGTCAATGGAGTTAGATCAAAATTCTTTGAGCTATTTAGGTCCATCAAACAAGGGTGCCCCATTTCCCCATCCCTCTTTTCATTGTTGCAGATGCCCTTCATTCCCCCCTTAGGTATGATTCCTTATCACCAAAAGTGAAAGGTATCATCCTCCCGAATAGTCAAGAAGTCTCTAACATTCAATTTGCTAATGACACCTACATCCTGTTATATCTTGATGAACACAACATGAACTGTCTCATGACCAAATTAGATTTGTTTTGTTTAGCCTCTGGTAGTTGTAATACCCCAAAAATGGGCTATAAGTTCATTAACCTCCTACATCGACAAATCGGACAAAATCGACATCAAAGTCCTAACCTAAGGCACATCTAAACATCATAGAATCATAATTGATCATCTTAAATTTAGCATCGGGGAATATTCCTAGCAATATTCCTAATTATCTTAATTATCTTTAATTTAATGATTATTTGGCAATAAATCACATTTATCCTAAGTTTGATTAATTGAATATTTTCATATTTAATTAATTAGATTTAATATTTGCCACTTAATTGTTTAATTAAATTTAATTCTATCTATTATTAATTGTATTATTTAATTTTGACAATAAATCAAAATTCCTATCTTTAATTGATTAAATTCTTATTTAATTAATTAAAGCATGTTGTCATTATTTAATAATATAGTTTTTAATAAAAGTTTGAATAAATAGTTAATTAACCCATAAATTAATTATTTTATTTCAAAAATCAGTTGAGTTGAGGATAAATCACTTTATTTATTTATTTAATTCTTAATTATTATGCATATTCAAAAGAAACAGTTAAACTCCAAATCAGAAAATCAATGCAAGCAATTGACTTTTTGGAACTCAACATCCTTTTGGAGTTCAAAAAGCTGATCTAAACTCTAATTTGAGTTAAAAAGCTATTTTTGCATGTTTTTGCATGATTTTGAGAATTAACTATCTTTCATGATCAGATAACTCAAAAATCAAGATGAGTTAATTTGAGTGATTTATGGCTTTTATCCATGCACCTCCAAAGCCCTGGATTTCTATAAATTAAAGGCCTCAGCTCTTCACAATTCATCTCATCTTTTTGCACAATCACGCTGGAGAATTGGAATTGAAGAATCAAAGCTCTTGCGAATCGACATCTTTGTGAGATCAATCTTATTTTTGCATTCATAGCATATCAATTTTCAATAGCATTCATAGCATATCAATTTCATATTAGCATCGATTCATATCAGTTTTTATCATTCTTACTACATAGAAAATATCAAAAATATAGATTAATTGCATTCAATTTCATATCCATCTTTTACATTCAAATCCTTCATTTAGGTGTCATCTAGGTCACTGATCTCGATTACAATCTAAGAACATCAATCTCGCACCTATTAGAAGGCAGTAAATCGCTTGGTTAGATAGCTTTCAATTTTGCACGATTTTGATTATCACTAACCTCTAATGTTTTACTGAAGTGTTGTGTCTACAGATCAGGTACAATTTTCACACACACATTTCTATCCACTTTCAAAAAATGCCTCATCATTCTTTTGAATTCATCGTCATTTTGACATCGATGGATTTCAGAGGGTGTAGGTTCTTGGTTGGTATTATGTTGAGAAAGGTGTCCCTGGGATCCTCCTCCTAGAGAACCATGGTTTGTCCCTGCTTGAGACATGGTAGGATTTTTTGGGCTCCCTGGAACAGATTGAGGAGGAGTTTGCTGATTACCTCTATGAGTTGATAGAGGAGGTATGTAACCAGTTTTCAATCGAAAGTTACCGAGACCGTCGTCTTCGTAGATACCTGATTTGATGAGTTGTTCAGGAGTTGGACCTGGGGTATTGGTCAAAAGTAAGTGCTGAGATGTTTCTTCTGATTTCTTATGTGAAGAAGCTCTGGTCTCCACCATTAACTTTGAATGAAACAGAAGAAAAGGACGAAGACAACTGAAGAATAATTTGATTCGAGAAAATCGGATGACGCAACTTTGTCAAGATTATGATAGTTTTGAAGATCTGACGAGATGTGGGTGAAGGAAACTGTGCCCTGGATGTATGGGATAGATCGCCCAAAAGATAGCGGACATGAGTTCTCAACACTTAGTCTGTTTTCAAAGATTGATTGAAGATTGATAGTTATGACAAGGTTTTGACACGAGATAAAAAGGACTCAAATTGATCAAACAAAAGACTAGATCGGATTCAAAAGATCAAACTCGGAAAATGGTAGAATGCTCAATAGCTACTGCTCTGTTCCTGACACAATGATATTTTTGACAGATTCTGGAACTAGGCTGGAAACATTGGATATCTCGCAAATTGACAATTTCTGACAACTCTCTTAAATTTTTCCAAACGACACTCTGTAGACTCGTACGACACTGGGTAGTCTATGAAACGACAGTTGCTAAACTTGTACGATAGTTGGGTAGCAATGAAACAATAGTTGACAAAACTCGTACGACAGTTGCTAATAGGTTTTTGACTTCTTGAATTTGCTGGTTTGAAAACTCGTACGACACTGGGTTCTCAATCATACGACATATGGGCGATACTGAAATGACATTTGACAAAAAGTCGTACGACTTTTGACTTCTTGAAATGACTTTTGACTCCAGAAAGAACTTTACGTCAATTTTTGCAAAATTTAAGGTTTTCAGTTCTGGATTGTTTGCAAATTGTACTGTCCAGATTTTGAAGGTTATACCAGATTTGATCGTTCTTAATAGCCAAGTAGATAAACAAGCACGCAGAACAGCAAGCAAGTGATTCCAAGCACATCTGAAAATAATGAACAAGGGCAAAAGCAACCTTGCGCATGAACAATCAAGTGACCAAATTGTGCTAATCCCTGAGAGTACTAATTGTGTTTGTTCTGAAAAGTTTTGCAATAACACACATATACCTGAGAATGAAAAAGTGGCCTCTCTAGGGTTTTTAGTAATGGTTTGACTCTGCAACTTTTATGATTCAAAGGGGTGAACTCCAATCTCGGCGCACTAAGGTTTTGACACAGTCTGAGAACTTAATCTTCAAGAGTTGCTAGGGAGATCCGACAACCCAACAATGAACCATACCCATGGAGATTTCTTCCACAAGGACATTTATATAGCGGCTGTCACTACCATGGTGAAAATGGCTATTACCGCTTGAGGTTCCGTCAACGCAGTTTGCCCTATGAAGGGATTGTCCACTATGGTTAACCCTCTCTAAAGGTGACTCACAGATTCATACCACAAGGGGACTTGGCTCCAGATTCAAGGTTTTGACACCTCTTCACTTTTAACCCAAACAAAGCAAGCAGATTAATCCGACACGCTAAGACAAAGTTTTGTTCCACCAAGGTCTGTGATATCAACTCCACGTGATCTATCAACCTCTCCGGGGAGAGAATGTATCAATCAATAAGAGAAGATGCACTAACCAATTTTGATTCACCAAAGCTCGTGATATCAACCCCACGTGATCTATCAACCTCTCCGGAGAGAGAATGTGTCGATCAATAAGAGAAGACTCACTAACCAAGTTGAATGTGAAATGCACTAAGTATCCTCCCTACCTACAAGGATATGAAATTGAATGCAATTAATCTATATTTTTGATATTTTCTATGCAGTAAGAATGATAAAAACTGATATGAATCGATGCTAATATGAAATTGATATGCTATGAATGCTATTGAAAATTGATATGCTATGAATGCAAAAATAAGATTGATCTCACAAAGATGTCGATTCGCAAGAGCTTTGATTCTTCAATTCCAATTCTCCAGCGTGATTGTGCAAAAAAAATGAGATGAATTGTGAAGAGCTGAGGCCTTTAATTTATAGAAATCTAGGGCTTTGGAGGTGCATGGATAAAAGCCATAAATTGCTCTGGTCTCCACCATTAACTTTGAATGAAACAGAAGAAAAGGACGAAGACAACTGAAGAACAATTTGATTCGAGAAAATTGGATGACGCAACCTTGTCAAGATTATGATAGTTTTGAAGATCTGATGAGATGTGGGTGAAGGAAACTATGCCCTGGATGTATGGGATAGATCACCCAAAAGATAGCGAACACGAGTTCTCAACACTTAGTCTATTTTCAAAGATTGATTGAAGATTGATAGTTATGACAAGGTTTTGACACGAGATAAAAAGGACTCAAATTGATCAAACAGAAGACTAGATCGGATTCAAAAGATCAAACTCGAAAAATGGTAGAATGCTCAATAGCTACTGCTCTGTTCCTGACACAATGATATTTTTGACAGATTCTGGAACTAGGCTAGAAACATTGGATATCTCGCAAATTGACAATTTCTGACAACTCTCTCAAATTTTTCCAAACGACACTCTGCAGACTCGTACAACACTGGGTAGTCTATGAAACGACAGTTGCTAAACTCATACGACAGTTGGGTAGCAATGAAATGACAGTTGACAAAACTCGTACGACAGTTGCTAACAGGTTTTTGACTTCTTGAATTTGCTGGTTTGAAAACTCGTATGACACTGGGTTCTCAATCATACGACATATGGGTGATACTGAAATGACATTTGACAAAAAGTCATACGACTTTTGACTTCTTGAAATGACTTTTGACTCCAGAAAGAACTTTACGTCAATTTTTGCAAAATTTAAGGTTTTTAGTTCTGGATTGTTTGCAAATTGTACTGGCCTAGTTCCAGAATCTGTCAAAAATATCATTATGTCAGGAACAGAGCAGTAGCTATTGAGCATTCTACCATTTTCCAAGAGTGATCTTTTGAATCCGATCTAGCCTTCTATTCAATCAATTTGAGTCCTTTTTATCTCGTGTCAAAACCTTGTCATAACTATCAATCTTCAATCAATCAATCTTCAAAAATAGACTAAGTGTTGAGAACTCGTGTCCGCTATCTTTTGGGCGATCTATCCCATACATCCAAGGCACAATTTCCTTCACCCACATCTCATCAGATCTTCAAAACTATCATAATCTTGACAAGGTTGCGTCATCTGATTTTCTTGAATCAAATTGTTCTTCAGTTGTCTTCATCCTTTTCTTCTGTTTCATTCAAAGTTAATGGTGGAGACCAGAGCTTCTTCACACAAGAAATCAGAAGAAACATCTCAGAACTTACTTTTGACCAATACCCCAGGTCCAACTCTTGAACAACTCATCAAGTTAGGTATATACGAAGACGACAGTCTCGGTAACTTTCGATTGAAAACTGGTTACATACCTCCTTTATCAACTCACAGAGGTAATCAGCAAACTCCTCCTCAATCTGTTCTAGGGAGCCCAAAAACTCCTATCATGTCTCAAGCAGGGACAAACCATGGTTCTCTAGGAGGAGGGTCCCAAGGACACCATTCTCAACATAATGCCGACCAAGAACCTACCCCCTCTGAAATCCATCGATGTCAGAATGACGATGAATTCCAGAGAATGATGAGACATTTCTTGAAAGTGGATAGAGAGGCATACTTTTTACAATTAGCCTAGGAAGGGGCTAAGCTTCCTCCCAACTTTAACATTGATGATATAATCACACATGAGGAAGAAACTCCACTCACAACTATGACAAAATAGATGCATGCTATACAAATCAAATTTAACAATCTTAAGAAGGAGAAGGAACCCAAGGAGTTCTCCATGGAGGCCCTATGTCCTTTCCTGTTCGACAAAAACTTGTATATGCCACCATTCCCAAAAAGAGTGGAGATACCAAAGTATGACAAATATGACGGACACTCTGATCCTCAAGATCATGTCAGAGAGTTTTGTACGTAATCCATGGAATTCATGCATGAACTGACTTATCTAATGCGTCTTTTTCCTAGATCCTTGGGAGGAGCATCCATTCAGTGGTTTTCAAGATTACCTTCTACGATCAAAACTTTTGAAGAATTGATTAAATTGTTTTATCAATAATATTCCTACAATATTCAACATCCGGTCACCATGATCGATATCTGTAACCTCAAGAAATATCCAGGGGAATCATTCCTAACTTTCCTCAAGAGGTGGAGAAAGAAGTTCGCTCTATATGCTAGACAAATTCCCGAAATGGAGAAACTTTAAATCTTTATCAATAACCTTGTTCCAGAGCTCAACTATCCATTACAAATGCAAGATCATGTGTCTTTTGATAAAATGGTGGATAATGCAATCAAGATTGAGAGAGTACTTGTCAAGAAAGGAGAAATCACACTTCAAAAGGACAAGTTTGAATCTGGATCTAGCTCAAAAGATAAAAATAAGAGCTGGAATAGAAACAAAGGTATCATCTGTTATGGTGTTGTTGGCACTATCCAAACCCCATCAAAGGCACCGGCCTACAATCTCACCCTCGCCACCAAAGCCATTGAAGCTTCAGAGAAAAAATCTGTTGAACCATCTCCAAAGAAGCCATTCAAACGATGGGATAATAAATGAAAGTTTACTCCCCTGGGAGAATCTTTGGAATCTGCCCTGAGAACCCTGATAGCTGATAATGTGATCTCTTTACCACCAATCCAAAACCCTGATCCGGATCCAAAACCATATTGGTGGAAAGATAATGAATTCTGTGCTTTCCATCGGACTAAAGGCCACAGAACTAATGGATGCTTCCACTTGAAGCATACCATTCAAGACTTGATAGATCAAGGGGACATCACGATCGATAATCCTACCAGCAATAATGATCACACAGCATTTAGAGAACCGTTTCCACAACATGGCAAGGGAGTTTCCACTTCTCAGCCTAACATGGGGGCAAAAGTCAACTATGCCTACCTTGGAAACAATGCTGTCATCAATATGGTTGAACCATGTCTCTCTGAGAGCTACAATGTCATCATGATTGTATGAAGAGATAGAAATCATTCCTCAGCTAATGCAGTTACCAGATCACAAGCTTAGACTCATCTGAAAGGACAAACACCAAGTTCATCTAATGTCCCTAAGATACCTTTCAATCTCACATCTGCTTCTAAACAGAAGGTTGCCTCGAAATCTTCCAATCCAAAGGATACAAGACCTACATTTTACAGCATCGTACAACAACTCCAACATACCAATGCCAAAATCTCTATGTTTGAGTTACTTCAAATATCTCCAGCTCACAGAGATATCCTAGACAAAACTTTGCTCGGCTCTAATGTTCCTGATGATCTAGATCTAGACAGGTTCCAGACTATGGTTGCTCATCTAACATCTCCGCAATATATCTCCTTTTCAGAAGAGGATGACAACTCCCTAAGTCACCCACATAATTAGACCTTGCACATAGAAGTCTTGATCCAGAACCGTCGAGTCAAACGTGTGTTGATAGATGGGGGCGCAGGCCTCAACATTTGTTCTTACAACTTAATCACACAGTTGGGATTCTCAGAGATGGCTATTGATCCTCGAAAGAAGATCACCATAAAAGCCTATGATGAACAAGAAAGAGCTTCTAAAGGCACCATTGTCTTGCCCATCCGAGTGGGTCCGGTCATCAAAGATACCACATGTCAGGTGCTTGATCTACCATTGGCTTACAATATCCTTCTAGGGAGACCCTGGATACATGAAATGCAAGCTATTCCTTCTACGTACCATCAATGCTTGAAATTTCCCTATGAAGGAGTGGAGGTTACTATCCCAGCAGATCTGAGTACAACTTACAATACATTGAAGGAAAGTGCCGATAAGCTTGTACCTAATAATAGAGAATCTTCCATCAAGCAACAAAATGTGGCTTCCACATCTAAGATGGACGACATTGCTAAAGAGATCAATATCAAAGAAAATGGGATGGGAGAATACACTATAGAGCCAGTCTTGTCTCTGACATCTCTCCCAATCTCACCCAAGTCATATGGACAATCCTTGAAGCAATCTAAATCAGAACCTAAGGAACCTATGGAAGCATACAAAAGGAATTTTGTGGCAGAGCAAGTATCCAAACAAGAATTTGAAGAGGATGAAGCTGTGCTGGCATGGCTATATAAAGAGGATTCTGAATCTAAAATTGTTCAACCTAGTGAATCTATAGCACCTACAATCTCTTCTAATTCATATGGTCCAGAAAATAAATTGATAGCCAAGATGGGATATTCCGGTCAAGGACCTCTAGGAATCAGGGGAAAGGGTCTTGTGACACCCATTTCACATATTGGTAGAGACAAAAAAGATACTGGTGGCATAGGGTTTAAGAAGAAACCCTATCATCTCAAAGGTGGTTGTTCTCATGTCATAGAACAAATTGCACCAGGAGAACCCCTTCTCAAGAAAGAAGAGACAGAACCCTCAGATGATGATTCAGATAGTTCAGAACTCATCCCCTATGAAAAATTGCCTAAAGAGATCAAAGATCTTCTTGATGATAAAGATGATCCTATCAAAAGAATTAATGTAGTAGAAACACAAGAACCTACTGTAGCACAAGAGATAGTTGCACCACAAGAACCAGCTAATCTCGAAGGCAATCAAACTAATCAAGAAGAAGGGGGTAGTTATTCTGACACTGATTCCCATGAATATGAATTCAAGTCAGAGACTGAGGGTAATCCTTCTTGGGGTATTCATCCTGATTTCACACATTTTTAAAGATTTCCTAGAGATCCTGAATCAGAAGTTGAGTCAAATGACTATGAATGGGGTGCCATTCTAGAAGAAGATGAGCTTATAACGAAAAAATATATTGATGTTATTCACCAATATGTATCTCAACCCAACGTAGGTCTAGAGCGAAACAATGAACTTAACGTGTCTGATCCACCTATGGATGAAGAGGACTCCCATGATGATGTTGAGCCTATTCACGAATTGAACATTTTGAGCTGTAATATCACCTTTGAACTTGAGCGTCGGGTTAGGACCAATGATGACATATCCACATCCGTGAACACCATATCCGAAGCCTTTCTCGCTTTGACTATCCAATGCCCTGATCTTATCGACCAAACTTCCACAAACCCAAACCATGGTATGTATACCTTCCCGAATGACTATGCCCTTGCCTGCTACCTCAATGCAGTTGAGCCTATAAGTACTTCCATCAGTGAACCGAGCGTCAGCATGACCGAGTCAGACATCAAATATCTTAGTCAGAAAAACAAGAGTAAAAAGAAAAAGAAAAGAGTTATGAGGGTGAAAACCACTTTGTGGCAGTCTTAGAACTGACAAAAGTAAAAAGAAAAGACGTATCTGAAGGTGAAAACCTCTCTGAGGCACCTAAGGATGAGATATTTGATGTCCTTCCGAGTCATTTATAGGATAGATTTCCAGTTCTAATTGAGCCAACTCAATCCATCAATTTGGGTACAACAGAGGAACCACAATTGGTACATGTAGCACAATCTCTATCAGACGAAGAGAAACAAAAATTCACTACCTTCTTATCAAACAAAAAGATCAACTTTGCATGGAAATATTCAGATATGCCAAGATTGGATCCCAATCTCATTATGCACCATCTATCCATTGCTCCTAGGGTAAAACCAGTCAAACAGAAATTGAGAAAGATGCATCCTCATGTGGCACTCTTAGTCAAAGCAGAGCTAGAAAAACTCCTCAAAGCTGGATTCATCTGTGTCATAGACTATGCTGAGTGGATCTCTAACATTGTACCTGTTTCAAAACCAGATGGTTCAATCAGAGTGTGCACGGACTTTAGAGATGTGAACAGAGCATGCCCTAAGGATGATTTTCCACTGCCTAACATTGATATGATAGTGGACATGACTACGGGCTATGAAATGTATTCCCTTATGGATGGTTTTTCTGGATACAACCAAATCAAAATTGCTCCAGAAGATCAAGAGAAAATAGCTTTCACATGTGCGTGGGGAACTTTCTGTTGGAATGTTATGCCATTCGGACTCAAAAATGCTGGAGCTACATATCAAAGAGCAATGACATCTATTTTTCATGATATGATGCATAGAACAATGGAGGATTACGTGGATGATACCTTGGAAAAATCCATGATTAGAACTGAACATCTAACAGACTTGAGCATGATCCTCAACAGAATGGAAAAATTTAGTCTTCGACTAAATCCTAAAAAGTGTGCTTTTGGAGTCACTTCTGGAAAGCTCCTAGGATACATCATCTCCAAGAAAGGCATTGAAGTTGATCCAGCTAAGGTCAAGGCTATAATAGAGATGCAACCTCCCACAAATATCAGTCAAATGAGGACGTTGCAAGGCAGAGTTCAATCTATCAGAAGATTCATATCACAGCTAGCGGACATATAACAGCCTTTTACAAAAACATTACATAAAGGTGTGACCTTTGCATGGAATGAAGAATGCGAGAACAACTTTAAACATATCAAAAAGTATCTATCAAATCCGCCTATATTGATGCCTCCTATTCATGGGAAGCCATTAATATTATATGTCTCCGCAACAGCTTCATCACTGGGGGCATTGCTAGCACAGCATGATGAGAACAAGAAAGAAAGAGCCATCTACTATATCAGCAGAACTTTAGTGGCCTATGAGAAGAACTACTCAATGATAGAGAAGGCATGTCTAGCTGTGATCTTTGCATCGCAGAAACTGAGACACTACATGTTAGCTCATACTACTCATTTGGTAGCTAAAATTGATCCACTGAAATATCTCCTAAGTAAAGCTGCCCTCACAGGTAGACTAGCTAAATGGGTCATGCTCTTGAGCAAATTTGACATTGAATATGTTGAAAGAAAAGCTATCAAAGGACAGGTCATTGCTGATCAATTAGCTAAAGCACCACTGTTTGATGATACACCCATGCAAATGGAATTTCCTGATTCCTCTATCATGCACCTCTCTTGTAGAGCATGGCGGTTATTCTTTGATGGCTCCTACACACAGAATGGATTTGGAGTAGGCATATTGTTCATCACTCCTCAAGGATACTTGATACCCAAAGCATTCAGATTAAAGTTTCTTTGCACAAACAATATTGCTGAATATGAGGCACTTCTCAATGGTATGAAAATGGCAATACAGTGGAGAGTTACAGAGATGCACATCCATGGAGACTCACAACTGGTTATCCACCAAGTCAATGATGTGTACCAAACCAAAGATGAAAAGCTCATTCCTTACAAGAGAATGGTAGATGATTTAAAGAAATACTTCATCTCTATTACATTTGAGCAAATACCCAGAATGGAGAATAAGGCTGCCGATGCAATGGCGACATTATCTACTCTTTTATAGTAGCCCGAACATGAACTATGCTACGAGTTCCTGGTGGAAGCCCTATCCTATCCTGCATATGATTCCCCTGAAACCCGCATGATCTGCACTGTTGTAGGTTATGACTCATCTTATTACAAAAATCTATTCTCCTATCTCCACGACCAAATCATCCCTGAGTCCTTTAACCGTTTTGAGAAATGAAACCTTATCCGATCTGCATCCCGATGTGTCATCATTGGTAACGATCTGTACAAACGAGGTCTAGATGGTACACTGCTTAGATGTTTAGAACGAGAAGAGTCTCAACGTGCGTTAGAGGAAGTCCACGAGGGTATATGTGGGTCACACTCGAACGGTTTAACGTTAGCTCGCAAACTTATTAGGGCTGGGTACTATTGGCCTGAAATGGAGAAAGAGGCTATTAAATTTGCTAAAAATTGTCAACAGTGTCAAGTACATGGCAACTTGATTCATGCTCCAGGGAGAGATCTAATTCCCTTTACTACACAATGGCCTTTTCAACAATGGGCATTTGATCTCATAGGTGCTATCCATCCGCACTCTTCTAATGGACATACCCATATAATCATAGCTATAGATTATTTTACAAAATAGGTAGAAGCAGTTCCCCTAACACAAGCAACGGGGAAACAGATCTCTATGTTCATCCTGAACTACATCATTTGCAGATATGGGATCCCTCACTCTATAATCACAAATAATAGGGGACAATTCAAAAACAAGGATCTAGATGACTTATGTGCTAAATTCAAGATTACACAACATTGGTCTTCTATTTACTATCCTCAAGGGAATGGACAAGCTGAGGCTTCAAACAAAAATCTCCTGAAGATCTTGCACAGAACAGTGAATAAAACAGGAAGAGACTGGCATCTCATGATCAATCCAGCTCTCTGGGCATATAGAACTAGTATCAGAACACCTACAGGGGCTACACCTTTCACTTTAGTTTACGGGTCTGAAGCGGTACTACCTATTCAGGTTGAAATCCCATCACTCAGAATCAGAATGCATGGACTTGTCACTGATGAAGACTACAGAGTGTCTAGGTTACAAGAACTTGAATTACTAGATGAACGTAGGCAAGCAGTGTATGATCATCTCAAAGTGTATCAGAAAAGAATGTCTAGAGGCTACAACAAGAAAGTCAGACATAGAGAATTTCAGGTTGGTGATCTAGTGTTGAGATAAAATCCTAAAAATCAATCACATCGAGAATGCAAGGGGAAGTTCAAACCCAATTGGCTAGGTCCCTTTGTAATCACTGCTACTTTTGGCTCTGGTGCTTATCAACTCTCAACGACTGAAGGAGAACAGCTCTGAGAACCAATCAACGTTCTCCATCTGAAGAAATTCTATGCCTAAGGCATTCAGTGCTTGGTAAATGTCTTGAAAAAAATCTTAAAAATCAGAAAAAGTCCTAAAAAAATGAACATTTTGGTGAAAACCTAGCAATAGGCGCCTTGATGATTCACAAAAAAATCAAAAAATATCAAAAGTACAAAAAAATTGAAAAAATAAAAAATACAAAAAAAAAAGAAAAAAAAGTGCCTTGGTGAAAACCTGGAAACAGGCACCTCGGTAGCAAAAATAGAATCTCTACCAAGATGGTGAAAACCCGGCAAACGGGTGCCACTTGTTCCAAATGCTCCATCTATCAGCACAATCTTGGTCTTTCCCAGCTTTCAGTCTTGCTTTAGTTTGTACATATCTCCCGATTTGTTTCAACATTTTCAGTTTTCAATAAGTCGGTCTGTACACCAATCAGCTTGCGCGTCTGTATCCTATCAATGTTCAAACTTGGGGGCAATCAATGTCATATCCTATGGTCTCCAATGTATCTTAGACGTATCCTATCTAGTCAGAGTCCTTTGAAGCTTCATGTGAGTCAGTCAGTCAGTCTTGTCTCCAGAAAAGATTTTGCATCTACAACAACGCAATCAAACATCAAAACTCAACTGAAAACAATCTGTGCTTTTCATGCTTTTATCTCTTTGTATGCTTACTGATTCGCATTGAGATTTTTGCATATTGTGTCCCTTCGAGCTCTTCGATGATGTCCTTTACAAGATTTAGAGAGTGATGACAGGGGGTATAATCTTTTCTTTGTCTTCTGCTTGTATGTAAAAATCTAACAACTTTGGAAATTCTGGATTGAAATGGTGTCCTACTATAAGAGCCTCTATCTCAAATTGGATGGCCATGCGTACCTTGACCATTGATACCCAAAAAATTCAAGGACGTTTGATCTAACTATTATCTTTTTAAAGTAAATTCTTTCTCCTACTATGGAACGCGATCTTGCCTAAGGATGTGAATGATAAAGGGTCACTACGGGTAATTCACATTGGATTTAGAATGATCTCTTGACTGTTTGATGTGTTTGTAATGCAAGGCATACTCAGGTCATCACGACATTTATGTTTTGATACTTGTACAAATTGCTATATCAAAATGGACATGATATTCAAGTCATCCTGGCGCTTGTGCCTTGGTGCTTATATCTAATCGGACATTTTGAAAACAACATCAATATTCATATATCCATGGTTGTTGACCAGTGGGTGTTGTATTGATTCTTGCGCATACAAATCGATATTCATATGTCTATAGTATCATAGCTAGTGGGCATTGTATTGATTTATCTGATTACCAAAAAGTTCAATGATGATAACAAATCGACATATGATCAGTGACTAGGTCCTAGGTCTTAGGTTGCATTTCATATTGCATGTCTCTTTGCATTTTGCATGTTGCATGATCTCACAACGACTAAACAAACTTCAAAGCTTAAACAATTCTTCATATCAATTCTTCAAATCTAACAAGAGCTGAACCTCACTCGAAGGTCTCTTCATAGAATCACAAGCAATGATCCTCCTAGGTTAACCATCCTTTTGACATAAGACTGAGTACTTGTCTTCATCAACCTGCAAAACGTATCATGTGTATTGTTGCATTTACATATCATATCATAAACATTTATTGCATTACATTTACATCCATTGCATAAACATACATATTTCCATAATCATTACATCTGCATAACATTCATACATATGAAAGAAATCATTGCATTGCATTGATCCATACATACATTCTACACTACTCATAGCATTAACATCACATGATATCATCATACATAACAAAAATGACAAGTACACATGATGTCACAACCAAAAATATCGATCTCATCTATATATATAAAATCTCAAATAGTCAGGGGTGCACTACTGTAACAGAAGATCAAGAGAAATCAACTATCTGCATGCTCCTTTGCATCTGGTGGAGGAGGAGGTGGTGCATCTAGTATCTGCTCCACTCTCAGTGCCCTAGCTCCCTCTGATGTTGCCATATACTGAGAATAGGTAGGCACTCTCTGTGCAGCAAGGACTACTGCATAGTAAGCAGATACATAATATGAGGCCCGCGCAGTCTGATGAATCACCTCTGCTTGTAATCTCTGCATCTCTACACGCTGCTCTATACGCTGCCTATCTACCTCTTGATGCCTCTCCTCCAATCTGGCATTCTCTATGTTCAGGTCCCAGACCTAGACTGTAAGCCATCTGATGATCTCGGCCAAAGTAAGAGGAACTGCAGGCTCTGCATCAGCTGCTGGCATATCTGTGTCCTATGTTGGCTGATTTGTACGTGAAGGAATGCTAACCCTGTGCACCTTACGGCGTCTAACCTCAGCACCCAAATCAAATGTGTCATCCACACCTGTCCCACCTGGAAATTGCTCAGCTCCTAGAACATCATCTGCAACTCCTACTCCGCCCAGTGTACCACTCTCACCTCTGCTCCATCTCTGTGTGCCGAAAGATGTGCCCGCTGTAGATGTAGAAGGATGTGGAGGCCTCCCATGTCCTGGTGCTCTCTGTAAAGGAGCCATGGCTCTCTGTCTCGGAGGAGTAGGGTGTACCACCTGTGGTCTCGGTCCTGCTCTCATAGGAGCCCCTGTAACATCCATAGCCTCCTCCATGGAGGGTATCAGCTCTATCAGATCAGAGAATCGCTGAATCCGGTGATCAGCAAGCCATGCCACATATGCATCTGTCACACTTGCATCAACCACCTGTGGAAGGTAGTCCCAATCCCTACCAATAATCTGGCTATACTCCTTAGCACATATAGTATAACTAAGCTGTGGTGCCCATCTGAGCCCTATCTCACGCACAATGCGGGCATAAGCAGTATAATCCTGAGGGACATCCTGAATGCGTCCATACTAACGCCAAACTCTGGTAATCAAAAATCTCTTCAAGACGGTGGAGGTCCGTCCTATTAATATCCTGCTCTGGAAAAAGAATGAAAACTGCTCTCTCGCAATAGGCCAGGCCTCTATCTGTAAATATGGCCTCCAGATCATGAAGGTCATGTCATCCAAGCATCGGCAGAAATACTCGGTGTGACCCATGCGAACTTGAGTAATGTAACCAGCATACGTATATATGATCGGCTCCTGTGGCTGTCGCTGACTCTGAAAAATTGGTCTCAAAACTGGGATATGCTCCCAAGCCCATATCTACAATACCAACGCTCCTGAAGCAAATGTCTTGCAGTCCTGATACACGACCTCGTGCATCTCGGAATACAAGTGCGCCAACAGACACTGACCCCAAGCAAGCTCGGTAGGTGTAGCCATCAACAATGCTACCATCGGTGACCATCCCATCAAAAAGCCATTCTACTAACGGCCAGGCATAATCAACTCTCCGATCATCCCCGTAATGATACACTCTAGACGATGTGTCTGACCATATCTCTGCACAAATGTCTCCCAGGATATAGACCCAGTCAGCTGGGTATCATCACCGAACAGTTGTCTAAACGCATGCAATCCACTCGATCCTCCACTAACATACTCGGGACGCCGCGAAACATGAAAAAGAATGCGAAGAATCCTATACACATCCTCAGGGGTCATAGTGATCTCCCCAGTCGGAAGGTGGAAAGTCTGGGTCTCAGAATGAAACCTCTTAATTAGTGCAGTCAATAAACCATGATTTACCCTAATATCGGGTAAATGAATCAGGTGCTCAAATCCACAGGTAGCCAGATGAACCCTTATCGGGTCTGGCAAGGCGACACACAATCTCTGGGTGGCCGGATAAGAATGGTGAACATGTACATCAGGATATGTGACCTAAATCATAAAGAAACAGGGTGTTTTGTCAGAAATTCAGTTCAAAATCAGGCCAAAAGTATCAGAATACACAGTTTTGAAGTTTTAGAAGGTGGGGCAAAGTATCCGCAATCAGGCAAAAGGATCAGAAAAGTTAGATTTTTGACCTAAAAATGAGTTTTCAACACTCTATTTTTCAAATAACATTCCAGACTGGCATAAAATGTCGTACGACATTCCACAACATACCAAACGACAATTCATAGTCATACGACACTTCACCAGGATTCATACGAGTTTCAAGGGACCCGACGAAATGTCGTACGACACACGGGTCCCTATCATACGACACTTGGGCATGGATGAAACGATAATCTAAAGTGAAATGAAATGTCGTACGAGTCTGGACTGGGACTCGTACAAGTTTCTACACATGCAAAAATCAAAAACTAAAAACGCGTATGGGAAAAATTAAAAATGCTATAAATCATCAAAAACATGCATTTTTAGGGGGGAACAGAGGTCCACCTACCGGATGTCCATACTGTCGAGGTCTGTCATGTCTCCGGCTGCGCTCAAAACGGTGCGAACTCACAGGTACCTTCAGTTCTCGCTGGTCTGCCATTTTTCTCGCTCAGAGGGCTCCACAGAATCTCTAAAGTCAAAGGGTTGAAATGAATTGAAAATGACCCTTCCGGCCTTTATATAGCTTTTGACCTAATTTTTCAAAGTGCTCCGTTTTCCATGAAAATTGCACCCCTAGCTAATTTCAACGTTCTGAATCCATTTTCGGGATCAAAATTGAAATCTGAGATCATTTATTATGTCAAAATCGTGATTTAAAATTTTTGGAACCAGGACGGTCTACTGCTTGCATAATCGACCTTCAATCATCACAGAAATCCAGTATTCAACTCAACTGATTATCTTTCATCAAACTATCAAAATTTCAACTTGGTCAACCATGGTCAACTCATGGTCAAACCTAGTCAAATTTGGTCTCCAGGACCTTCCAAACGATGCAGAATGCGTTCTCGGACGTACATAACCACTTCTCAAATCAATTAACATGCTTCTAAACTATAACGTTGACTTTTCTTGTCAGATTTCAATTTTAATCCCGAAGGGGGCATGGTATTGCACATCATTCAAAGTCTGTCGATCAAATCTATCAATATCTTTCATCAGTGATCAAGACAACAATCACGTCTAGTCGCTGATTCATCAAAAGTCCTCATCGCTCGGGGCAAATCTATCATCACTTGGGGCATATCAGATTCATCAAGATCCATATCAATTTGGTATTCTCCTAATCTTGTAAACTGTATCAGTTTTTGCAACCATCAGATCATAGTGTTCTTTCCTTGGTTCTTCGGTAACTAAAGGATTCGGATGTGATACCTGCTAGTTCTACTAAGACAATCGAGTCTAGAACGGGTCACTCACTTCCTTATCAATCCTAAGGTTCAGAATCAGGCATTTTGACACTTTTTCGCAATCATAGGTTCATTGCTGTTATAGTGAACATTATCTTTGGTCATTCAGGACCTCCTATCTCAATATCTTTCAATCGGTTTCTATCTTGAGATCGGTTTATCTTTTGAATCAGTTTCATATCTTTATCAAACACAGACTATCTTTGAACCACTGCACTTCGCACAGTAATTCAAAGAGGGGCAAAATGTAATACCCCAAAAATGGGCTATAAGTTCATTAACCTCCTACATCGACAAATCGAACAAAATCGACATCAAAGTCCTAACCTAAGGCACATCTAAACATCATCGAATCATAATTGATTATCTTAAATTTAGCATCGGGGAATATTCTTAGCAATATTCCTAATTATCTTTAATTTAATGATTATTTGGCGATAAATCACATTTATCCTAAGTTTGATTAATTGAATATTTTCATATTTAATTAATTAGATTTAATATTTGCCACTTAATTGTTTAATTAAATTTAATTCTATCTATTATTAATTGTATTATTTAATTTTGACAATAAATCAAAATTCCTATCTTTAATTGATTAAATTCTTATTTAATTAATTAAAGCATGTTGTCATTATTTAATAATATAGTTTTTAATAAAAGTTTGAATAAATAGTTAATTAACCCATAAATTAATTATTTTATTTCAAAAAGCAATTGAGTTGAGGATAAATCACTTTATTTATTTATTTAATTCTTAATTATTATGCATATTCAAAAGAAACAGTTAAACTCCAAATCAGAAAATCAATGCAAGTAATTGACTTTTTGGAACTCAACATCCTTTTGGAGTTCAAAAAGTTGATCTAAACTCTAATTTGAGTTAAAAAGCTATTTTTGCATATTTTTGCATGATTTTGAGAATTAACTATCTTTCATGATCAGATAACTCAAAAATCAAGATGAGTTAATTTGAGTGATTTATGGCTTTTATCCATGCACCTCCAAAGCCCTGGATTTCTATAAATTAAAGGCCTCAGCTCTTCACAATTCATCTCATTTTTTTGCGCAATCACGTTGGAGAATTGGAATTGAAGAATCAAAGCTCTTGCGAATCGACATCTTTGTGAGATCAATCTTATTTTTGCATTCATAGCATATCAATTTTCAATAGCATTCATAGCATATCAATTTCATATTAGCATCAATTCATATCAGTTTTTATCATTCTTACTACATAAAAAATATCAAAAATATAGATTAATTGCATTCAATTTCATATCCATCTTTTGCATTCAAATCCTTCATTTAGGTGTCGTCTAGGTCACTGATCTCGATTACAATCTGAGAACATCAATCTCGCACCTATTAGAAGGCAGTAAATCGCTTGGTTAGATAGCTTTCAATTTTGCACGATTTTGATTATCACTAACCTCTAATGTTTTACTAAAGTGTTGTGTCTACAGATCAGGTACAATTTTCACACACACAGTAGTAAGATTTCCCTATCCAAGTCTATCATGCTAGGATGGGATCACAATCCCCCAATTTGGTGGGGCAAGTTTGGATTTGAATGGGGAGGTCCTAGCCATATTGTTAGATATCTTGGTATTGCATTCGCTGTCAACCCCAATATTAATGAAATGTGGAATTGGGCCGAGGAAAGGATTGTAAAAAATTTTAACAAATGGGACAATAATCTCCTCTCATTTTTTGGTAGAGTCCAAGTTTGTTAGAATATTCTCTCTTCCTACTCAATTTACTTCTCCTCTACCTAGTTTTTTAACCAACATCAATTCATCTTTATATAGAAATATATCAGGGACTTCCTTTGGTCGGATGGTACAAGTAACAAAAATATTCATGTAGTATCATGGGAGTGGTGCACCAAAGAGAAAATTTGGGGTGGTCTAGGTCTCAAAGATATTAGAACTCAAGGTATAGCCTTAGTTGTTAAATGGATTGCAAAGGCAGCTACAGGTGATGAGCCTTGGAAAGTTTTCATAAGAAATAATTTAGCTTGGGCTCACCCTAGAAAATCCAAGGTTTGGGTGAACCTTCGCTACACTGACCTTTTTTCTTTAGATGCCAATGTAGTAGTCCAAGGCTCTAATTTCTTCAAAACCATTTGGAAGAGTTGGAAATTTGTGAAACTTTTTTTTTGGGATGTTGGCCCTTATGAAGGTGGTAGAATAATCTGTGGAGAAAAGTCTATGGTGCAATCTTAAACATGGTAGTAAACCGTTGGCTCTACTTCAAGGATGTTTAGCAAAAAAGTGGGCTGAAAAAGGTATTAACACCTTTCTTGATGTATTACAATAGGGAAAGCTTATTCCATGGGAGGTAGTTGAAGTTGAGTTTGATATTCCCAAAACCCAATGGAGAACATACTCCCTCCTATCTACTTCCCTCAACAAATTAGGTCCATTTAATAAATTCTACTCCCCAAGATGTTGCTCTTTCCAGCTCTTTTGGCTTGACAACATTCCTCTCCACCTTGTCAAATCCAAATACATATATAGCCTGCTTACCTCCAATCCTAATATTTTTTCCCATGTTAACTCCAAGTGGCACCTTGATGCTCAACACTCTGACTGGAACACATTCTTTGACTCCCTTGGGAGTAGACCTTTGGAACCAAAAATTATCCATTTTTTGTGGAAATTCTTCATGCGTAAGCTACCCTTTAAGAAACCTGGACGTGAACCTAATTTGTGTACAGTCTATAAATGCCCAGAATTAGTTATGCATGCCTTTTTTTAATGTGTTTTTGCTATTGAAATTTGGAAATTTTTTGGCCTTACCTTCAATGTTCATTTCAAAGTTTTAAATGTTATGTTAGGGCACATTAGTAGCAATAAATTTCATAACACTTTATGTTTACTTCTTTCTTTTGTTATATTGTGGATTATTCTGAAGGCTCAAAATAATGATGTGCTTGCAGGGAAGGGAAGAAACCTTACTAAGTCTCTTCAGAGACTCATATACCTTGAGTTTTCCATGCAAGTTACCACTGTCATAAAAATGAAAGAGAGCAATTTCCTACAAATCTTTAGAGATGGGAAGGCTACTATTGATAAGGACATTGCCTATGGGTACACCACTATGAAGGATAAGGGAAAGTTTGAGGTCACTCTTGCTGAATTCATGTAGCAACTGAAGCAGTCTAGACAGTGCCAGCCTCATGGTGAGGAACCTAATAGAGAACAGAATCAAGGTTTCAAGTCTCATGAAATCATCGGATATATTGTTGTGTCCCCAGACTCCAATGATAATGAGTCAGATCAAGAAATCCCATCTGATCGAGTAGTCCTTGTAGTAATTAAGTTTCTTTTGATACATTGTGATAGTCTTTTACACTTACTTATAGTGTTTTAGTAGATGTAAAATAGTTGAACTATCGAGATCTCTAATTTTTTATTGGTTCTATATGTTCTGATGTAAACTCTATTGTTAAATTTTGATATGCAATAGAAAAAAATTATATTAAAATTTTGTCAATATAATACAATTACATTGAAAAGAGCTTAATGTTGTGCAAAGCTGGGCTCATTTCCTTAGCCTTCACTTATCAACATATACATACATTTCCATACATCAACCAACACTTACCTATCTATTCCACACCCTTCCATATATGTCACATTTATAATACCCACTATGACCGAACTTGGATTCCTTGTAGATAATACTAATCCATTATCTCAACTCATGTTTGTGGGCATGAGTTTGAGCTCAATCTTTTAATTGTGGATTGACCATTGATTTTCAAAACATTCAAATAAATATGATTTACTTCCACCTATTGCACTAGTTGTTTTGAGTGAACTAAAGACGTGGTTATTCAAATTGTTGTTGTCTTTGTATTTAGAGACTTTCATTGCATCCATTTTACATCTTCTTGAGGAGAAATCATTAGAAAAATATTTCAAATGGTTGCATTAAAAATATTTAGTATGTGCATATTCATCCTAGGATAATTTGCACAGTTGAAGCTTGTCTTTTTATTATTGGTGTAGAGTAGGAAAATTGGTTATAATTATTTGTAGTAAATTTTGAAAATCATTTAGTATCCAAGAGGATTTGATAACATTGTTGAATTTTATCAAATTAAGTAGTTCCTAGGAAAGCTAATATGAATGTTTGTCTTATCTGAAAGGAAATGCCACCAAATTTTTATAATTGTAATTTTGCAATTGAAAATATAAAAGATAAAATTAAATTTCTTTCAATTATGTAGTTTTCCACCAACATGATAATTGTAACCGTTTGTCTACCATCATATGTTCTCATATTGCCCTTTGAGGGAACTTGATGATTGAAAAGTGTTAGATAATAGGGGAATCTGGTCTATTAGTTTTTTAACTTTACATTTTGTGTATATATAATTTTTTATTTATTTATTTATTATTTCATATATATATATATATATATATATATATATATATATATATATAAAATTCAATTATGTAGTTTGCCACCAACATGATAATTGTTAACCTTTTGTCTACCACCATATGTTCTCATCTTGCCCTTTGAGGGATCTTGATGATTGAAAAGTGTTAGATAATAGGGGAATCTGGTCTATTAGTTTTTTAACATTACATTTTTTGTATATATAATTTTTTACTTTTTATTATTATTTTTATTTATTATGTGTGTGTGTGTGTGTGTGTGTGTGTGTATGGCTAAATTCTTAAATAGTTATGGTGCCACCAATATTGAATTTTGAATTAGAGGAGTAAAGAAGACAATATCGAAGACAATAGTAGAAACAAATTATAGAAGTTGAAAGGGAGGAACAAAGAAGAATACATAATGAAGCTCAAAGACAAAGATATGCTAGAAGATGGGTAGAAGCATTAGTAAAAGAGTTATAATTTCAAAATGGAGAAGAAGATAATATGATTAGGAATATTCATCAGCTGAACTTCTAAAGAAGTCTCTCATTTTGAAAGATAAGAAAGACATCAACTTGATTTGCAATCAAGTGGGAGGTACAATCAACCATCTGATACACATATTGAATTGAATGTTAGAAATAAAAATTTAATATCAACAAAATGAGTAGTGAAAACACTTCAACATGCAACTCCAACTAGTATCAATTCTCTAGAAAAAAAAATGGAAAACATGCAAAACTCAAATGGAATGCTTCAATATGATTTCAATAGATTCCAAATGAAACTCAACATTAATTGGATAGCTTTAGTATGTCAAACATGTGCTATATTTGTCAAGAATTTTATCTAGGAATTAAAGTATATTGCACTTTTGAACTTTGAAGGTCCTTTATGTAGTAGATGTCAACAAGAGAGAGGAAAACATAGATTTTTTGCTTCAAACAATATGAATCCCAAGTTTCAACAAGAGGAGTTTGCAAAAATGACTCAAGTAGAAGAAATTTTGATTGCATGTATCCTTTCAACCCAATTTTACAAGTTTCACATGCAACAAGTGGTCAATATAAATACAAATGACACATGTGATAAGTTTCCCATAGAATGGAGAACATGTTTCATAATTTTTTTCTAATACAATAAATCATTTTCCAATAATTATTGTTAGAAGAAGAGATCAATGTGACAACAATTATAACTTCACAGTCAATAGGGATCATGTGTATAAAATACTTAAATATAAAGTAGAGCATGGAGATTTTTCCTCTGATGTGAGAATCGATGAAAATGATCTCAACAATCTATCAAAAAACTCTAATGAAAAAACTTTCAATAGATTGAAGATAGTGCATATGGAACTTGATCCTAATGCTAATGAGGTTATATTTGTGGTTCCAGTGATGACACCAAATGAAAATAATATAATTGAACACACAACATCAATGGCTTCTAGGCCTCCTAATGCTCAAAAAGAGATGGAATTGATCTGACATGTGTTAATAGCCATGATGAAAATACAACAATATTTATTGATTGGCCAATAATTGGTGCATCTCCTATCAATGAATATGTAACATCAGGATTACTTGATATGGAATTTCCAATATTATTTCATCATGGAAGATGTAACTAATTAGAACCTCGCATGAGGAAAGTGCATCTGCATGAATTTGTGAAGCATCTTTTGCAATATAGGGATCATAATTTTGGTCAACATCCAAGATTCATATATTGTATGATGAATATGATAATAAGACATTGTACGCATAATTCATCTATATCATTTGTGAAAAAAGA
Source organism: Chamaecyparis obtusa (assembly GCA_027943335.1). Lineage (NCBI taxonomy): Eukaryota > Viridiplantae > Streptophyta > Pinopsida > Cupressales > Cupressaceae > Chamaecyparis > Chamaecyparis obtusa. The sequence goes on along the minus strand of BSBK01006147.1, from coordinate 749,390 downwards.
AGTTTTTGAGATATGTCAATTACCATTAATGAGTTGCATCAACATATGAAAAACATGCCACACTCCCATTTAGATAATAGGTTGATGAGGTTTGGAACCACATTGAGAAGTACAAGGTCAAATTGTGCTAAATGTCATTAATTCTGAGAATACTACTAATTATTCCACAAAAAGCTTCAGTTTGGCAACAACATATTTTGTTATAGAGTATCCTAATATAGTTGCACACTACATGCACTTGAGAAATACAATATTCAAAAAATAAATTCTAGAGAAAGGAATGAGAGTAAAAGATTACTAGACTAAATATTAGTAGCAACATAAGGGGTCACCACCTATGCATGAGCTCATATACATGAATCAAAAATTAAACATGGACAATATTGATTGGCCAAATAAGGAGCAACAAAAAAGTGTTGAGAGATATTTCATTTCCATTGGTCATGCATGGAATCCTAGACAAGATCCACATCAAGGAAATATATAGGCATATATATTAACATTTAAATATATCTAATAGATCATATAAAATACTTAGAGTATATAGATAATACATTTTTTTTTATTTCCAATTTTAACCCTTCTAGAAATTTAATCAACATCCATGTTTGAAGAATATACAACTTGCAGAGAGAGATATTGAGCATGACTATAAAGAGATACTAAATTATGTGGAACAACACACATTGCATAGGGAGGGTGCAAGCCTATGATAAAAAAGAAGGAAAGATGGTTTGCATGTGACTACTTCATTAAAAAAAAAAATTATAACAAATTTAAATATATTAAAAATAATCCATGTAATAAAAATGATGAGTTTTCTTATTCATTATAGGTACAATGCATGTTGGCCATTCAATCTAGGGGATCTAAATTATATGAAGACATACAAACAAGAGAAAAAAAATTGAACTAGCAAGAAATGATGATATAGTGAATTCACATAATTTCCACTTACTACTAATACATAGAGAAAATATAGAATGACAACTTGTTCTTTCCAAGTATTTTTTAATCAAATATATTTTTAAAACTACACAACAAAACTAGGTAAAAGATTATATGCATACCACTAGATGTTGATGCACCTTTCAAACATGGAAAATCCTAATAATTTAGCTTCGTAGGCATATAGTTATATAAAGAGATTGGGACTTAAGAAATATGTCACACATTTTTATAACTTCCATTAATAGAGAATAGTAGAAATTTGTTAATCTAAATGTTTCGTGTGAGGTGTTAAAACCTGTAACTATACATAATGAAGAGAACAATGAAGAATAGATAAAATATATAATTGATGGGTATAGAACAAGACCTTTTTTATAAAATATGTCTCAATAATTGATGTAACTACATCATGTATTTATAATCCTCAAAAATAAGGGACAACAAATGGGAGCCAAGACAAAGTGCATCTATTGCCATAACTTTTACTAGGCTTGTATTTATCCCTCTACAAGAATCAAAAAAATGGATTGCCTTTTGTTTATCCATTGTATTACTTTATAAGCCATTTTTTGACATAGAAAGAGATATTGGTCATAGTAATGACTCCACACTAGTACATTTGAGGCCAAATTTCGATGGCCAATTGTTAGATTTGCAACACCTATTTGTCACAATTTTGACATACGTGTCTATCGGCATTTTTGTGTTGCAATTTGTGATGAAAATGCTAACCGTCGGGCTTTCAACATCCCTTTCCGTCAGAATCGAGCACATGAATACCAACTTTCATATGGAATTTCCTACGGTAGACCTATTGGAACTCTGACAAATCATGTGGCCATCCTATCAGACATAATTGTCAGAATAGAGACACCAATGCAATGACTCTCCGGCAGTAATACCCATTAGAGATTTAGCATGTATGTCGCAATTATCCATGAAAATAGAGTTTTCTTTGACATTGTATCAGTCAGAATAGTGATAGATCTACACTCACTGCCTGACAGGTAAACCCATCAGTGGTATAGCATTCATGTCATAACTATCTATCAAAAATAAGTTTACTCTGACATTTGACCTGTCAAAAGAGCAATGGAACTGCAGTGATCTTTCAACAGGTATACCCATCGGTGGTATAGAATTCATGTCGCAACGGTTTTTCAAAAAATAGTAAATTACCGACAGGAGCCCCGCCGGAGGTATAGCACCACTGTCAAAAATGTTTTCATTGGTGTCAAAAAATTGATGGACATGCACATTAAATATAATAAAGCTCAAGAGACCATAATAGGTTCTCTCTTTCTTTGGTCCATATTATTGACAAAAAATTTTACCTTTCATTATCTCATCAAATCCAAGGATTTGAAAGAATTTAATAGAATATTTTCATGATAACGTATATTATTTAAATTGGCATTGCACAAATTTATCTACTTTGCGCACTTGTAGACTATGAGGATGGCGATAAAGAAGCATCTCCTCCAATGGCCTACATTACTCAAGCCACGGGAGGGGATGCTTCTTTATGGCCATCCTCGTAGTATACAAGTGCTCGAAGTATATAAATTCATTCAGTGTCAAACTAAAATAATGTACGTTATACATGAAAATATTCTATTAAATTCTTTCAAATCCCCGCATTTGATGAGCTAATGAAAGGTAAAAGGTTTTATCAATAATATAGACCAAAAGAAAGAGACCAACTATGATGGTCTCTTGAGCTTTGTTATCTTTAGTCTTAGCTACTAGGTAAGGCCTGGAAGACTTATACCTGTCAATTGTCGAGAATAATCACTACCTTACATTTATGTACACTGCACAGTATCCAATATAATTGATCCCAATCTCGCAAAAACATTTTACACTTGTCCAGCTCATTAATACTAGAGGCCTGAAGTAATTTTATACAATCACTAGCACATTTCATGCATGGATGAGAAACAGTATCCAAAGTTTCTAGATTCTAAGAAGAGGTATGAGTGGAGGCCAAAGAAGGGATATTTGTGAAGGTTTTATAGACGTAGGTTACTGAATAATCATCTCTGCACTGGTACTCAATCTGGAAACCCTTGTATGTATATAGCCACTCTAGAAAATCTCCACAAAAATCCCTTTTGGCCTCCACTGCATATACGTCTTCTCAGAATCTAAAAACTCTCCATCATTGATTCCCATCATTTTTTTAGCATCTCCATGGACTGAGACCTTAAATTATTGAGCTTCTCTTTTTTTCAAGAATATTTTAACATTCTCTACTTAACAGGGCCAACCACATGAAGGTGGAAGCTCATATGGCCCCTCCTAAGAGCCTCTTATGACCCTTTACGACATTTTAAGACCTCTAAGATGTATTATTTGGGATTGTAAAGGGTCGTAAAGGGTCATAAGGGGTCTTGGGACACAACAGCTGAGAAACATAAATCTAGGCATCATGGTCACAATTTTTTGGAGACACAACATAAAAATTTGTGACCATGATGCCTACATTTATGTTTCTCACCTGTTGTGATATCTACATTGCACTTTGTAATTGTTGCAGCAGCAGAGCCTATCCACAATAGAAAGGAAGACATCTTTCTATCTTAGGTCTGGATCCTACCCCAATTGTCAAAGGATCTAGGCCCAGGCTAGAAAGATGTCTTCCCATTCTATTTAAGCCATATTCCTTGATCTTGTCAAACTTCCTTGGTACGGTAGCCCTGCTCTCTGTAGTACTCTTCTTCAATCTATGTTCGATGATAAGCATCTTATTCTTCTTCCTAATTGTAGCCAGAGCTTCCATTTCATCAGGATTCAACTCCACTTCCCTCATCTCATCATCCTCGTCACCCTCAGCTACCATCCTAAGCCCTTCTTCCCTCTCCATTTCTTGAAGCCTCTACAAGATATCTGGATCAATAAAGTCTACAACATTGTGTCCATCCATGATCTCAGGATTATCATCATCTTTCCACTCTTCATTTGCCAAAATATACCACTTCTTCAAGCTTGCAGAGTAATCTAATTAATAAAAGAACTCTTGCCAACATTAGGGTACCCACAGATCAAAATAGTTGATGTTATTGGTGCTTGTGCTCAAGGATATCGATTCACTATTTTGAAATGGCCAAATCATTTTTATTTTGATTGCAAAGAAAATGAACGAGAGAAAATGAGCAGGTGAAAGATGATCAAGCACGAGAGAAGGTATGTGATTTCTTCATCTTTGATTGGTATCTTTGACGAGCAAGATCTTTCGAGCCTCTGGCATCATATTCAACCACAAATTTCAAATGCATTGCATTTTATTTGATCATGAATGCTCTCTGAAATGACCAATCATGTTTTCTATTTGATTCTATTTGGTGCTTTTTTTTCCCATATTTAGTATATAAAAATAATGGTGGCAGCCACTTAGCCATCTTTTTGATGTTCCAGGTATTTTACAAAGATACAGGTATGTGGATTTATCATTTAGTTGCTTGCCATTATTGGTCAAATGCAAATATTTTGTCAAGTTGAAAGGGCAAGATATCAGTTTGGTGTTTTCATTTTATGTTAAAATTTGATTTGGTAAAATCCTCAAAAAACACACTACATGTTCTAAAATGTAAAGAAGTTGAATGTTAAATGTAAGATATATATCTCATCCATAGTAATCAAAAGAAAGGACATGAAACTAAGGAGATTTACCAATCCAAAAATATAAGCGAATAGGAAACATGATTGGTACCTTATGAATTGGTTTTTGAGGTGCACAATCTTCATCAATCTCCTAAGAAGAAGACCCCTCCTCATGGAAAACATATTTAACACAAAAAGAAAATTTATAAAACTAAACCAATGGCATGTTTAGAACAAAGAAATAGAATGATAATAATATGCTGAAAATTCTATTATGTTTAATACATGCCAAAGGACCAATCCCAACAATTCTTAAACATACTTTATCTGATATGATAATAACATGCTAAACTGATAAACATACTTTATCTAATATGATAATAACATGCATTTAATCTTCCAATTACTAATTACACACAAAAAAAAATTATAAAATTGAACCAATGGCATGTTCTTCGTGTGGTACAAGGAAGATTTGGCTATCAAATCTTCCTTCATGAAATTTGAGCGCGAGAGAAGGTATGTGATTTCTTCATCTTTGATTGGTATCTTTGACGGGCAACGTCGTTCGAGCCTCTAGCATCATATTTGACTGCAAATTTCAAATGCATTGCAATTTATTTGATCATGAATGCTCACTGAAATTACCACATTCTACTGGTGTCGTGCCCTATCCCATTGATTTATCTCCATTATTTGATGTTATCGGTGCTTGTTATCAAGGATATCGATTCGCTGTTTTGAAATGTTTGGATTCATGTTTGTTGATATTACTTATTGAATGCTTTGGAGACTACTGGTTTGACTATCCATGCATTACCAGTGATTGAGATTCATTAAAGGATACAAAACCCTTCATTTTGGGTTATTGTGTGTGGATTCAAATGTAGGATTAATTTGGTTAATGTTTAGAAGAGATCATTTATTATTGAATTCAATGGTTTCCAAGATGTGTTGAGGATTTTCTCCTCATTTAATGTTAACTATTCCTGCACAATCCACTCATACAACAGTGAAGTTACAAAACTGAACCAATGACATGTTTACAACAAAGAAATAGAATGATAATAATATGCTAAAAATTCTATTCTATTTAATACACACCAAAGGACCAGTCCCAACAATTCTTAAATATACTTTATCTGATATGATGAATTGTTAATAAAGGTCTAATTTTGTAGACTGCTAGCACGGAGGAAGATTTGGCCTAGCCAAATCTTCCTTGTGCCACACAAAAAAAAAGTGTGATAACTATGTCTACTCCAACCTTAATTGTTTAAGAATTCATCATATCAGATAAAGTATGTTTAAGAATTTTTGGGAGTTCTATTTGTATGCACCCTAAAATGGTCACCTAGACTTTGGGCCCCCATTCAACAATTTATCAAATCCCTGAATAAGTATTTTCAAAAATTAGCATTTTTCAAATTATATCAATTTCCTTGATCAAATCCTATTTCTATCATTTATTCGATTATTTTCTATGGGCTAAACATTTTATCCTAAGTCTTTATTTATTTAAAAGGAATTCCCTCCCCTTTTATTAAATAAAAGCCCCCACTTTTCATCTTATCCTAAGTTGCACAAATAAAGCATTATTCCTATTTTATAAAAAGAAGAAAAATCCTTTTTGTCTCATATGGACACAAAAGTCAACTCTTATTTTCTCATTGGAGGAGATTTGTGCACATGGATTGCTCCTCTTTCAAGCTCCACCCTTGATTAAATCTTTTGTCTCTTAATCTCCATGGTCCATTCTCTCTCAATTCCTTTAAAAGGAGAGCTCTTTTCTCATTCTAGGATCCCAACTTTGAATACTAATCTTATGCTACAGGATTTCTTGGTGACTTTGGAGCTTTGGAGATCTTCTTACATTCTAGCTTTCATTCTTGCATCATAGCTTCATGCTTATGCTTTCTTATTTTAGTTTCTTTTATGCTCTAGATTAGCTCACATAGCTTAATTAGTAAGGCTTGTAATACTTTCCTTTCATAGCTTAACTTGCATCTTCATTCTTAGCATAGTTGCATTGCATTTCCATTGTTGATTCTTGAAGATATTGACATTCTTTCCATTGTCTTTTTGAATCTCCCATTGTGTGGTTTACTAGCAAGGTTGCATGCTTCAATAGCTCTAGCTGAGAGCACTATCAAACATCCTTGTGACTCCATGCCTAGGGAGCTCTAGGTCGCTTTCTTAAGGTTTCCCATTCATGGATTCCCTTGGAAGTAATGACTTAGAGAAGTGCACAATCTGGTGTGTACATTTTTGGCGCCCACTGTGGGGCAGAACATTCTTGTTTTCTCCTACTTTTTATGCATTTCGGTCAATTTTTCATCATCATTTTAGCTTGTTGTTTCGACTCTCTATTTTTCTAACAGATTATCGTGCGATAGTCTTCCAACATCGTGCTATATTTTATTACATACCCATGCAATACTTTTCTGGTCAAAGTATTGTATGCCCATACAGAACTCTGTTGCACGTATATATAACATTCTATCACATGGAAGTGGTGCTAAGTGTAGCACAGAACATAAGTGTAGCACTACTATACTGCGAAGTGTAGTACAAAATTTTGCTGACAAACTATCATACTACCATACAAAAACTATCACATGGCTATATAACATTCTGTCACATGGAAGTGGTGCTAAGTGTAGCACAGAACAAAAGTGTAGCACCACTATACTGCAAAGTGTAGTATGAAACTTTTTCTAACAGAACTATCGTCCAGGCCTGGCAATGAGTGATTTTGATCATTTCTTTGCAAGATTCAATTTATTTGCTTCAAATTTCTGATTTGTTGTGGTAGAACAGATGTTTATTTGTAGATTATTCTTTCTTTTATTGTGCTAACCATTGTGGGGCTAACAAGTTGTGCTTATAGGTGTTTTTCATTGCTTGAAATGTTTGCTTAAAAGAACGCATGTCAAAGCTCCAAATGCACAAGGGCTACTAACCATTTTGTAAGGCTGCCCAATGCATAAAAACTAATCAAGTGCTTGTTTACTACTTTCATTTTGTGTGTGGCATATACTAGTTGTTTCTTTTCATAGGCACTTAATATCTTGTTGTAGGAATCTTTTGGTGGTAGGAGAGTATGCTCTTCACCCTTGTGGTGAACTAGAAATCTTGACCCATCTTTAGATTTTGAAAGCAAGAGGGTAATTGAACCTTTGCTTGGTGTGTTTAGGAGAAATTTTTTGAGATAGGAGAGCATGCTCTTCACCCTTGAGGTGAACCAGAAATCTTGACCCTCAAAAGTTGATCCACTCTTTGTTTTGTTTTAGAATCCTTTAGCGGGCCTGCTCTTGAGCAATCAAGAGGAATGACCCAAGTGGGGACAAGCTAATACCAAGCTATTCTGACCCACTATAAAATCAAGGCTATCAAGGACACAAAACCTTGGTAGATGTAGTACTTGTCTTTTTTTGGTGTGAGTACTTGTGGGATTGTGACCATGAGGAAAATGCTAGGCAAGAATGCTTAAGGTACTCTTGTGGCCATGAGGTTCATTACTTGCCGCAAGGTAAGGAGTCCCTTTGGGGAGCAAGAGGGGTATTAAAAATGGAAGCCCTTACTAAGAACCATAGATAGAAGCCACCCTATTTTTCCGCTTAGCTTCTTGGTGCAAGGATTGATCCTATTGGACTAACCCGGATCACCCCAAGATTACTCACCATCTATGTTACTTTGGTTGTGTCATTGGCACTTTCATGACAAAGCCAATAACTATTGTGGGCAACCACTTTATGTGAGGCAATGGGACATCAAGTGTGGGCCAAGTTGTTAAGTATTGAGCCTTTGTCCTTTTAGGCTAGTAAGTGCTTGAAGTGTTCTCATTGTGATCTACCCGTGTGAACATTCTCAAACATCAAACAATCACGATAGCATTCATAGGATTTTCTTGCTTTGATATCACAATTGCTTATCTTGGCAAGGTTACTTTTGCCCTTTTGCAAGTATTTTATGACAAGTTTGATCACCTATTGTTTGCAAATTTGTATTATTACTGCTAATACTATGTTTGAAATCAAGAAATCCAACCATTAGATTGCAAATTTGACCAAATTACCCTCAAAAACTAAAATTTAAGCACTCACTGGTCAAGAGTCGTATGATCCTAAAAGATCATCGCACACTATTTTGAGTTTTATCGCATGATACTTCATTGTCGCACAACTATCACACAACTTGCCTAGATTTTATCGCACCTAGTGCCTAGAAACTGTCGCATAACCTCTATAAGAAATATCACCTAGCCAGATTGCATTGTCCCATAACCCTGTGAACTGTCACACAGAGTAATTTTGTTGTCTGTCTGATTTGTGTCTATTTTTAGTATTCCTTGGTCAGTCCAGGTCAGATCTTAGGTGATATCACATGTTGCTCAACATCCAAATGAACTTAAATGGTATCAAGCTGCACAAAATGACTCTTGGTCTTCTTTCTTCCACATTTCCCATGTTTTTCTAGTCTTCCATTCCCATGGGAAACTCTTCATGTCTTCTTGATTCTTTTCCTCTTATTATCTAGTCTATCTTCTTCTATTCATCTCTTCTATCACTTTCATGCTTGGTTCTTCTTTTTCTAGGACCATGAATTTCAACTATCTTGTTATGGAACCTCTCTTTAAAATAGATGATCTTGAACTCATTACTCAATTTGAAGAGTTTCATTCCTCCAATAGTCCTTCTATATATTGCATGAGTGATGGACTTAAGACAAAAATAAAATGAAAGATGAATGAATCAGACACCTTTGCTAGGATCATAGACATGATCATGTCACAACCTCCCTTGTCCAAACATTTTTCATCTTCTAATTCTTCTCATCCTTCCTCATCTTCCAAATCTTACCATAACTCTTCTAGACATGATTCTCATTCCTCATCATCCAAGTCTTCTTCCTCCACTAGGTCTTCACTTTCCTCTTATTCACAATCTCATTCCTCTTCTACTTCTTCCAAGAGTCTTACTCCTTGTCTCAAGACATACCATGATGAGCAATATGATAGCCCTTGTGATACCTCTTCCACAAGGAGTGACACGCCCATCTTTCATGACTATGATGACTATGATGATGGGCAGTGTAGTGATACTTATGACACCTCTATTCCTAAGTGTCCTCCTTGTCGTGTGCTTGTGCTTACTAGAAATGGGTCACCACATTGGATAGATCATGATGGTGATCCATATGACTGATTTTGAAATATATTTTGATGATTTTTGTGAACAATACCTAGATGATACATCTACTTCTATTGAGGAAGATAAAGCTCACCGTGCTGATTATAAATGTAAATACTATAAGAATCTCTCCTCTAAGAACTCCCATACTGAAAAATAAAGATTACACTCTCAAGAAAGATTATGTTACTGATGTACCTTTGTCTTGTGATGGTTCCCTTCCATCCCCTACTTCCTCCAATACACATACATTTCCTAAAGCTTCCAAGTCTTTCAAATCTTTCACAAATCCTTCGTCCAACAAAAGTCCTAATACTTTTCATGCGGTTCCCTATAGTTATCCTCAAGGGCTACCTCTTAAAGAAATTCAAGCTAACCTTCACTTGGCTGCAAATACTTCCAATAATGTTAAACCTAAAGAGCCTAAGCCTTTATACGCTATAATGCCTACTTCAGCTAGTCCTTCACTATCTCTTCCAAAGTCTTCCATACAATTCCAACATGCTTCCTTGTCCTTAGAAGTGGCTACATGTCAAGAGGACTCTAAAAATAAAGAAAATAATATAAAGAAAGATTAAGATCAAGAACCCTTCATGTCATCCAATTCTTTTTATGATGTCTCTTATCCATTTCATGGTTCTTTTGATCCTCTACGCCCTTTCTCATTCATTCCACCATGTCTTAAGTCTTCTCCTAAGAAAGATCAAGCTACTACTTACACCATTGAGCTTATTGAAAATCAAAATAACCTTACTACACTTGCGCTTTCCAAAGATGAGACTTCCATTAAGGTTATTAAAAATGGTGTTGTTACTTCCAATGTTAAGCCTATTGAAAATCAAGAAAAAAAGGATACACTTATGCTATCCAAAGCTCCTTGTCAAGATCAAAGTCTTCCATCTTCTTGTTCTACCATTCCATGTTCACTTCCACTTTCTAATCTTCCTAAGTCTTTTCAAGCTCCAAACAATCCTATCAAAGAAGTTTCTCCTATTCAAGATGTTCATGATCCTATTGCAAATACTAATGCTCACTCTAAAGATGTTGATGTCCTTGGTTGTCATATAGATGATGATGAACTTATTGATTATCCTTTTTTATCTTCCACGTCCATCCTTAGACCTCCTCCGCCAATACTAAGGGCTTCACATCTTCCTTCCATTTTGGTCCCTTATGTCCCTTCACTTTCCCCTTCTAACTCTTCTAATTCATCATCCATCTTGGGTCCTTACATCCCTCCATCTCATATCTTTCCTCAAGATCAACATAGATGGATACCCTTGAATCCTTTTCATCCACCCACCCATCTAAACCAGTCATATCCTCATTTTCCTTCCACAAGTACCAAGTCTTTTGGAAGTCACTTGAATGTTCAATACAATAAAAAGAATAAATACAAGAATCCATCAAAAAAAGATCACCATGTCTCCTCTAATCAACATGGAGGCGTAAATTCAAAAGAGATATCTAAGAAGAAAACTACAAGACAAGTATGGATTCCAAAATCCATCAGTGAAGATATTCTCTCTAAATCACCAAAAATAAATGAAAAGCCTAAGACTATATGGATTCCAAAGTCTCTCTTAAAAGAGTCTGCCGTTGAGCAAAAAGTGAAGTTGACATTCAAACATCCAAAGGCTTCCACTTCATCTTCTTCCAAAAACATTATTTCATTCCATGCGCCTAAACCACAACCTTTGCTTTCCATTCACCATATTCCTTCATGTATCCCTTCATTCATGTTTCCTTCATTCTCTCACCACCTTGCCTTCCTTTCCATCTACCCTTTCACAATCCTTCCATTCATTATCCTTCTACCTTCTATAATTTTTCCTCATTTGCCTATTCCTCCTATCTTCCAACCTCACTCACTTTACATAAAACCTTATCCTCCATTTTTCCTCTTTCGTCTTCCTTTCCCTATCAGCATCTTTGAGCATATCATTTTGAATCCTTGCCATATCATGGTTTAACCTTTCAAGGAGCATTATTTGAAAAGATTGCCTTCTTCCAAAAAATAAAAAGAATTCAAAAAAATAGAAAAATTCAAAAAGAAAACAAAACAAAAAATGAAAAAATTGAAAATGTGCCTTGGTGGAAACCTAGAAAAAGGCACCTTGGTAGAAAAAGTAAAGAGAAATAAATTCATCCTATGGTGAAAACCACTCCCTTCTAGCACCTTGGATAAGTACCATGATGAAAACCTGGCAATCAGGCATCATGTGTAGTTCTTCTACATATTTCATCCATTCCATCTTCTCTCTTTGATCTTGACAATGTTGACCTATACATGAATATTTGGCTATCTTGTGACCTATCTTATGATGATCTTGTGTTCATTCCATTCATGTTTAGCCTTCATATTTATTTTCCTCCATTCATTCTATCCTTTCACTATCCTTTTCCCCTTTGGTCTTGATCTAATAAAAAAGAGTAAAACACAATGCTATGAAGCCTCTTGACATGTCTACCCCTTTGGACTGCATCCTTTCCTTCTTTTGCATTACGCTTTTGTGACTTATCCTATGATGGCCTTTCATTGCTTGTCCAAATGTTCTTTACATGATAATTTTTCCCTAGCTTGGGTACTCTTGACGAGTTTGCCCTTGAGGATTTATTCCCTTCATTCTCCTTCATTCTCTTGTCTTCCATCTCTTCCACCAGCTTGCTAATCCCTCTTGTTCTCCACCTTGTGAGACATTGGGACTATACGATGTGATCTTGCTTGGGAGTTTGATGCCTATTCTATTTGGGGGCATCTTTTGTACATATTTATTGATCCTGAAAAAATTCCAAAAAAAATCATATATGATGCTGAAAAAATCCTAAAAAGCATATAAAGTCTTGAAAAAATTCAAAAAATTCAAAATTTTTTTTGAAAAGTGCCTTGGTGAAAATTTGGAAACAGGTGCCTTGGTAGGAAAAATACAAAAAAATTGAAAATATCAAAAAAATCTCCAAGTGGTGAAAACCTGGAAACAGGTGCTACTTGAGGCCTTTGCACCCTTATTTCTTAGCATGCGTCCTCAAAACTTAGCCTTTCTCCATCATGCCTTGACCTTGTTGCCTTGGTTTAGAATTGGTCTTTGTCTTTATCTAGGGGGCATAACTGTGTTAGCTTTGGTCTCTAGGATGTGTTGGTCTTTAGACATCCTTGCAAACAGTGCTTTTCAACACCACCCCAACTATTTTTTTCAACACTTCCTAGCATCAAGTGTTTCTCAACACTTATCAGATATCTTACCCATAGTCTAGCATGATATGATATCTCTCACTGGTAGGTGTGATACTCAAAGTTTGATTCTATGACCTACACACATGCACTTAAACACTCGACTCGCTGAGACTTGTTTGACTTTATTTCTTTGTGTGCTGTCTATGATGATTTCTTTGATGAGTGTTCTCTCCCTAATAGTTTTCGATGATGTCGAGCTAGAAGACTGGGGGCATGAGGACATATTTTATTTTATTTTCTACTTGTGGGTATATTTTGTTGGTCCTAACTATCATTAGCATTTATGCTTGTTCCACTTGACATTAGGGTCTACAAGGTATTATCCTTGACTATTTTTGCAAGTGCATGCTTATAGTCATCTTGACTTTCCTTGTGTCTCAATGTGAGTATAATCTTGTCATATTAAACTTAGGAAACCTCACTGCACTAGTCATCTTGACCTATATGTCTTTGATGCCTAGGTGAGATTCCCACATACCTATCTGATATAGATCATATTCAGATTCACATAGTTATACTAGTGTTTATTGTATGATCTTACGACACTACCAATAAAGCTCGATGATGAATATTAGAGTCTAATGGCTTTGTAACCTTGTAAGTAAACCACTTTTTCATAGTAGCTTGCATTCTTAGGTTCATGTTAGGTTAGTTTTGCATTTTGCATATGGAGAGAGCTCTCCTTTCATCTTTCATGGACTTGTCAATCAACCCCTAGCTAATTTCGATGTCCTCGATCCATTTTCAAGATCAAAATTGAAATTCAAGTTCATCTTGATAGTCAAAATCGCATTTCAAAATTTTCTCCTTCTTCTGCGTAATTGGCTGACCATTTGAGGCCTAATCCTTCGATCTTTGTTGCGGCATCTTCATTTCTTCATCCCCATCTCTTTCAACCTTCTAGTCTTCCATTCATTTTCATTCAATTCATCTCTCTGAGGTTTGACTTCATTTTTATCCTATATCTTTCTCAGTCAAACCTAGTCAAACTAGGGCATATCTTCACTGCTTAATGGTTATCCTATCATCTTTCACCGTCAATTATGATTTCTAGTGACTTGATCAAGTTTATCAATTTACTATTTCTCCTCTACCTAATTTCAATTTTGATTCTAAGGGGGCAGTACCTATCAGCTTCAAACTTTGATTCAACTTTTTCAATCAAACCTTGCTTGAGATTCTTATCTCTTATTTGAGACTTGACGATCTCCTATTTACATGTGTGTTGGTCTTGTCTTCTAGCTTATCTTTGTCAGCTTATGCTTATCTTTGTCCTGATGTGTTCCCATCCATTGAACACACATCTGGGTTGTTTTGTAATCCCAAATCGATCTCACATTTCAATTCCATTCTTTGATTACATGTGATCCCAAATCGATCTCACATTAGTCAAAGAGGGGAAAATGTATGCACCCTAAAATGGTCGCCTAGACTTTGGGCCCCCATTCAGCAATTTATCAAATTCCTGAATCAATATTTTCAAAAATTAGCATTTTTCAAATTATATCAATTTCTTTGATCAAATCCTATTTCTATCATTTATTCAATTATTTTCTATGGGCTAAACATTTTATCCTAAGTCTTTATTTATTTAAAAGGAATTCCCTCCCCTTTTATTAAATAAAATCCCCCACTTTTCATCTTATCCTAAGTTGCACAAATAAAGCATTATTCATATTTTATAAAAAGAAGAAAAAGTCTTTTTGTCTCATATGAACACAAAAGTCAACTCTTATTTTCTCATTGGAGGAGATTTGCGCACATGGATTGCTCCTCTTTCAAGCTCCACCCTTGATTAAATATTTTGCCTCTTAATCTACATGGTCCATTCTCTCTCAATTCCTTTAAAAGGAGAGCTCTTTTCTCATTCTAGGATTCCAACTTTGAATACTAATCTTATGCTACAAGATTTCTTGGTGACTTTGGAGCTTTGGAGATCTTCTTACATTCTAGCTTTCATTCTTTCATCATAGCTTCATGTTTATGCTTTCTTAGTTTAGTTTCCTTTATGCTCTTGATTAGCTCACATAGCTTAATTAGTAAAGCTTGTAATACTTTCCTTTCATAGCTTAACTTGCATCTTCATTCTTAGCATAGTTGCATTGCATTTCCATTGTTGATTCTTGAAGATATTGGCATTCTTGCCCTTGTCTCTTTGAATCTCCCATTGTGTGGTTTATTAGAAAGGCTGCATGCTTCAATAGCTCTAGCTAAGAGCACTATCAAACATCCTTGTGACTCCATGCCTACAGAGCTCTAGGTCACTTTCTTAAGGTTTCCCATAATGGATTCTCTTGGAAGTAATGACTTAGAGAAGTGCACAATCTAGTGTGTACACTATTAGACCTTTTTTGTAAACATGCCATTAGTTTTGAAATGTTTGGATTCACATTTGTTGATATTACTGGCACAGGCATTGTATATTAGACCTTTATTAACAATTCATCATATTAAATAAAGTATGTTTAATAATTGTTGGGACTAGTCCTTTGGCATACTAGATTTAATTCATAAATGGATTTAATTTTATTTTGTATATGAAATTTTGGGAGTTGCATGACAAGTTTTAGTGTCTAAACACTCAACTAATCCCTCTAACTGATTAGGAGTGGTTGGGGAAGTTGAGAGGAAAGTTTTAAAACATTAATATTTACTTATTGAATGCTTTGGAGACTACTAGTTTGACTGTCCATGCATTACCAGTGACTAGGATCCATTAAAGGATACAAAACCTTTCATTTTGGGTTATTGTGTGTGGATTAAAATGTAGGTTTGATTTGGTTAATGTTTATAAGAGATCAATAAAGTATTTAAAGACAATCTTACATGTTTGGAGAGGTTTGAGAGGCACTTATCATGATTGTACCCTCACAAACAGTGACATAGACTGGTTTTACTATGTTTCTTTTCTCTATTGATATGTTTCCTTTCTCTGCCACAAGGGTACAGTCAGAGGGTTCATTAAAAAAATGATCCTTTGAATGATTACTATGAATATGAATGATTTGATATAGCATATTGCTCATTTTACTTGAAGTTTGGAATAGCTTGTGCAAGAGTGAAAGTACTTTTGATCATTTTGGTCGTGATTGTTCCTCTACACAGTCAAGAAATGTAACTGTCTAATGATTATATGTAATATTGAATGGATTAAATGATTTATTCTTGGTAGAAGTGAATGGAAGGAATAGTGTTGGTGTTAGGTTTCATTTATTATTGAATTCAATGGTTTCCAAGATGTGTTGAGGAGTTGCTCCTTCTTTAATGTTAACTGTTCCTGCACAATCCACTCATACAATAGTGAAGTTAAAAAATTGAACCAATGACATGTTTACAACAAAGAAATAGAATGATAATAATTTTCTAAAAATTATATTCTGTTTAATACATTCCAAAGGACCAGTCCCAACAATTCTTAAACATACTTTATCTGATATGATGAATTGTTAATAAAGGTCTAATTCTGTAGACTACTAGTACAAAGGAAGATTTGACCTAGCCAAATCTTCCTTGTACCACACAAAAAAAGGTGTGATAACTATGTTTACTCAAATCTTAATTGTTTAAGAATTCATCATATCAAATAAAGTATGTTTAAGAATTGTTGGGAGTTCTATTAGACCTTTGTTGTAAACATGTCATTGGTTTTGAAATGTTTGGATTCACGTTTGTTGATATTACTGGCATGTTTAATGACACCATTGTATACTTCTTAGATGCTCTCTGAAATGACAACATTCTACTGGTGTCATGCCCTAGCCCGTGCTTTATATCCATTTTTTTGAAATATTGACTATGGTTATCAAATGGGCAGCCTGTGAGCTTCTAGCTAGGTGCCATTTGTATTGATAGCTTAGGGTATCAAATGTATTGTATCATTGATAGTTGAGACTTTGTTAAAATGAAATAGGACAAAGAATTATTTTGATTTATTTTCTCTATTTTGATCCCTAAGTGGCTTACAACCCTAGAGAAGTATATGCAGATTTACATATGCAGTTGCAGGATACATAGCAGCCGATAATTCACAAGAAATCTATGCATCCAATTTGAATAGAAATTAGTACAAAGAAATAGGGTCCTCCAATGGCCCAATCATCCAGACCTTGACTATCTTCTCAACCCGTGACCCTTCAAAATTGGGTTATCATGCAATTAGTGAGTGATCCTTCATTCTCCTAGTCTACCCTCCATCCAAACATATTGGAAATACACAATACAATGATAACAAGTCTTTCACAATCCCCCTTCCCTCAAGGAACACTATCAACCATCCATTCCATATAGCATTTCACTATTGTATGAGTGGATTGTGTAGGAACAATTAACATTAAATAGGGAGTAAACTCCTCAACACATCTTGGAAACCATTGAAAGGGAAAGAAATCAGTTTGGAGACCTTTGTTGTAAACATGCCATTGGTTCAGTTTTGTAAATTTGTTTTTGGTGTTAAATGCATTTAAATAGAATATTAAGCATATTAATAATATGCTTAATCTATTAGTAATTGGTAGATTAAATGCAAATAACACTTTTATCAATTTAGTATGTTATTATAAGATACTAAAGAAGACCTACTATTTGTCAGAGAAATCTTCACTATCCCCCACAATAAAGACAATGAATATTGACCTCTTTCCCCACAACAAAGAACATTGTAATAAGAATAAGATATAATATAGTGTTAGAATAAACTTTGAACAAAGACATGCAATGCTTATGTTAATGATCTAAAAAGTTACAAATATAGAAATTGAAAAAGAAGATAGTGCCAAGAAACATTTTCACAAATATGAAACATGAGGAAAAGTAATAACATTAACAATGCCAAGATTCACAGCATTAAATTTCACCTATGGATGAGTTTCTACAGTGGGTTGCCCAGCATAAAAAATATGTTGAGTTACATTTGAGCTATAACTAAGAGTATCATGTAGAACAAACCCTAAACTTTGAAAGCATTCTTCAGCCTGGTAATTCAAAAGTCAATCTAGGTAAGCATCAATAAGTGAAATAAATTATAGACATCAACATCAACATCATCATAATCATTAGACATTAATTATAGACATCAACATCAACATAATCATAATAATTTGGAGGGTATTTGTTTTGGATAGTACTATGTTTCTTGAAATTTTTTGTGATGCTTCTAAACTTTAAAGACATATTTTATGGCTTAATGATAACATATATTAGTGTTTTTCTTTTTGATGTAAAATCTTTTCAATATAATCATGTAATGTTGTTGATCATTCATGGTCTTGAAGAAACTTTTCTTCTATTTGATGTATCCTGAATTCATTGAGTTTTAGTACAGGTGAATTGGCTAGATTGAATAATTTTTAGAGTTAAATTTTTGTTTACCTACGTAAGCTTCACATTCATTCTATTTAATCATTTGTGTTCTTCATGGTGTAAGTGTCAATATGTTATAATCCAACTAGCATGTCATACCCCCACTTCTGAAAAACCTCACAGCATGCAAATCACAACCAAAGACTTGGGTGATCAGCATACACAAACAATGATTACCCTTAAGAAATAATAATCATTAATATTCATTAATGGCGGGCGGTGATTCCTTGGTAATAAAGGCATTGCCAGCATTCATCATCTTAACCAAGTCATAGGTGGTGATCCTTGAAATAGCACAATTAGTAAATGGAAATAACAACATAACTAATAATCATTACCTTTATTAATAAGTTAAGCAATGCTTACAGTTTAAATAGAAAGCCACATCTCTTAGAAAAGAGATCTATGTTCAAAGGGATGCATCACTTCATTTGGATATAGAGGCATAGAAGGAAAGAAATTTTATTTGGAGTGAGGAAGAAGGAAAATTGGAAAACAAAATATGGAATAATTGGGTTGGAATTGGAGAAGAATTCAGAAATAAACTTGAATTAGAAAAAAGCTAAGTTATATGGTTCTTTGTTTGAGGCTGGGTTCTGGTTCTACTTTTGTTCTCCTCTGGGCTAGACTTGGGTTCCTTTGGTAGGAACTTGGGTGCCTGGGCCAATCCTAGGTGCATCTGTAATATTATAAATATGATACACGAGGTATTTTATCCATAATTTTATAGGCTAACTCATTATTATGGTAACATGGGTATGACCACACTCCATGCCTAATGGTACCCAACATGGAGTGTGGTTCAAATGAAGTTGAACCAAATGCTGACCGTGATGGCTATGATCATGATGAAGATGAATATGAATATAAAATCTAAAATATGGCTTGTAAATTGAATTTTCATTGTAAATGAAGAAACTATAGATTCAAGTTGACTCATTCTATGTTGTAGTATATTTGTTCCCTAGATCTACCATATTATATATGTGCAGCCTATAAGGGACATCTTATGCTCATCCATGTATCAGAGCTCGGTAAGAGTTCTTAGGAGAAAGACAAGATGTCAATGGGAGATGGAGAAACCAATCTCAGAATACCACTTGAATGCTTGCAATGTTGAGAGTGGGATAAAGGCTACACTTGACACCCTATATAAGGAACAATCTTATTGAGCTTCACTTTGTTTTGAGAATAGTTTTATATTCTATACTAAACTTGGCCAACCACTTGAAGGTGGAAGCTCATTTGGCCCCACCCCCCCTAATATCACTCTAAATTCCCCTTTAACATCTAACATTCATTCATTATTTCATCCATTAATAAAATGTAACATTCATTAATTATCACATGATAACATTCATTAACACATTAATAAAATGTAACATTCATTAATTATCACATGATGACATTCATTAACACATTATAAAATTTATGAACATTCAATACCACATAATTAAATTCATTGGCATATAAAAATCAGTCATTATCAATTAAGGTGCATAGATGACAATCATTTCTTTTTTTTTCTTTTGATTTCTTGTTTTTAAGAAGTAATCGCTAAGAGGAGCATCGATATCATCACGATCATCTCCCCTCTCATTAGATCTCAATGCACGCCTAGTTCTCTATTGATGCAAAGGGGGGTCACCTACAATAACATATAAAAGGGTTAAATTAAAAACATTTTATTATAATTAAAAACATTTTAAAGTATTTCAGTACTTTAAAGGCCATAATCATATAGCTCTTTACCTGATCTAGTCACATCATCAACATCGAGATAAGTTTTTATGGCCTTGGCCTCAACCTCAACCTGCTCATTAACAGTGGCCTCTACACTCTCTACAGCTGCAATACAAATTGTTACATTAATCCAAACACCAATTGCAATTAAATTTGTATTACTACACCAATCAATTTAAGATGTTTACTTGTATTACTCTGATGCACATCCTCATTGTCATCATCATGCACAGGTTGTGTACAGCCAGAATCATCACGCTGCATTTCAATTTCATATGCATTTATGTTATCATTATTTTCTTACTTAAAACAAATTTACTCACTTTTTGTTGCAACTTAACATCAAATAAAGTAATTGGTAAATAATTAAATTTGAAATATCATCTATTTAGCTTACTTACCGCAATGGATCCATCAGTAGAACCTTGTGCACTTCTTATTCTTTCTACCATGGCTTTATAGCCTTGTTGGAAGCCAATTCTCTTTTCCTCTTCTGTGAGACTTTTATTGAACTCCGTGCCCAACATTTTTGCTTGGTATCGTCAAATTTTATTTCATTGTTTCATCAAAACAAAAAAGATTGTAAATTATAAATAAATATTATAAAGATCAAATTATTATTTTCAGTGTTAAAATCCATCTACAAATTGTATTTTTCCTCATTTAGTTCTAACAATATTAACACTTACAACTTGTGCAGCAAGTTTGGAATAACCGCCAAAGCCTAGCTTGTGTTGCCCGTGCTTTTGTAGTCTTGCCTTTGTTGCCTTTGATATGTTAGGAAATCTATGAAGAGATTGAAATATGTTAGTTCATATAAATATGAAGAGTATTTAGTACACAATTACATTCTTAACAGTATCACATACCTTCTTATGTTGTCTGGTGGTGTATTTCCTTTTTTTATTTCTTTTTTCTTGTTTGCATCCAAAATAAGTTTTTCCCACTCTTTGTTAGGAATGCAAGGGGGGCGTTGGTACTTCAGGTTTTTAGATAATGTACACCTATACTGGTCCCTAATATACCTCAAACATAACCCATCTCTCTAAAGGGTCTTACCCTTCTCAAATGCATGAGGTCCAAATAAGTTTGTCATACTCTATACGAGAGCATCCTTTAACTTTATATCTTGGGTTTTCCACCTTTAAAGAAAAAAATAGTGTTAGATTTAAAAATGAAGTGAAATTACCTTTAATATAGTTTAAGAAATGGATGTAGTGATAACTATCCTAGCAATGATATGAAATCAAAATAGTGGATTGGGGTTTTAGTTCGTATATGATGTTCCACCCTGTAGAGATGGTGGGCCCAAATATCTGCAAACACTCGTCACTAAGTTTATCATAAAAAACATCATTCCCTACAAAATAATCATGGGATCATTAGTCGAAGGATATAATAGTATAAAATAAGAATACAATAGATGTAAGCTTCTCATATTGAATGCAAGGTGTAATTAGCATACGATAGTATAGTAAAACAAAGGTCCAATATTTAAAGTACCTGGAAGTTTTGCTATTTTCAAGGGAACTCCTTCTTCATCGCTCACAAGCAATATGCAATCCTTTACCATTCTCATACTAGGAATACAAGTACATCCAGGAAATTCACCATCAAGTGATGTATCTCCTGTTGCATAAATTGAATCCATTACGAAATGCCCCTAAGAAAGAATGCTTCAAGGGAAATAAACATATATATAATGACAGAGAAAACAAAATCTATGTTCGAGCAAGTGGTGCCATGGCATTTGTGGCCATGCTACACGTTGCCAACATTACAGGACATAGTACATCTGAGCCCGCCATCATATGAGGCGATGATAGTAAATGATCATTGACATGTGCTGAAGAATAAGATTGTTAGAGCATAATAAAAGAAGTGATTAGCATGGACAATATTGTTAGAGAGTAAAAACAAATAGTCCAACATGTGATCTACCTGAGCCAGCTATAGTACCCTCATCATGGCCATGAGGATCAAAATTATGCAAACAAATCTTTAAAAGCAACACATCTGCTTATTGTTTAATGACATAAAAGACTAGTATAACATAAAAACTATTATTGAACTTTTGTTATAATTAAAAATTATATTAATACTTACTCTATAATTTTGAGATAGATGCATCAATTTAGTTGCCCTCTTTTGTGACTCAGCAGTTAGAGGGAATATAGATGCCAATTTAGCCACTCTTTTTCCAATTTTGTGGAAGCATTTTTTAATTGCAGAGGCTGGGTCATCACAAGTAGTGAAATCAAAAGCTAGGTCCTCATCAAAGGACTCCTCTTCAGGGACTGTGGGTTCCTTTCCCTTTCTCTGCTGACCACCTGTTGTAATAGCCCAAAAATGGGCTATAGGCTCATTGACCTTCTACATCAACAAATCAAATGAAATCGACATCAAAGTCCTAACCTAAGGCACATCTGCACATCAGTCATCGAAAACCTAATTGATTATATCAATTCTGTATTGGGGAATATTCCTTGAATATTCCTAATTATCCTAATTATTTTTAATTAAATATTATTTGGTGATAAATGTCATTATTTATCCTAAAATTTGATTAATTGAATATTTTGAATATTTAATTAATTAAGTTTAATAGTGCCACTTAATTATTTAATTAGATTTATTTCTATTTATTCCTAAATATTGTTTTATTTGACAATAAATCAAATTTGCTAAAAATAATCAGTTGAAGACTTATTTAATTGATTAAAACAAATTGTCAAATTTAATAATATAGTTTTGGAATAAAGTTTGATTAAATAATTGATTAACCCATAAATCAGTTAAGTTGAGAATAAATCACTTTATTTTTAAAATTAATTCATGATTATCTATGCACATTCAAAGAGCATTTAAACTTTAAATTAGAAAATCAATTCAAGTTGTTATCTTTTTTAAAATCAACATCTAGTTTGAGTTAAAAGCTGATCTAAACATCTGATTTAAGTCAAAAAGTTGTTTTTGCATAATTTTGCATGATTTTATGAGTTAATTAATTCTGATTTCTTGTTAACTCAAAAATCAACCTAAGTTTATCAAGAGTGATTTATGGCTTTTCTGAATGCATCCTCAAGCCCTGGATTTCTATAAAATCAAGGCTCAGCTCTTCACAATTACATCTCTCAAATTTTCACAAATACTCTGACGAAATTGCATCTGAAGAATCAAGCATTTGCGACGGGTGATTTTGTGAGATCTTTCATTATTTTTCATAGTTTTGCATCCATTTTCATATCATAGCGCATCCTTGTTAGAATAATTTGCATATCAATTTCATTCAATTCTAGATTAGATTCATACAATTTTTCATCCTAATTGCATAAAAAATCTTTAAAAATAGATTAATCTACATTCATTATCATTTGCATTCAAACCCTTCATTTAGGTGTTGCATTGTCACTGATGTCGGTCTAATCTGAGAATACCATACGCGCACCTACTAGAAGGCAGTAAATCACCTGGTTAGCTTAGTTTCATTTATATTGCAGATTTTGATTTCGCTAACCTCTAATGTTTTACTGAAGTGTTGTGTCCACAGCTAGGTACAAAATTCACACACACATTTATGGTGCCCACCATGGGGCCTTGAAACAGGTTTCCATTTCTTTCTAATCAATTTTCTATCATTTTTCTTTCAAAACTATGATTTTTACATTCTATCCGTACATTTTTCGTACGACATTTGATAGATTGTCGTACCAGGACCCCTTATTTGTCATATGACAGACGATAATCTGAAGTGTTGTGTTGACTATATGCAGATTGTCGTATGAATTTTGGTGCCAGAATTTCATTTTTTGATAGCAAAATTGCAAAAATAGTCATTTCAGATTTGATTTCAAATTTTGACAGCTAACCCTAATGATTGATATCTGTTGTTTCTGATCTCTTTGTTCACAGGATCACTCAACATAGCTAAAAATTAGGTAAAAATCTACTAAGTGCATTGCAAAGAAACTCAGGTATTCCATTGCATCTGATAACACTTCAATTTGGGTTATAAAATGAACTCTCACGTGTCAAGCTTGTGTGCCTTTCCTACTTTCATAAAATAGACTTTAGTTTTGGGTTATAAAATGAACATAGACTTTCTTTCTGCATAGCTGTTACAAATAGTAATTAGGCCCTATGAACAGTATTTGCAGATGATCTTGAGAGAGTGGGCTTCATTTTCTTGTTTTGCATGTGGAGCTCTTCTTGACGATAGATCCCCTTGTAGGTAGGGAGGATACTATGATTATCTCACGTTCACTTGGTTTGGTCCTCAACTTTGATCGGTATGTTCTCTCTTGGTCCCACTTAGAGAGCTCGGTAGACATTGTTGTTGACATCACAAATCTTGGTGAGGTAATTTTAGTCTTAGCATGTCAAAGAATCTGTCTGTTGTGTTTGGGTAAAATTGAAAAGGCTAGAGGACTATGCTCTACTCCATTTTTGGGTAGTATCAGAAACTTAGCTCCTTGAATCTGGACCAAGTCCTCATATGGTAAATTTTGTGAGTTGCCTTTAGAGAGGGTTAACCGTAGTGGACATTCCCTTTATTGGGTCAACCAGATGGATGAAACCTCAAGCGGTAATAGCCATTTTTGCCGTGGTAGCAACAACCACTATATAAATGTCTTTGTCGAAGAAATCTCCACAAGTTTGGTCTCTTGTTGGGCTGTCAGATCTCCCTAGCAGCTCTTGATTGATTAAATTCTCAAATTGTGTCAAAACCTTGGTGCGCCTAGATTGGAGTTCACCCTTTTGAGATCACAAGAGTTTCAGAATCAGACCATTACTAAAAACCCTAGCGAGGCCAATTTTTCATTTTCTAGGACTCTGTGCATTATTGGAGAACTTTTTGAGAACATACACAAGTAGCATTCCTAGGGTTAGAAGAATAAGTCACTTGATTGTTCATGTGCAAGGTTGCCTTGTCCCTTGCTCATTGTTTTTAGATGTGCTTGAAATCACTTGCTTGTTGTTTTGTGTGCTTGTTATCTACTTGGTTATTGAAAATGAACAACACCCGAGACAAACTAATACACAGATCTTCAAACTTGGATAGTAAAATTTGCAAACAATCTGAAACTGAAAAACTAATAAAATTGCAAATCTGAAGCAAAAATCCTTTTTGGAGTCAAAAGGCATTCTGCAGTCTCATAAAGTCATAGGATTTTTTCCCAAGAGTTGTATTAGAACCCCCCAATTGTCGTAGAGGAGCCTATACATTGTCATACGAGTTTTGTCTCAAAATTCAAGCAAAAACACAACCTTGGTGTCAATTGTCATACGAGTTTTGTTAACTGTCGTGCTAGAGCCAACCCAGACTTGTACGAGCCTGGAGAAACTTGTATCAAAATTTTCAAAAGTTGTCAAAAAACTCCAGAATTTGTCAAAAATCTAGTTTTTACAGCCAACTACCAGATCCTGTCAGAAAATTCACTGTGTCAGGAACAGAGCAAAAACCAAAAAGAATCCAATCATTTTCCAAAAGTGGTCTCTTGAGTTTTGATCTAGCCTTCTGATCTATCGATTTGAATCTCGTTCATCTTATGTCAAAAACCTTGTCAAAATCATCTTCAATTCAATCTTCAACAAAAATGGTTGTGTTGCGAGCTCATGTACGCCATCTTTTGGGCCTCTACCCATACAACTAGGGCACAATATCCTTCATTTATGTTTGAATCTATCTTCAACCAATCCAATCTTGACAAGGTTGTGTCATTCAATCTTCTTAAATCAAGTCATTATTTAGTTGTCTTAATCTTTCTCTTTTGCTTCACTCGAAGTTAATGGTGGAAACTAGAGCTTCCTCACAATGAAAACAAGGAGAACAACCCAAATTATCCTCAGCAACATCTTCTATGATTGCTCAGACATTTCATCAACCTTACGACACAACTAAATTTGGAGAAGATGCCCTTGGAAATATTTACTTGAAAGGTGGTTACGTTACCCCTCCTGCATCAGTTTATAGAGGTACTCAATCACCTCCACATCAATCAATCCCTGGTGGTCCTCATCGTAACACAATGTCTCAAGGAGGAGGAAGCCAAGGATCCCAAGACCATCAATCTAATCATGAAGATCCTAAACTGACTCCATCTAAAATTGAACAATATAGAAGTGATGAACACTTTCAAAAAATGATGAAACATTTATTACAAGAAGAGAAAGAAGCCTACTTCTTGGACCTAGCTCAACAAGGAGCCAAACTTCCTCCAAACTTTAATGTTGAAGATATCGTCACTCAAGAGGAAGAAAATCCTATTACCACCATGATGAAATAGATGCATGCTATGCAAGTCAAGTTAAACAAGCTAGAAATAGAGAAGGAACCTAAGGAGTTCTCTATGGAGGTTGTATGTCCTTTTCCATTTGACAAAAACTTGTACATGTTGTCATTCCCAAAAAGAATGGAGATACCAAAATATGATAAGTATGATAGAAAATCTGACCCTCAAGACCATGTCAAAAAATTATGTACTCAATCCATGGAGTTTATGCATGAACCAACCTACTTAATGTGTCTTTTCCCTCGATCTTTGGGAAGAGCGACCATTCATTGGTTCTCTAAAATGCCTCCAACAATCAAAACCTTTGAGGAGTTGATCAAATTGTTTTTATCAACAATACTCCTACAACATTCAACATCTGATCACCATGATCGATATCTGAAATCTGAAGCAAAACTTAGGAGAACCCTTCTTGACTTTCCTCAAGCGATGGAGGAAGAATTTTTCACTTTATGCTCGACCTATTCCAGAAATTGAAAAAATCAAAATCTTCATCAACAATCTGGTTCTGAAAATCAATTATCCCTTGCAAATGCAAAATCATACATCCTTTGATAAAATGGTAGAGAATGCCATCAAGATTGAGAATGTGCTTGTTAAAAAGGGAGACATATCACTTCATAAGGAAAACAAGTACGAATCTAGTTCTAGTTCCAACAACAAAGACAAAGGCAAATTCTGGAACAAGAACAAGAATGTTGTAATAGATGGCATTGTTGATCACGTCAGTATCCCATCAAAGGTGCCAGCATTCAATCTCACCATGGGCACTCAAGCCATACAAGATTCTAAACAAAAGGCATCTAAATCTTCTCAAAAGTTGAAAGACTATAAGCCATGGGTTACAACACCTAAGTGCGAGTTCACTCCTTTGGGTGAGTCCGTAGAATATGCCATGAAAACTCTCTTGGCAAACAAAATCATCTCATTGCCTGAGATATAAGTATTCGATCCTGAACCTAAACCAAAGTGGTGGAAAGAGACCGATTTCTATGACTTCCATTGAAACAAGGGTCATAAAACCAATAACTTCATACACTTGAAACATCTCATACAAGAAAAAATTGATAATGGAGAAATTGTGATTGACAATCATAAGAGCAATAATGATCATATAGCATTCACGGAACCATTTTCAAAACATGGTCAAGGAGATTCATCTTCTCAGCCTAACATGGGTGCTAAAGTCAATTATGCCTACTATGGAAATAATATTTTCATAAACATGGTTGAGCCATACCTATCTGAACATTGCAATGTCATCACAATTGTAAGAAAGGATAGAGATAATCAATCAACTAATGCAGTAACTCGATCAAAAGCTTAGGCACATCTACAAGGACAAAACTCAAATTCATCCAATGCCTCTAAGGTGCCTTTCAATATTTCATCTACTTCTAAATAGACGGCAGCCTCAAAATCATCAACTCCTAAAGAGATGAGACCAACATCCTACAGTATTGTCCAACAACTCCAGCATAACAATGCAAAAATATCCATGTTTGATTTGCTTCGGATATCTCCTGCTCATAGAGCTATTTTGGACAAATCTCTTCTCGGCTCCAATGCTCCTAACAATCTTGATCTAGATAGATTCTAGACTATGGTTGGTCATCTGACATCCCCTAGGATATCTCCTTTTCAGAGGAAGATGACAATTCACTGAGTCATTTTCATAACCAGCCCTTGCACATTGAAATCTTGATCCAAAACCATCGTGTCAAATGCGTGTTGATAGATGGAGGCGTTGGTCTAAACATTTGTTCCTAAAAATTGATCACACAACTAGGATTATCAAAAGATGATATTGATCCTAAGAAGAATATAACCATAAAATTATATGATGAGAAAGAAAGATCTTCCAAGGGAACAATTATCCTATCGATCATAATAGGACCTGTTATCAAAGACATCACTTGTCAAGTTCTAGATCTTCCATTAGCTTACAACGTTCTTCTAGGGAGGCCTTGGATACATGAAATGCAAGATATTCCATCAACATACCATCAATGTGTGAAGTTTCCTTATGATGGGGTAGAGGTTACAATTCCAGCTGACATATCAACATCTTGCAATGCCTTGAAGGAAAGTGCTGACAAACTTGTTGCACATAATAGAGAATCTTTCACCAAGCAAACAAACATTTCATCTACATCCAAGATGGAATACATCACCAAAGAAGTCAAAATCAAGGACAAATGCATGGGAGAATATACTATGCAACCAATCCTATCTCTCACATCTCTCCCATTGTCTCTAAAATCTTATGGACAACCATCAGACAAAGTGAAACCTACTGCTAAAGAATCTCAGGTCATATTTAATGGAATTTTTGTCACAGAAAAAGTACCCAAGTAGGATTTTGAAGAAGATGAAGTTGTGCTTGCATGGATGTACAAAGATGAGTCTCAATCCCAAACCGTTAAAAAATATGACTCTAAAACACCAAAAATTCCTTCAAAGTCATATGGACCAGGTAATAAACTGATGACTAAAATAGGATATCCTGGTAAAGGACCTCTAGGAGTGCAAGGTAAAGGTCTCATGGAACCCATTGGACATGTTGGTCAACCAAACAAAGATACTACAGGTCTAGGCTATCAGAAGAAACCCTTCTATCTCAGGGGGGACTCTTCTCATGTGATAGAATAGATAGAACCATAACATAACAATAATGGAGAGGAAGAAACACCTCAATCAGACAGTGATGATTCAGATAGCTCTAAACTCATTCCCTATGAATGTTTACCTCAAGAAATACTAGATCTCCTTAAAGATGAAGAAAAACCTAAGGATAATATCAATTTGGTAGCTCCACAAGAACCTACTACTAAAAAAGAGGAAGGTAAACCTATCACCACAGCTAAAAATTTGGGATGCAATAGTGATTCTAAAACAAACTCTCATGAGTATGAATTCAAATCAAAATCAAAAGGAAATCTTGCTTGGGGGATTCATCCTGACTTTATACATGTTCTCATATTTCCCAGAGGTCTAGATGAAAAATCAGAGGATGAATCAAATGACTATGAATGGGGAGTTATTCCAGAAGAAGATGAACTTATCATTGAGAAACACATTGATGTCATTCAGCAATATTCACCTTAATCTAATTTAAGTCTAGAGAAAAATGACAAACTTAACGAGTCTGATCCACCTATGGCTGAATTGGAATCCAATAATGACATTGAGACTATTTGCGAATTGAACATTTTGAGAAGTAATATCACCTTTAAATTTGAGAGTCAGGTTAGGACCAATGATAACAACATCATATGCATCAACACCATTTCCCAATCCTTCCCTACATTGACTATCCAACATCCAAAGCTTATTGACCAGACATCTACTGATCCAAACCAATATACACATACCTTTCAAACTGACTATGCCCTTCAATGTTACCTCAATGCAGTGGAACCTATGAAAAATTCCATCGGTGAACCTAGCGTTAGCATGATAGAGTTGGATATCAAATATCTCAGTCAAAAAAACAAAAGCAAAAAGAAAAAGAGTTTTGAGGGTGAAAACCACTTTGTGGTAGTCTCAGAACCTAAAATAGTAAAAACAAAAGATGCATATGAAGGTGAAAACCTCTCTGAGGCACCTAAGGATGAGATATTTGATGTCCTTCCGAGTCACTTACAAGATAGATCTCTAGTATTGATAGAACCAACTCAATCTATCAACTTGGGTACAATAGAGGATCCACAACTAATTCATGTAGCACAATCCTTATCAGAAGAAGAGAAATGAGCATTCACTACTTTCTTGACAGAAAAGAAAATCAACTTTGCATGGAAATATTCAGATATGTTTGGATTGGATCCTGATCTCATAATGCATCATCTTTCTATAGCTCCAGGAGTCAAACCTGTTAAAAAAAAATTACAAAAGATGCATCCTCATGTTGCACTCTTAGTCAAAGCTGAATTAGAGAAGCTACTAAAAGCTGGATTTATCTAAGTCATTGATTATGTTGAATGGATCTCTAACATAGTTCTAGTTTCAAAACCAGACAAATCAATTAGAGTATGCATAGATTTTAGAGATGTTAACAAAGCATTCCCTAAGGATGATTTTCCATTACCAAACATCGATATGATAGTGGACATGACTACAGGCTTTGAGATGTATTCTTTAATGGATGGTTTCTCTAGATACAACCAAATCAAAATTGCTCTAGAAGATCAGGAGAAAATAACTTTTACATGTGCATGGGGTAATTTTGTTGGAATGTCATGCCATTCGGTCTTAAGAATGTTGGTGCTACATATCAACAAGCTATGACATCTATCTTTCATCATATGATGCATCAAACTATGGAACACTATGTTGATGACACCTTAGCTAAATCAATAATAAGATCTAAACATTTGAGTGACTTGAGAAAAATACTGGATAGAAAGGATAAGTTTAGTCTTAGATTGAACCCTAAAAGTGTACTTTTGGTGTCACTTCTGGAAAGCTCCTAGGCTACATTGTTTCAAAGAAAGGCATTGAAGTAGATCCTACTAAGGTCAAAGCTATCATGGAGATGCAACCTCCTAAAAATATCAATCAAATGAGAACTCTACAAGTAAGAGTGCAATCAATCAGACGTTTTAGCTCTTAGCTAGCTGACATATCCCAACCTTTCACGAAGACATTACATAAAGGTGTGACTTTTTCATGGAACGAGGAATGTGAAAAGAATTTTAATCATATCAAGCAATATCTATCAAATCCTCCTATTTTGATGCCTCCTATTCAAGGGAAGCCATTGATTCTATATGTCTCTACCACAGATACATCATTGGGAGCATTACTAACACAACATGATGAAAATAAGAAGGAGAGAGTTATCTACTACATTAGCAGAACATTGGTAGCATATGAGAAGAACTATTCCATGATTGAGAAAGCTTGTCTAGCTGTGATCTTTGCATCACAGAAACTGAGACACTACATGTTAGCTCATACTACACAACTAATAGCAAAGATTGATCCAATAAAGTACCTACTAAGCAAAGCTTCCCTCACGGGTAGATTAGCTAAATGGGTCATGCTATTGATTGAGTTTGACATAGAATATGTTGAAAGGAAAGCTATTAAAGGCCAAGTCATTGCAGACCAGTTAGCAAAAGCACCATTGTTTGATGATACACCATTACAAATGGAATTTCTTGATTCATCCATCATGAACATATCTTCTAGGACATGGCATCTATTCTTTGATGGATCTTACACATGGAATGGATCTGGAACAGGCATATTGTTCATAGCACCACAAGGTTACTCAATACCTAAAGCATTTAGACTAAAATTTTCTTGCGTAAACAATATTGCTAAATATGAATCTTTTCTTAATGGCATGAAGATAGCAATTGAGTGGTGAGTGACAAAATTGCACATTCATGGAGACTCACAGCTAGTCATACACCAAGTCAATGATGTGTACCGGACAAAAGATGAGAAGCTTGTTCCATACAAACACATGGTAGATGACTTAAAGAAATATTTCATATCTATCATGTTTGAGTAAATTCACAGAATGGAGAACAAGGCTGCTGATGGTATGGCAATGTTATCTTCTCTACTACAGCAGCCCAAACATGAGCTACAGTATGAGTTCTTGGTGGAAGCATTGTCATTCCCTGCATATGATTCCCCTGAAACCCACATGATCTGCACTATTGTTGGTCATGATTCCTCTAGATACAAAAACCTATACTCCTACCTTAAAGACCAAATCATTCCCAAAACCTTCAACCGACATGAGAAACATTACCTTATCTAAAATGCATCTCGGTATGTCATCATTGGTAATGATCTATACAAACAGAGTCTAGATGGTACGCTTCTTAGGTGTTTAGAACAAGAAGAGTCTCAACGTGCATTAGAGGAATTCCATGACGGTATATGTGGATCACATTCCAATGGTTTAACACTAGTTCAAAAACTTATTAGGGTTGGGTATTATTGGCCTGAAATGGAAAAAGAGGCTATCAAGTATGCTAAGAACTGTCAAAAGTGTCAAGTATATGGAAACTTGATTCATGCACAAGGGAGAGATCTTATTCCCTTTACTACACAATTGCCTTTTCAATAATGGGCATTTGATCTGATTGGAGCCATTTATCTATATTTTTCTAATGGACATACCCATATCATTACAGCTACAGACTATTTCACAAAATGCGTAGAAGCAGTCCCTTTGACTCAAGCAACCGGAAAACAAATTTCAATATTCATCTTGAACTACATCATATGTCAGTATGGAATCCCACATTCAATAGTCACAGATAATGGTGGCCAATTCAAGAATAAGGACTTAGATTCATTGTGCTCAAAATTCAAGATCAAATAACATTGGTCATCCATATACTATCCTCAAGGAAATGGACAAGCAGATGCATCTAACAAGAATCTATTGAAAATCTTGCATCGAACAGATAAAAAATAGGAAGAGACTGGCATCTCAAGATCAATCCAGCTCTTTGGGCCTATAGAACAAGTATCAGAATGCCCACTGGGGCTACACCATTCACTTTACTTTATGGGTCTAAAGTGGTACTTCCTATTGAGGTTGAAATCCCATCACTAAGAATCAAAATGCATGGTCTAGTAACTGATGATGATTACAGAGTACTTGAACTAATAGATGAGCATGGACAAGTAGCATATGATCATCTTAGAGTATATCAGAAGAGAATGTCTAGAGGTTACAACAAGAAAGTCAGACACAGAGAATTTCAGATTGGTGATCTAGTTTTGAGAGAGAATCCTAAAAATCAATCACATAGAGAATGCAAGGGGAAGTTTGAACCCAACTGGCTAGGTCCCTTTGTTATCACTGCTACTTTTGGCTCTGGAGCCTATCAACTCTCAATGACTGAAGGAGAATAGCTCTGAGAACCAATCAACGTTCTCCATCTGAAGAAATTCTACGCCTAAGGCATTTAGTATTCAAAAATGTCCTGAAAAAATCATAAAAATTAGAAAAAGTCCTAAAAATGATCATCTTGGTGAAAACCTAGCAATAGGCACCTTGATGTATCACAAAAAAAATAAAATGAAAAAGTACAAAAATTTTGAAAAAATGAAAAATACAAAAAAAAATGAGAAAAAGAAAAAGTGCCTTGGTGAAAACCTAGAGTCAGGCTCCTTGGTAGAAAAAATAGAATCTCTGCCAAGATGGTGAAAACCCAAAAAATGGGCACCACTTGTTCAAAATGCTCCATCTATCAGCACAATCTTGGTATTTTCCAGCTTTCATCTGCTTTAGTCTGTATATATCCTTATTTTCAATAAAGTCAGTTTGTACACCAATCTACAAAAGCATCTATATCTTATCAATGTTTCAAATTTTGGGGCAACCAATGTCATATCCTATGGTCCTCAAATACCTTAGACGAGTCCTTCCAAAGCTACATCTGAGTCTATCTATCTGTCTCCTCACCAGAAAGGATTTTCCATCTACAACAACACAAACAACATCAACACGAACTGAAAACAACATTTGCTTCATTGCTTTTATCTCCTTGTATGCTTACTGTTTCGCATTGAGATTTTTGCATATTGTGTCCTTTCAAGCTCTTTGATGATGTCCTTTACAGGATTTAGAGAGTGATGACTGGGGGTATAATCTTTTCTTTGTTTTCTACTTTGAGTGAAAATCTAACAACTTTGAAAATTCTGGATTGAAATGGTGTCCATCTGTAAGAGCCTCCATCTCGTATTGGATGGCTGTGTGTACCTTGACCATTGATACCCAAAAAATTCAAGGAAGTTTGATCTAACTTTTATCTTTTTGAGTGAGTTCTTACTCCTACTGTGAAACATGATCTTACCTAAGGATTTGAATGATAAAGGGTCACTACGAGTAATTCACATTGGATTTAGAATGATCTCTTGATTGCTTGATGTGTTTGCAATGCAAGGCATATTTAGGTCATCACAACTTTTATGTTTTGATGCTTATACAAATTGCAATATCAAAATGGACATGATATTCAGGTCATCCTAGTGTTTATGCCTTGGTGCTTATATCTAATCTGACATTTCTGACTAAAACTCCATATTCATATGCCCATGGTTGTCTAGCCAGTGGACATTGTATCAACTATCTGGTTACCTAATAAATATTTAGTGATGAAAAAGACCGACACATGATCAGTGACTAAGTCCTAGGTCCTAGGTCTGCATTTCATTTTGCATTTCTTTTTGCACTTTGCATGGTTGTATTTATCTCGTGATTTCAATTCGGCTTGATGCTTGACAATTCTCCAAAACTATGCTAAACATATCATAGGGACTGAGTATCACACAAATTTCTTCTTAACAGATCACCAAGAAGGCACCTCTAGCTAATTCCAACATTCTGAATCCATTTTCAGGATCAAAATCAAAATTTGAGATCATTTATATTATCAAAATCATGATTTAAAATTTTCGGACCCAGGATGGCTGACTGCTTGCATAATCGACCTTCTAAACATCAAACGAATCTAGGATTCAACTTAACTAATTATTTGACATAAAACTATTTGAATTTCAACTTGGTCAACTCATGGTCAAACCTAGTCAAACTTGGTCTCCATGACCTCTAAACAATGCAGAACGCATCTCCGGACGTGCACAACCACTTCTCAAATCAATTAACATGCTTCTAAACCATTTCACGCTGACTTTTCTTGTCAGATTTTGATTTTCATCCCGAAGGGGGCAATGGTATTACATATCAAACAAATTTGTAAATCAAACCTTTCTTTCAGTAATCAAGACAACAACCACTACTAGTTGTCGATTCATCAAAAGACCTCGTCACTTGGGGCACATCATTGGGGGCATATCAGATTCATCAAGATCCATATCAATCTGGTATCCTAATCAATCTTGCGAACTGTATCACCTCTTCGTAACCATCGGTTCATTAGTGTTATTTCCTTGGTTCTTCATAACTGAAGGGTTCAGATGTGATACCATTTCGATTCCTTTGGACAATCGGGTCTGTAATCAGGTCACTCACTTCTTCATAATCATAGGTCCAGAATCAGGCATTTTGACACTTCTTCATAATCACTAGTTCATTGTTGATATAGTTAGCATCATCTCGATTCTTGGTCAACTAGGACCTGAATCAGCTTTTTCAAAATCTTTCAATCGACTACTATCTCAAAATCAGTTCATCTCTTAAATCAATTTCAAACATCAAAAATAGATTAATCTTTGAACCACTACACTTTGCACAGTAATTCAAAGAGGGGCAAAATGTAATACCCCAAAAATGAGCTATAGGTTCATTGACCTTCTAGATCAACAAATCGAACGAAATCGACATCAAAGTCCTAACCTAAGGCACATCTACACATCAGTCATCGAAAACCTAATTGATTATCTTAATTATGCATTGGGGAATATTCCTTAAATATTCCTAATTATCCTAATTATTTTTAATTAAATATTATTTAGCGATAAATGTCATTATTTATCCTAAAATTTGATTAATTAAATATTCTAAATATTTAATTAATTAAGTTGAATATTGCCACTTAAATTATTTAATTAGATTTATTTCTATTTATTCCTAAATATTGTTTTATTTGACAATAAATCAAATTTTCTAAAAATAATCAGTTGAATTCTTATTTAATTGATTAAAACAAATTGTGAAATTTAATAATATAGTTTTGGAATAAAGTTTGATTAAATAATTGATTAACCCATAAATCAGTTATTTTTAAATTTAAAATCAGTTAAGTTGAGAATAAATCACTTTATTTTTAAAATTAATTCATGATTATCTATGCACATTCAAAGAGCAGTTAAACTTTAAATCAGAAAATCAATTCAAGTTGTTATCTTTTTTAAACTCAACATCTAGTTTGAGTTAAAAGCTGATCTAAACTTCTAACTTGAGTCAAAAAGCTATTTTTGCATGATTTTATGAGTTAATTAATTCTGATTTCTTATTAACTCAAAAATCAACCTGAGTTTATCAAGAGTGATTTGTGGCTTTTCTCAATGCATCCTCAAGCCCTGGATTTCTATAAAATCAAGGCTCAACTCTTCACAATTACATCTCTCAAATTTGCACAAATACGCTGGCAAAATTGCATCTAAAGAATCGAGCATTTGTGATGGGCGATTTTGTGAGATCTTTCATTATTTTTCATAGTTTTGCATCCATTTTCATATCATAGCGCATCCTTGTTAGAATAATTTGCATATCAATTTCATTCAATTCTAGATTAGATTCATACAATTTTTCATCCTAATTGCATCAAAAATTTAAAAAACTAGATTAATCTACATTCATTATCATTTGCATTCAAATCCTTCATTTAGGTGTTGCATTATCACTGATCTCGGTCTAATCTAAGAATACCATACTCGCACCTACTAGAAGGTAGTAAATCGCCTGGTTAGCTTAGTTTTATTTATATTGTAGATTTTGATTTTGCTAACCTTTAATGTTCTACTGAAGTGTTGTGTTGATAGCTAGGTACAAAATTCACACGCACACTTGTCTGTGACAACAATATTATTAACACTATTAGAATTAATCTGAAATAGTGATGAAAAGAATATAATAAAAAACATTATTTAACATTTTGCTTCTATCTAATTTGTAGTACAATAACAAAGAGGTTTACCTGCTGGGAAGAAGTGCATGCAAGATCATCGTTGTCTCCTCTACGTGGTTGCTCCATATTGTGGCCTTGTGTTATTATTTAAAGTTAGCCAATAATTAGAAAAGACTACATTAATAAATTTCATTAGAAGATGATGATGGAGATGAGGTGGATGGTGAGGAGACTCTCTAAATGTGGCTGGCAAAAAAACTCAATTATTTAGTGGTATATAGTATGTACCTGCACCTCATGATAGAGACATCATTTGTATCTATGCGATTCAAATTGTAATCAATAAGAAGTTCTTTCCCTGCACTTATTTATTTTATCGCACATACAAATACATGATTTCCCTCGCACACCTCAAATATGCAATTGGGTTGCTTAATAGTTGACAAAGATCGCGTGCTATTTATAAAACCTACAATATTCCCCGATGCTTTTGGCCTTCCGTCAATGTATATAGCCACTCTTTTACTTTGCTCATTGTCTTTTTTTTTAATATAATTTGTCGAGAGTACATACCTATGCATACTTTTTTTATATTGAGCAATTCGCATCCAACTTTTATAATCGTAACAAGGTCCAACATACTCCATCAATTAGACAACTTTGTTGTAAGAGACCTTTATTCCATCTATGGAAAATAGGCCCAAACCATGTATTGACAATGGTGCAATGTGATATATCTTGCCTTTAACACTAAAATCAATGTTTATTGGAGGAAGTTCCTTGGGGACCCATTGTTTCTGTAGATATTGGTACCTAGAGGGCACCTCGATGTCACCTTTTCTCTCATCATCATAAGAACATGACCCCCCTTGAGCAATGAAAAATTTCACACATTTATTGAATTTCCTTCTAGCCTTTTGTTGACAGATACCTATTTGCTGAAACTTGCACTCCATCAAATGAGAGAGATAGCAAGTAATGCGGGATATTTTGCAAATTATGAAATACATTAATCTCTATAGGGTGTATTGACTTATACTTGTCAATCCATGAGACTGTGTGGGATGCTTGTAAAAGGGGTTTGGGTACCTACACATGTAATTCAATTATCTTATGTTAGCTAAAAAATTCATGATACATATACTCAAAAACACATAGTAAGGACATTAAAAACCATAAGCATCCCATATGAATTAAAAAAATTAAAAGGTACATCACGAATTAATTAGATTAAGCATTGATCGCATAACTGCACATTTCTATCAAGAAATCAATATTAAATAGATTAAGCAGTGATCACGTAACTGTACATTTCATTCATGTCATTCATCTTCTTCTTCATCCAACTCATCACCATGATCATCATTGTCATTGACATCATCACCACCAATGTCATTGTCATCATCTTCATCATCATCATCATCGACACCAGCATCATCATCATCATCATTAGTAGCATCAGCATCAACATCATCATCATCATCATCATCATCATCAATAGCATCATCATCGTCATCATCTTCTTCTTCAAGAAAAGTTGCATCAAGAACATCATCGACTAAATGTTGTTCATGATCATCGTCTACATCATCTTTTAGTTGTTCGCAATCTTCTTCTTCCATCGCATTATACCTCATTGGCCTTCCTCTTGGATTATGTCTAACAAAAAATGACCAACCTGATTAATTTGGAACCTCTGAGTAAAATATCTGCTCACATTGACTTGGATGAACATAGGGCTCATCCCCAACTGGCTCAAACCACCTTGTATTAATCATTGGAAATCTATTGTCATATTCAATAACAGTTCTATTAGGATCATTTTGATTAAGTCATAGCCTATACCATCTGATGATGAAGAGAACTAATTTGAAGGAATTAAAGTCACACTCAAGTATTCATCCAAAATACCATAGTATCAATTTTCAAACTCTCAAGGATGTAAGTCATTTCTAGATGAAATATTAGTCACCTGAAAGACTTCACTTATCGTAGAATCACAAGTTTTCTTTGTGTCATCCAACTTTTTGATGCAAAATTTATGACCATTACAAAACATAGCCTTGTGGTGTTTGACTTGCAAAAATATGTCAAACATGTATAAATTATTGCATCGAGAGTTCATAAACATACGGGTGATTATCAAATTTATATGTACCTGGAAATCTCTTAAACCATGTGCTAAATCTATTTCCCTTTGAGTAACATTTGGATCTCCATTACGATGAGATTCATTAACCAATGAAGACATAGCTTCTCATGTTAATGTGTGACCTAAATGATGACATCGTTCAATCCATACCATCATCCAATCTTGATTGTTTGCAATATACAAATGTATTGCATCCCACTCTTGAGCAGTTGTACAAAAAATAAATAGACAACTTACAATCGATTAATTTTGAAGATTAAGAATTAATTATCAGCTACAATAACATCTTATAATTTATTACCTCTCACTTTCCTCATTCTACCTTTCCCCATCAAGTACTCCCCTTCAAATTTGCTAATGATGTCGAGATCCCAAATGCGATCTATATGGATCTTTGCTACAAGATTAGGAAGATATTCAGTAACA
Organism: Chamaecyparis obtusa; assembly: GCA_027943335.1. Lineage (NCBI taxonomy): Eukaryota > Viridiplantae > Streptophyta > Pinopsida > Cupressales > Cupressaceae > Chamaecyparis > Chamaecyparis obtusa. The sequence goes on along the minus strand of BSBK01006147.1, from coordinate 709,869 downwards.
TACATCATAGTCTGGTATACCATATATCCCTCCACCATAGAACCCTCAAGACGTGCTCTTTGCTGAACCAAAGCCTTACAAAATTTTAGGTGTCTCTCAACCATGCACATTGATCAAGTGTGTACGGGTCCCCACAATTCAATCTCCTCAACTTGGTGTATGAGGTAGTGTTCTTGTGCATTGAAAAAGGTTGAAGGTAGACACTTTTAAATTTCATACATTAGATGAGGAATTCTTCTTTTCCAGTATTTTATATCTACTTTATGAATTTCTTTAGATGACAACCACCTACAAGACATTCAAGACACAAAAATATATAAACACGAGACTTTACAATATATACAACAAATTGAATAGATCTCATTGCTTACCTCATGTATTTTCCAAGATCATATATCACTTGTTTGATGTTATTGTTGAAGTTCTCTGGGAGAGATAGGGGTAGCATGTACTACAATAATTATAAAAATAATCATGTCATTATTTTCTCACATAATACAATGAGAAGTACATGTAGTTTACAAATATATTGTAAATACAAAAGAACATGACTTACCTTTATGAAGGTATGTCAATCATGTATTTTCAACCCTGGCCCAAATTCACTTTTCTTTGATATGGTACTACTTATGTTTGCAGAAAATCCTGTGGGAAATCAAATTTTTCATATGACTTCTTTTATGGCATCACTTTTCTACTTTATTAATAACCAAGGAAGGGCACTTATATTAATCTGTTCTCCATTTCTATTTGATTCAATGAAATTTTTCATTGCATGATTGGATTCATGAATGTCGATACAAATTTTGACAATTTTTTCTTTGTCATGCCTTCCATCCAATATCTTCCACAATGTCTCCATTACATTCTTTCCAATATGCATAATATCAAACAAATGCACAATTTGTAGCTTCTCATAGTAGGGCAACCTACTAAATTATTTGGGATAAATTTTTAGTCCCTTTGGAAGGTGCTCAGTAGTATTTCCTTGACGGCATTCACGATCATCAATCACATAATCAGAAAACAAAACACAATATAAATATACAAATTCAAAACATAAACCATTAGGTAGAATGGTAGTACCTTGATGATTAAATTCCAACTTCCATAGGTGAGGTGTCATTCTCTGTGGCTTAGATGTAGTCTCTTCTTTCCCATTGAAAAGATGTTTTTCAGTAATTCAATAGTTCTAATTTTTGTGGAGAAAGTGTCTATGCTCATCAAACACCTGCTTTCCTAAATGTTTTGAATGACCAGATTTCATCTTTGGACCACAAACTGGACATGAAAATTTTCCCTTTGTTTGAAGACCTACAAGATAATCATATAATTGGATTAAATATGTTAATTTTTATATTTAGAATTATCATGTGCAACTTGAATTCACTATAACATACCAGAAAATTGTGTTAGCCCTGGGGCATCATGTGTTGTCCATACAAGCATTGCATGAAATTGAACTTGTCTATCTCCTATTGGTCTAGAGATGTCATACATAGTGACATCATTCCATAACTCCACCAACTTTTTGATAAGAGGCTCAATATATACATTCATATCTTTAACTTGGTATTTACCTAGTTGAATGAACAACAACATTAAATAATTATTGTGACTATTTTACTGCAAGATTTATAATTACATGCAAATAACTATTAAATGATCAAATACCTGGAACAATCATTGCCAACATAATGTGCTCCCTCTTTATTGACATCCATGGAGGAATGTTATTGTTGATGACAAAAATAAGCCAAATAGAGTAAATAGATCTTAGCTCTCCAAATGGATTGACACCGTCTGCTGCCACTAAAACCTTGAGATTTTGAGGTTCTTTGATAAAGTACGGCCACTTTTCCTCTATGTCCTTAAATATAGAACCATCCACAAGAATTTTGATAATTTCATCTTGACTCCTATTGCATGCATGGTAATCCATAAATTGTGCCAAGCTACTACACCTAAACAATCTTTGCAAACATGGTATAATGGGGATGTAACCAAGAACCTTGTGAGGCACCTTTTTTGTTATTTGATCTATTCAATATCTACTTGTATGACATTCATGGCATTCTGTTGCAAATTCATGTTCTTTATGATCAATAATATGATCATTGGGACAAGCACCTATTGTTTGATACTCTATTTCAATATCTTTCATAGTGGCACATAATTCTCGGTATGAGCAAGGGAGAATATTTGATGGTGGTAACAAAAACTCACCTATCAATCTATAGAAAAAAATATAAGTTTTTAATATTAACAATATTTATGGTACATGTTTCACCCTTTAATTACTATAATGACATATATAACATACCTTAGTATACGTGACATTGTTATGTTGGATAAACCATTCATAACCTTCAAGTTTAACAATAACAATACAACAAAGAGAAGAGTTATTTGGGAGCCTTCGTAAAGGGTCATGGATGCCTTCTCAAGTAGAGGTATATCATGGATGCAATCAACATCATCTTGATCATTATCATCAGTTGTGCCAGTACCAAATGTGTCATGGATCAATGTATTAGTACCATTATCTTCAAATGTGTTATATGGTGCATAATTTTCATCTTTCATGGGATCATAATCTTCAGCTTCAATATTCACACCTCCATGATCCTTCACTTCCAAAGCCATATTCTCCATATTCGCACCTCCATGGTCCATATCATGTACTCCCCTAGGGAGGTTGGCCTATATAAAAATGATGAACACAAATAAACCATAATAATGATCTCATCATCAAGTGTATTTCATAGATATATATTAATTGTTAAATAAATATAATGAAAAATTTACCAATTCATGATAATCAAACCCTCCTTCAATGTGACCATTATCCCTACAATGTCTCTTAGTTGTTTTGATTAGCAATCTTCTAGTGTTTAAGCTCTTACAAATATTGCAGGGACAATAACATTTTCCATCACCTTTTCTTTTCAAGTTAGACCACAAGCTATTGATTGTATCCCCGTTACCTTCTTCACTTGGATTGTCTAACATGATCATCTTCACTTAGATTATCTATAACCTAATTATATATAGAAATTGAAAAGTTAGTTATGAAATGATGTTGTAGTATAGTATACCAAATACTGACACTTCTATTATTGTAGTCTTCCACTTCAAACTCTTTCCTATTGTGGCAAGAAAGAAAGATATTCAAATAATATAGTAGTTTGTAAATCAAAATAAAATATCATATATATTATACACAAAATATATCATAAGTGCATCAAATTTGACCAAGCACTACTGGGAGCTAGACCCGGCAACAAATGGATTTGTGATGATTTTCACAATAATACATTTGTTGTAGGGTATAAGGTCCTAGTAGTGCTTAGGAAAATCTGCATGGTGAAGGTTGTATATGTTGTGTGTGTGTGTGCACGCATAAAAAATGGGGCCTTTATCTTTGATCTTAAAATGAAAAATATGCCTATTTAATGCTTTTTGAGGGTGCAAGGAACAACAAATGGAGGCAACTTGAGACCACAAATGGAGGCAAGTTGTTGATTCAGGGTGTAGGGAACAACACCCATCAGTACTTTTATCGAATTGTAAATTTTAATTTTGAAGCATTTTGTGAATATAGAACATGGATGTAATCTCAGAAAATAAAAAAATGTAGACATGATGATTACTTATTTTGTTATTCTACATTACTTACTATTTGAGTGCATGTTCCACCTACAACTTGATCAAGTCTTGTTTGATGCTTCAATTTTGTGTTGATTGTCTTGTAGAAGTACACAGTTTTGTATTTCCCCAATATGTTATTCAAAAAACAACAATAGAATACAATACTTGTTGAGAAAGATCATCATAGGAGTATCAAAAACTCATGATCCAAAGGTAACTCAACATTATAAGACTCTTACATTCAACCTTCATCTCATGCACCTAATAAATAGAAGATAAAATACATGAAATTGAAAAATTACATTACAAAACAATGAGCTAAAACTACCTACAAAAGTAATACCCAATTTATATACAAAATATTTAACTGATGAATTATGTTTTTCTTCTCATCTTCACTACCAAAATAATCACCCCTTTAATCTAAGTGCACTATGCAAGTCCAATTTAGCGACCATGTGCCTGTCATACTTAATCAAGACTAAGGAACACTATAGGCAAATACACTATCTAAATTGTCTACATTAAAAGCAACTATACTGCAAGCTTCTATGAATAAGAAAATAAAATTTAAAATCCATTACTTGCAACTAAAACATTAGAGAAAAGTTGAATTTTATTTATGCATTTGGGGATGGAAGTATTCACCAGTCAAAGGATGGAAGACTAAGATTGAGATGGGGTTAGTAACTCTTAAATTTCATGTATATTACCAGTCTCTGTTGTAGGGGTGCAGTCAGAGGGTTCATTGAAAAAATGATCCTTTGAATGGTTACTATGAATATGAATGATTTGATATAGCATATTGCTCATTTTACTTGAAGTTTGGAATAGCTTGTGCAAGAATGAAAGTACTTTTGATCATTTTGGTCATGACTGTTCCTGTACACAGTCAGGAAATGTAACTGTCTAATGTTTATATGTAATGTTGAATGGATTAAATGCTTTATTCTTGGTACAAGTGAATGGAAGGATAGTGTTGGTGTTAGGTTTCATTTATTATTGAATTCAATGGTTTCCAAGATGTGTTAAGGAGTTTGCTCCTTGTTTAATGTTAATTGTTCCTGCACAATCCACTCATACAACAGTAAAATGCTATGTGTGGAAGGGATGGTTGATAGTGTTCCTTGAGGGAAGGGGGATTGTGAAAGACTTGTTATCATTGAATTGTAGGTGAAATTCCTTTTCTAGTTTTACATTTTCAATAAAATATTAACCAATTTATTTGTAGGTTTTAGTTGAGGGAATCAACTCATTAGGTCTCTCATTATTGTGAGAAAGAAGAGGATCTTTCCTCATTGTGTTATTTGACATTACAAAGGTGCATCATAATGAGTGCACTTTTATATTATATAAAAATGTGTGACAAATATTTTAACCAAGTCTAAATGTGGGGATCATGTTATTTGGTAAATGTAGAAACCACTCAAGTATCTATCCACCTAAGCTTTGTACAAATAATCTAATCATTAAAACTGACTTCTTGGATAAAAATGCAAAATTTCTTAACGTTCAGTCAAGGATTCCCTTTTCCCTCATATTTATCAAAGTTTGGAATCTCAAAAAGTGGAGGGAAAGGTATGTATGTTATAGATCTATCTAATGGACATGACCAATTCTTCAAACATGTAACTTTGCATTGAGTATGGCTTACCATTTGCAAATCGCTTATTGTGTATTTTGTCTCTTTCCATTCTTGACCAAATGGGTTGTTAGTATGTTGCTTTTATTTATTTTGAGTATTTTTATTGTGTACATACTATAGGTATTTTGAATTTTTGGGTTTGGCTTGGTTCTTTTGATGATTTAGATTGTAATGATTTGGTTTGGTTGAATTTTTTGAATTTTTGAGTTTGGCTTGGTTCTTTTGATGATTTAGATTGTAATGATTTGGTTTGGTTGAATTTTTATGATTTCTTTGATAGGTATGTGATTTTTATTTTTATTTTTGCGGGGGGGGGGGAGTTATTTGGATTGAATTACTTTTGTTAAGGATTCTAATTGTGGGGATTAAATTGGTATAGTGAATTATGTTTTTTTTGGTTATTTGGATTGAATTAATTTTGTTAAGGATTCTAATTGTTGGGATTAAATTGGTATAGTGAATTAGGTTGTGTCAGAAAATATAAATGATAGGGTTTTTGTTTTTTTGCAATGTTTTTTTTATTGTAGTGTCAAGAATCATATATTGTATATTTCCAATATGTTTGGATGCAAGGTAGACCAAGAGAATGAAGGATCATTCACTGATTGCATGATAACCCAGTTTTGAAGGGTCACTGGTTGAGGGGACAGTCAAGGTCCAGATGATTGGGCCATTGGAGGACCTTATTTCTTTGTATTAATTTCTATTCAAATTGGATGCATGGATTTCTTGTGAATTATCGGCTGCTATGTATCCTGCAACTGCATCCATAAATCTGCATATACTTCTCTAGGGTTGTAAGCCACTTAGGGATCAAAATAGAGAAAATAAATCAAAATCAGTCTTTGTACTATTTCCTTTTAACAAAGTCTCAACTATCAATGATACAATACATTTGATGCCCTAAGCTATCAATATAAATGGCACCCAGCTAGAAGCTCATGGGCTATCCATTTGATAACCACAATCAACATTTCAAAAAAAATTGATAACCAATAACATCAAATAATGGAGTTAAAGCACAGGCTAGGGCACAACACCAGTAGAATGTGGTCATTTCAGTGAGCATCTCAGCAATATACAATGGCATCATTATCAATATGCCAGTAATATCAACAAATGTGAATCCAAACATTTTAAAATAGTGAATCGATATCCTTGAGCACAAGCACCAATAACATCAAATAATAGAAATAAAGCACTAGCTAGTGCACGACACCAGTAGAATGCGGTCATTTCAGAGAGCATTCATGATCAAATAAAATGTAATGCATTTGAAATTTGTGGTCGAAGATGATGCCAAAGGCTCGAAAGATGAAGAAATCACATACCTTCTCTCGTGCTCAGCTTTTGCTTGTTTTCTCCCACTCCTTTTCTATATGCAATCAAAATAAAAATGATTTGGTCGTTCACATTTTTTTTCATCTATACCCCGAAACTGTCAGAATTCTGATGGTCTATTTAGAACCCATTGGAATACCAACACCATCGGGGCCTATTACAAAAAAAAAACACCAAATTCATATAAAAAAATCATCCATCAAAACAATCTGTCGAAATTTGGCCCCAAATGTAGTAGTGCCATAATAGAAAAGTGGTCATTCAATAATGATCCTTGGCATGCAAAGAGAATAAAAACTATAGAAAGTATTAAAAATATTAATGATTTTGAAAATAAAATAATGAAGTTGTTCAAGGTAACACCATAGAGAATGAATAAAAAATTATACCTATACTACATTGTGGTCAAAATATACAAGTTTTTGAAATAGATATGTTGGGGAGAAGGGATGTTGATATATGTAGAAATTGGTCTCATGAATATAAAGGTGAAGAGTATGTGGTTGGAGCAATCAATTTCATAAGAAACATGAGGGATCATGAATATTTCATACATGATGATATGCTACAATGCATCAATTACAAAACCCTTAGTGTTAAATAAAAAAAGTAATAATGACACAATAGCATACTAATTAGTATGGAGTGTCATTTCTCATGATAATCCAAGGAACAATAATAATAGAAAAGTTGTATCTGAATAGTGTCATCAATCAAGTTCTTCCAAATGTGGTTATGTCATATCATTCACAAACATCCTAAGTAGGCTGAAAAATCATAATGACAACTATGACAGGCAAGAAAACAAGAAAAAACCAAAAACCCCAAATGCAACCTTAGAATCAGAAGCAACCAAGGAATTCTCAGATGTGACTCAAGAACCAAAAATGACTCAGAAAAGACCATAAATGACTATGTGGATTTCTAACTAAACAACAAAAATTGGGTCTACTAGAAATTATTAATTTTTTATTGGATTTGACTCAGGAAGTCTGGTATAACCAAAAGCAACTCAAGATTTCCTGGATGTGACTTGGGACCCTAGAAATGACCCTATGTTTGAATTTCCATATCTAATTAAACATGTGATGAAATTAGGAAACAAAAGCATTAAATGGAAGGTATCAAAATAATTAATTGTGTTGCATAGTGCATTGGACATCGATGTCACCTAACAACCTCAAAATGGTGTTTTAAGCATTAAATAGAAGGTATCAAAATACTTAATGGCATTGCATAGTGCGTTGGACGCCGATGTCACCTAACGAACTCAAAATGGTGTTTTTCCACTGCGACCAGCATTTTCACTCTCTCTGCTCTCAAAATTACCAAAGTGAACAGTGAAAATAAAATAAGGAATTAACTTAATTGGCCCTATTTTAACCCATCAGGGGTAATAAAAGTTTTATTCAACCTCACAGACTAATAGTGCAGAATCATCACCAAATCATCTAATCAAGAATGAAATCAAAATCAAGGAAGCCAAAGCAGTCAAATGAAGCAAAATTGGAAAAGTCAACTAACCTAATACAAAAAGTCAACTATGGTCAAACAATAGCTGATTGAGAGCAGAATTAACCAGAACAATGCAAAAATGATGCAAAAGGTTTGCAAAAGGTTTTTGAACATAAAATTAAAGTCAACAAGGATAGAATTTTGGTCAAATCTTGGTCAAACAGGGTTCAAGCTAGTCAAAATTGGGCAAACGAGCTATGAAAGCTTATCAAAAGTTGTAGAAAGCTACTTTCAATTTGCAACATCAAGTCAACACATCAAAATCTTGGTCAACATCATTCAAATTTGGTCAACTATCACTCTCAAGGTGGTCAAAGTATGTTCCTATTAACACATAATCAACCCAAATCATATTCTAAGTGATCCAAAACACATTCTTACTAATCCAAATCTATCTAATATCAGTTTCACATCAATATCAATGTTTAAAATTAGGATTACATCAATTCTCATTTCTCCCAAGGGGGCATAATCATACCAAAATCAGTCAATTTTTCATCAAATTCAATCAAGGAATCTTATCAAACTTGTTCTATCTATCATCAAATAAAGTCAATCATTAAATCTAATCAAATTTTAATACCGAGGGCATCAACTTCATTAGGAACCATATCAAGTTGAGGTTTTTCAATCAATCAACATCATCAATCTAAGAATGAGTGATTTCATTAAGATTCATATCAAATTACATGATCTTATCAATCAAATTGGGGCATGTCAGTTTCCTTCCATCAAGTGGGATTGTCAGATAATTAACTTCATCAAGACTCATATCAAGTTGATTATATATGTCTAATCAAAACATATTGCAAATACTAATTAGTTTCATCGCTCCAAATCAAACTAAAGTTTTTGGTTAGCTCTTGTCAATCTTCATCCCATAAAGCTTGGAGTTGGTATGGTTGGTTCCTATCCAATCAAATTTGATTTTGTTCAAACTTTGAACTCTCAATCATCAAATCAGGAATAGTTTCATCAATTCATATCAAAATATTCTCTGAGTCAGTATCATCATCTTTTCTTTGAATCAACACATTGCCCGCACATCAATTCAAAGAGGAGAAAATGTAATCACCCTAAAATGGGATAATCTAACCAAAGGCCCTATTTGCCCTAATTTGGGACCAACCCCCTAACTATGCTAGTTTGATTATTCGATTACTGGCATAATTCATCAAAATCCTTAATTAAGCATCAAGTATCGTTAATCTGATCAAATCCATTATTAATTACCTTTGGTTCAATTAATTAATGTAATCCCATTAAATATATGGCTAGGGTAATTAATTAAAATAAATTAAATAAAAGCTCCTAATTCCTACTCACCACTAATGGACAAGTCAATTCAAATCAACCAATTGGAGCCTAGTGACATGGATCACTCGCATGGATCAACTAAGTATGAATAAACACCATTCATCTTGGATTAATCACAACCATTGAATCAATCTCAATTTCCTTAAAAGGAATCATTTCTAAGCTCAAAGAATCCACAGTTGCATTCATAACTAGATTTTGTAGAATTCATCACTCACTTGCACTCTTAGCTTAATTACACTCACCTAGCTTAATTTCATAGAAAATGCATAGTAATTGAATCATGTTTAGCTCCTATCTTCATTCCTAGTTGCATTATGTGTATTGTAGGAGTTATTAATCTTCCATTCTATGGTTTTAATGTCACTTGTTAGGATCTTTGTAATCTAAGAGCAATATACATCCTAATTACGCTCTCTCTAGATAGGAAGCAATAGGATGCTCTTTGGAAGTCAATTGCATTGTATTGGTCAATAGTATTTGATTGACTAACAAAAATAATGTCCTATTGAAGTGTTTTATGTGCATATGAAAGTGAAATATTGATATATAAAATTGATGCCGCATAGAGTCACTCGGGGGCCAAGGTCCAGAGAGACTTCTAGGATAACTTAAGAGTTGACTCATGTGATGATACTTCCCTATATACACCTTAGGTTTCCTACATGTGTTGGTTTCCACTGTATTGGTATGTATTACCTTTGTAGTATGTGTTGTACCTCTTGAGATGAGATCTTTTAGGATCCCTTTCTTAGGCTTTACGTTGTAGTTGATTTTTTGTTTGATATCTGAGTGGGTCTAAAGTTCTCTCCTTAGTACAGTGGGAGTGGACCTTTCAATTCCATGTGGTTGGGTGGTAGTGATTCTATTACCATTGAGATTCCAACATTTATGTATCAATGTTGGATGATCCTTGTAGCAGTTACCTTTTTCTTTCATCTTTGGAGTTTCGCTCTTATCTTTCATATATTGTACATGTACTTTGTACTTAGTTTAATATTACATACCCTGTTACTTGTGTAGTGGATGTTGGTTACTATGTATACCTTGTGGTATCAATTGTATTTATGTTCACATTTATATGATGATGTACTTGTTATTCATTTTTATATGTGGTATTTTGTACTTGTAGTAATTATTTATAATTAATTAACTTACTTAATTCTACATCATGGAACCCTTGGGATTTGTAATCGATGATTGAGTTATATTTATGAGTATGTGTTGTCATATGTTATATTGCTTCTTCATTGTTAATCATGATTATTTTGTAAACTCTTGAGGAAAAAATTATTTTGTAAACTTAGTATCATGTTTTAGGTTAATTTCTCTTGGGTTCTCTAGTGGGGCATTATACTTAGTATCAGAGCCTGAGTTTCTACACTTGGAACTCTAGAAATCTTGTACGCCCATTACATGTCTAGTAGTTAAAACTTGAAAACAAAACTTAGACATATAAATCTCTTGTATTTCAGACTGCTTTTTTATGACTATACATCATGTCTTTACTCTCTAACTTTTTTTGAGATATCATTCTTTTCATTTGGATGTGGCAGGTAAGATTCCTACTGAGACTAGATCTATTTCTAGAGGTCATAGTTCATGTGAGTATTAGAATTGAGAGTGTGCATGAGGAAAACAAGGAAGAGTGTAGTGGAGCTTGAAGCATGTTGAGTCATAAGAGCCTCATACTAGGTAGTTACTTCGGGCTATTATGGATTGCCTACCCTTGCATAATAGGGTTGAACAAGAGAATGATCATGAAGAGTCTGATCATTTTGGGAATGAGGAGAGACTGAGATCCAGGAGTCATAGAAGGATGAATACTGTAGTTTATTAAGAATATTGTATGATGAGTCTTACACATATTTTGTATTATGATATAATATATTCCTCTTTATTTAATTCTTAATTTAAAATTATTTAAAATAATTTTATTTTATAATTTCATATCTTGTACTAACTTCCTTTTAGGTTTGTATGCCTATTCATATATTAAAATGGTGATGCAATTTATTTATATTCAAATTATTAATAAAATAATTATTTTTGAACTACTTCATATAATATTGGTCATCATACAAGAAATTATATATTTAAGCTTGTTATTATGGTGATCACCTCTATTTTATTCTTATAGTCTTAACAAAATAAATCATCCTAACCTTGAAAGAGTCAAATATTTGTGAATGTTATATTGATATATGACACTAAATGTTTAGTTTGAATAGCCTTAGGTTAGTGGAATCTATCAATTTATACCAACTTAATTTCTTCCTACAATTATGATATTTTCTATTAACTACATAACTCAAAAAAGTGTAGAGTTTGGTCTTCAATATTACCTCATTTCCTTTCATGTATGCTTCCTTTAGGGTTTCAACGGATTTTCTTTAACATGGAAGTATTGTTTTTCTCAATGTTCAAGGATGTATGGTTTTGGTTTCTTAATTCTAGCGAGTGGATTTTGTTGAATGATAGTTGTATCTAGTTTTAGGAGTGTGTTAGTTGCATTATGTTTCTCTACAATTGTCTATTGTATATGGTTGACGGCTACGCCCTTAGATTTATTGGGTTCTCTGGTACTATTTTTTGGTTGAATTTTCATTCAAACCCTATTTTAATCTCTAGATCATTTTGTAAAAAAAATTGTAAATTCTTTATATTAATATAAACTTCGGGCTTTTGTCTTTTATCGTAAAAAAAGACATTGTCTCATTGCCCAAAATATACAATTCCATATTTGTGACTACTTTACTTCATATATACAAAATTTTATGTGTACACCAAGAAATGCTAATAACATTAATATTTTAAATTAAAAAGAATTCAAAAATAAATCAAATATATATCTCATATTTTTTCTCTAAATATAGAATAATGTTTCAAAACAATATCCAAATCTACTTCAAAAATGTTCCATTGAAGAGAAAAGTATAATACCTTTAATTTTAAAATGATATAATTTTTAAATATCTATCTCATATTGTTTCTCTAAATATAGAATAATATTTTGAAACAATATCTAAATCTACTTCAAAAATGTTCTATTGAAGAGAAAAGTATAATACCTTTAATTTTATAATGATATAATTTAAAACTTAATCATTTCTATAATATATACCACACCTAAAATTTTGTACATTTTCTAGGAAACAACATCAAGCATTAGGAAATAGCTATCCAATCCTTGGGTTGCACCAATGCATAAGTGTAGACACATAAAATTTATCATATAGTCATCACATTAATGAAGTATGTAGTGTTGTTTAAATTATTAAAATTTATTAATTTATTAATTTATTAAATCATAAACTTCTTTAGCTCATTAAAATGTCTCCTATATTTATAATTCATTAAATCACTTCAATTTCCATCAAGCCACTAAACTATACTTACTACTAATCTCTACCATATCATAAACTATCCTATTCATATACTTCCACCTCCCCCATTTTTACCACTTACCAAATGTGGAATAAAAAGTTCCTTCAACTACCTTGAACTACCCTTCCTTTGTCCCACATTCAACCCATGTTCCTCTCACATGTGAGGATATCTATAAAAATATATCCCATCTCATATTTTAAGCCTCTTGCATTTTTGGATTATCTAGCATCATAGATATCTCTGAGATCTTCATATCATTTCAACATATTGCATTCGTCTTCTGAAATTTTCATTTCTTCAAACTCTTGTGTAATAGTGCTTCTGAAGGCAACTAAGATTCTCATGCAAGATCTTGAAGAATAAGAAGGCGATGGAATAGTGTTTCATGTAATGCATTTAGTTTTTTATTTAATGTTTGTATTTACATTTAAGAAACAATTCTATTATTGTGATGTTGGAAGGACTTGATCTTTGATCCTTTTCACCATTTCCCTTATTGCACAATAAGTTACCTTTATATACCATAGTTTATACATTAGTACATCCTAAAAACTTCTTAAATATAGAATAGTTTACCTCTTAATCAATGATCTCAAATCAACACACCATTTATTTTCCACCCACCACACATTGTTGGAATACTCTCAGGAGAATTTTGAATAAAGAACAAAAGTTAGCATTTCCCATACTAGCTTTACTTCCCACCAATAGTAAGGGCCTAATATACACAAAATGAGAGGATAAAATTCCTCATTTAGTAGCTTCTACTTTTTCCTCAGCTACTTTGGATTTTAAATACACCCCTTCCCTCACATGTCAAGTACAGTCTGTAGTTTCATATTGCATTGCTCTCTTGGATTAATGAGCATGTGAGGAGGGAAGATGGTGGATTCAAAAGCTTTGTGGAATTCCCTGAGGGATGATGGTCCTATAAGAATCTTGGCCATCAGAACTGCTACTACTACTTCTCCTACTCCCAACGTGATTGAGCAAATCTCTCAGTCTAATATTTCTTTTGGTTACAATGTGACCATGGTGCTTATTATGTCATAGATTGTACACTATAACACAAATAGGGATTAGATGAACATATATTTTGATTTTTATCAATTAATAATGCATTGTTTTTTTTTAAATAGATTGATTCTTTTTAATTTTCATGTTAAAGTTTATTTCTTAAAAAGGCTTGTAGATTAATCATGTCTTAAATAGGATTAAAAATTACTAAGAAATATTTGAGATAATTCATTAACAATAATATTCTTTTGTTTGATTGTGTACTTCATAAATATAGGTTGAATGAAACGTTACAAAAAGAGAATTTTCTAAGTTCTAATACGGAGTTAAAAAAATAAGTTTTAATACTGAGTTTAATACAAGTATTTCCAATTTTTATAATTGAGGTAAAGATTATCTAGTTTTAAAGTACAACCTCTGTATGAACTATATTTTTCTCCACAACTACTCTTTTTGTCAGGCATTCAACTCCATAGGGATGATCATGATGTGCATAGTGCAAAGGAACAAAAATTGACTCCAATGAAAGGAAACTAAATTTGGTTAGGAACATTTTTCACTAATTACATGAAAATAAATAAGTAGTTTAAACTTTTCTTAAAACTCTACTATTTATCCTTTTATAGGAGTATTATTTAAATAGAAATGTAAAATTAACAAATGAAGATGCATTAGCTAGTAAAAATTACTAAAAGTAGATAAACAAAAATAGCTTTTTGCTAATATAAAATAGTATATGAATGTAGTAAACAACCTTCAACCAATATTTAAAAGTTATTACAAATGATTTCAATATTTTGTACAAATGTCCACATGATGTATACAATAATCAATCATATGAAGCCAAGATTGACATGTTGTGATACTTAAGTTTTTTTTTTGTTTATGGCATCAAGGTTCAAATCCCATTGGGGACAAGGTCCCCTGTTTGTATCTTTTTCTTTGTGGGGTTTGTTGGTCTCCTAGCATTGTTTTGTTTATTTTGGGTTTATAATGCTCTATCCTTTCTCTTATATGTAATGGGTTTTGGGTCCCTCTAAAACTTATTTTTGCATTAATCAAAAACATTAAGATAGAACAATAAACTCTTCCTAGACACATAAAAACCTTTCATCTAAAACAGATGATCATAGGGTTTTTAGAGGCTTCCCAAATCTCCACATTGGGTTTCAAGATGCTCCCACAACTATTTTTGTCTAAAATTTTGGGTTTTAACAAGGCTCCAAAAACCTTAAGAAATTTAGACATATAGATAAGCATTGAAGAATAGTCTAAACATAAATGAGCTTCCCCAACATCAGTTGCTAGGAAGAAAATTATGGGGTTTTCAAAGGTTCTCTAAACCATCGAGATGGGTTTTAACATGGTACCCAAAACCACAACACTAGGTTTTAGCAAGGATCCCATAACATTAACATCAAGATATTGAAAGATAAAACCATAAGTCTCAAGCCTGAAAATAGATCCTTCAAAGCCACCACAAGCTAGACAAGAAGTAGGGGATTAGGAAAGCACCCCAAACCTTGAAGCTAGGAAAATAAGAGACACCCAAAACCAACCATGAGCTCACAATATTATCTCTCTAGCATAATATCCAAACCAATCTACCAAAATCATGCTCCACCTTGATAAGAGAGGAATCCACCTGTATAGGATCAAAAGAGGGAGTGAACACCCAAAAGAGAAGCTAGCCTAAAATTAGTTCTACATTACTGGAGCCCCCACCTCAATATGAACAACAAGAGATTGAGAAAGTTATGGAGTGAACAAGAACCATGCCTTAGCCACAAAAGGACTTCGTATCTCAAAATGAGATGACTCCACCTGTAAAGGAATCATGCAAAGCTGGAAGAGGATAAAAACTAGAAAATCCCATGAAAAAAGACAGAGAAGAAAAGAAAAGACCCAAAATAGAGCACCAAAAACCCTAACAAAAATGAAAACCTCCTCAAAGGACCTAAGTCACTTGGAGGCTTGGTGTTTCCTTGTCTCCTTGACCTTAATAGAATTTTTACTATGCATTGATCTACTTTATTGTGAGCATGAATTTGTCCCATACTCCTGCTAAAGAAGAGGCTAAATCTTTTGTCTTAAAAAGTTAGCACCTATAATTAGATAATCATTTAGGCCCTATTTTAGTGATTTTAAGATTTCATGTCCATTATGTTTGATCCTACTGTCTATCTCCCCATATTCTAGTATCTTATCTTCATCATCAATCTCCATTTTAGTTTGGACCCATTTTCCTAGATATATAATGCCATGGGTGTTCTATACCCAACTATTTAATGCCTTGGGCATTGTATACCCTTACATTTGATCCCATATTTAAATTGGTAACATGTTGTGATGTTTTAGTGGTAAATTAGATCTTGTGTTAGAATCCTCCAATTTTTTAATCCCAAAATGTTTTGAGAGGTATATAAGTGGCCTACATTTCCTCATTTTGACATAAGAAGTTCAAGATTTGAAAGCTATAGGAAAATTTTCAAGAGCATTCAAGTATTCAGAATCAACTCTCTAGCATTCATCAAGCATCCAAGGCAATTTTGAAGGAAATATTCTCCAATGCAACAAGCTTCTCTCCCATGATGGCCAAGTAGAAGTGTTCTCAATAAATTAAGATGATCGTTTTTTCCATTTGCATGCATTTCAATCATCCATTCTTCAAGGAAAGATTATATAAAGTATAACAACATTGAAGTTCTTGGAGAGGCATTCATAGATCTATATATTTGTGAAAGACATCCTTGATTCCTTCCTACATTCCAATGTTTAAGAACTTTGATAAAGCAACATAAAAACATTTTCATGAATATATGCAATCTCAATATGCATTCATGAAGGTATATTTATTTACAATGTAGATCTAACATTTAACTTTACATTTACATTCTTTTCTTAAGGAAATTAAATTTACATTTAAATGTTGATTCCTAAATAGGGTTTTCACCAAGGAAAACCCCTTTCAACCCAACAATTTCTCATTTTGTAATGTTTAGGAACATGTGACAAATCTATCAGGACTTAATGCAAGAAGTGTGAGATCTATTAGACTTTCTGGGAAAGTTTTAGACAAAATCACTGGGTATGCAATGCCCTAGGCTATCTATACCTAGGAAAAAAATTCCTCAGGTAATCTATACCCTACAAATTTTCTTTATATTGAAATTGTTGGTTCCAACAATCTTTCAGTTCTTATTTCAAGTCATTAAAATTTTATGTCCAATTTTTATTAATTTGTACTTGATGTAACTTGGCATATTTTCTTATTTGACATTCTATCTTACATCACCCTATCATTTCCTCTCAGATCCAAATTACCCCAATAGTACCCCCAATTCATTATTAGTGAAGGATCATTGATCCATTTAGTGAATATGTCCTACTTGAGTCTGTGTCATATTCCTTTTGATTGTGCAATTAGGAAAAATAGGGTGATTCCCCTTTCATTATATTCATCACCTCCCTCCCTTTTCTTTAGTGTACACTTAGAAGGTCCAATTAACTATTAAAATCCAAATTTTGATCATTGGAGAGAAGAGTAGAGAAAAATCAATAGCAACCTACATGATTTCCTCATATTTATCTAGGGCCCTACCATTAAAAATGATAAAATGGGTTATGTTAGATGTATGGTTCTTGAAGGTATACATGGAAAAGCTTAGTGTTCTATTATCTATTCTAAAGCCAAATTGTTATAGATCTCTGCTTCAAAAAATCCTCTTATTTTGTAATAATATTATGAGTTTTTGAAAGGACATAAATTTTGTGATACACAAGATTGGGGGAGGACCCCTAGAATTGGATCTAGACCTAAATATTAACTAGCTCACTCTTCAAATGATTATTAATATTTAAGATGTTACTAAAGGAATATTTATTCCATTTTTTTACATTAAACTTTACCAAAGCCAATCTATTTATTACTTGATACATAGCTATACCTAAACATCTATACTCCACCATTCCTTAATTTTACTCTTAAGATTTGGATTAAGAATCAATATATTTTTTAATCTGAAAGGAAAGTTATTTCTTAAACCCCCATTTGCAACAAAAAGAAAAATGAGGAAGTGAGCAGATCCAATTCTATTAAGAGTCAAAATTCTAAAAGGTAGAGGAGATAGAGAATTATGGAAATTAGAGCTTGATCCAATTTGACTTGAATGAGATGTTTACTATTGCATCTATTTGACCAAGTGAACAAGGCACCATGAAAATATACATCCAAAAGGCCCATTAAGAGTCTATTGTCTTTAGAAATATAAGCTCACCCCATTTTTCTCAGAGCTATCCAACAAGATGTTGAAATCATACATCACCAACTATTTTGTTGATTGAATATAAGATGTAAACCTACATAGTGACACAAAAAAGATTTTCTTGAAACTTTAATATTCAAGGCATAAATGTTTTAAATAATTAGGTTGATGTTCTATATTTTAGATTATCAATACACATAATAATGTTATTTGAATAAGAGAAGACCAAAGTAACTTTAACCAATCTCAAGCTCCATAAAGTAGTAGCAATTCACCCAGATGCTCCACTAGCATCACAATAGTGAACATCATCATCTTTAAATAAATCCAAATTGGTTCTTAGGAGCTTATCACACTGCATCTTAGTCTCTTAAACAATAAATATATCTATTCAATAATCCCTAATCAAGTTAGAGAAGAAATCATACTTAAGGGGGTTGTTAAGCTCTCTTATGTTCCATGAATTAATCTTAATTAAAAGAATGGAGGTGACTTATAAAGGCCCATCTCAAGGATATTTTTTTGTATCCCCTCACCTATGTCAAACTTATTGTGCTTGTATAGACTCAAACTCATAGTAACCTTGTGTGCATATTCATACTTTGAGCCACAATCCATTTCTAATAGTTTATAGTTTTAGTACTA
Organism: Chamaecyparis obtusa; assembly: GCA_027943335.1. Classification (NCBI taxonomy): domain Eukaryota; kingdom Viridiplantae; phylum Streptophyta; class Pinopsida; order Cupressales; family Cupressaceae; genus Chamaecyparis; species Chamaecyparis obtusa. The sequence continues at coordinate 691,083 of BSBK01006147.1, read as the reverse complement.
ATAGAGGTAGGTTGGGGAGAGGCCTTATGTCTTTTCTTTGGATTAACCATTGTAAATGGCTCCTCATCTATGATCTTTGAGGGATCACCAAAATATATTAATAGAGCCACAACCCCACTAAAAACCAATTCCACATGAGATTGTTATAATAATCACCTTCCCTAGAATTAGGGGATTCCAAAACAATAGCCATATTTAAAACCTGATTCACAGGGGGGCTCTTTAATGAAGCATTAGGGAAATCCATCACTAAATTAACTTTAGGGGCTCCAAGAGCCTTTGAAACAAAAGGAAGGAGGACCTGACTTAGTAGAGTCACCACTTGAAGAAGGGATAGGATCTCCTACATAGGACATCGAATCACTAGTATATTTTTTCCTCCAAATTTAAAATCTTTAGCTCCTTTAACTAGACAATCCTTAGTCCAATGACCAACTTTTTGGAGTGATGAAAAGAAAATAGAATGTATTTGAATTCAATACCTTGAGCCTAGGCTTTTGGTTTAGATTCAATATAGATTTCCATAGGAAGGTTCAGAGAATGCTTCACATTAAAATAATTGTGAGCACACACCAGCCTTATAGAAGCAATCATGGGACCCAAACAGATAAACTCCCAAAATAGGTTGTCAATCCCTAAAACATTTTGTCATCCCAAAATTTAATGGGAAGGCCCAATAGCCTAATACAAACTGAACTAACATCACACACCCAATATTTAGGGTAAACCCTCATCTCCCACCATTTTAGGGCTAGAGAGGAACAACCCAACATCAACCAAATACTTCACATGTAAAGGAAAAAGGAGAAGGGGCCTTAAGCTATGACAAAAAAATTTACCTAGTACTTATTCCATTTTCTATTTATCCACAAACAAATAGATTCGATATTTGGACAAGGAGGTCACTAAATTTTAAAATAAGTGAACAGTTCATTGGAGCAAGGAACTTATCCACAATATAATTTAGGAATGAAATAAATAAGGAACTAGAATAATGGTCTACACAATGATAAATAAGAGAAACAAAATTATCTTTCAAGAAAGCTCCAAAGAGTTACAAACACTTCTGGTTGTGGTCAAAACAACAAAGACCTTTGTGGGAAGGATCCAAATTACTAGGTCCCTCTTGCATAGATTCTAGAAACACTAGGGGATAATGTGAAGCCTTTTCATCCATAATGGGGGACAACACAACATCTAGGGCCATAATAGAGTCTGATTTATTCATATCAAGGTAAAATTCCTCGTCATCATCACCAGAAACCACACAAGGACCCACACCTCCATGCTTGTAGGTTGTAGAGATTCTCACCTTTGAAAACTTCAAATTCCTAATGCCAAGTCCAAGGCTAGTAGAGTCCTCCTCCATGTTAAGATAATGAGTTATGATATAGTTAGTTTTTAAATATATAAAACTTAAAGGAAATGATTATGTTATGTAATTTAGTTTTAAAATAGTAGTGTTTTTTAAAAGAGGGATAATATTTTGATTGGGAATATTTTTTTAGAACAATTATATTGATTATTGACTAGTTCTGGGAGAATAAATATATCATTAAAGAATAAACATTTGTGTAATAAAAGAAAAATAACAATTAAAAAAAGAATGAGTTTGTGACAACTCATTGCTAGTAGACTTGCAAACAAGGAGAAAATAATGGGGTGAAAAATAGAATTCAAAATTGTAAATAGAAAATAAACAATGTAGAAGAAAGTGGTGGAAAATGGTCAAATGATCTAAAAATATTACAATCATGTTGCATATGTTCCTATAAATATAAAATATTTATTTTGAAACCCAAATGATTAAATTCAATCAGAGAACCCCTTTATTAATAAAAACACTAATCATGAATGGTGCTTTTGCAAATTAATGGTGTTTTCAATTTGAGAGGTTGGGGTACATTTTTAGTTTTAAACTGAATATCCCACATGGGCATGCTTAGCATTACTTGCTAAAGATAATATTATAATTTTAAAGTTGCTTGGTGAATGTATCAGTTGGTTTCTTTTTAATAGTATGATATTGACAAAAATCACCCACATGAATCTATTGAAAGACTCTATTTGACTAGTGGCTATGCAACAAAATAAACCGCATAATATATATAAGTAGAATTATAAGGAGAGTTTGAGAAAAAAAAACTAAGTGTCCCCCTTTTTTTAATTGAATAACTGAATATCCCACATGGGCATGCTTAGCATTACTTGCTAGAGATTATATTATAATTTTAAAGTTGCTTGGTGAATGTATCAGTTGGTTTCTTTTTAATAGTATGATATTGACAAAAATCACCCACATGAATCTATTGAAAGACTCTATTTGACTAGTGGCTATGCAACAAAATAAATCGTATAATATATATAAGTAGAATTATAAGGAGAGTTTGAGAAAAAAAACTAAGTGTCCCCCTTTTTTTAATTGAATAAAGCCAAAAGAAGAAGAAATAATTAATTAAGGACAACTAATAAGACGTCATTGAAACCATGACAGTTCAAAGGCCTAAAATAAATCTACAAGAGAATACCTCATCAAAATGAATACAAAGTAACGAGACTATTACATTCCCTTGGTAAGCTATGCATTCTAGTTTTCTATTTACATGTTTCCCTCCATTTTCACATGTTAACTATAAGATAGGAAATATATTTTTCAAAAAATCATGGTAAAAATTTGACCATCCCACCATTTTAGGATCCCCATTTGCCTATTTTGTCTACTTGCATGGAGTTCATAATTTCCACACAACTTAGTTTCCAACATCACCATTAAAGGAAAACTTGAAAGCAAAGAGAATCAATTGATTAGTAAAAATAATAAATCCCAAACCTTGAGGGCTCGCAAAAGGGGTACATGTTCCAGTCCATTTTTCAAGTGATTTAAATTATAAATTGTACCTTAGTGTGAAATGGGTACACTGAAGAGGTATAGAAGGTCAACTAAGAAATATTTTGGTATAGAGAGAGTCATACATCTATATAGTAGAGGGGGAGAGAGTTAGACAGAGGTAGAGATGAAGATGTTGGAGATTTTCCAGCAAGCCAGTGCTGACTATATGTTTGTCATTTATGACAACATATGGTATGTAGCATGCATAGAATACTTATGTAGTAAGCTTTGAGTATATGTGGCATGGACATGTTATCAGCATGATATCATGGACGTAGAGGTTAATTGTTAGTACAGACAGTTATGTAGCAACTTGTGTCAGCAGTGTTCTTGACAGAGTTACAGGCAGTATTCTGTGAGTAATTATCTGTACAGTTATCATGGAGCCTTGCACATTTGGATATGTGATGGAGACATGTTATTGTTGTTACATTCATGGACACAGAATCTGATATGCAGTAGAAGTGAATTTATGCAGTCACAATTCACCAGTTGTAGTTTCATGTTTTTATCCAGAAGAGTCGACAAAGATTATATTGGTACAGGAGTTGCGCCTATCATTTTGGTATGTGTGCTTGGATTAGTGATTGGAGGAGAGTTAAGAATGTTTGGTTAAGAGTGCATGATGTAATTCAGCTTGAGGAGAAAAGTATCAGTTAATTTGGTAGAGCCGACAGTGTGTAGCATGTGTCTACACTTATTGATTTAGACAGGTCCCATTTTGTGTTACGTGCTTAGCAGAGCTGACCAAGATGTTATTGGAGAGTGTTACTATTTCTCTAATATGATTTCAAGGTGGTTTTAATAGGACAACTTGATTATATCATTTAGAGGAAAGATACTTATAGCTGGTCATTTGTGATCGCTAGAAGTATGTCATGGAGATAAAAGATTAGAGTAGAGAAGAGAGTGCAAAGTATTGTGTCATCAAGAAGAGGTCTATGTAGCATATAAGATAGAGTGTTCTATTCATTGGAAGTGATCAAGATAGAAATTCTACCTCGTAGTTCACCAAGATCGAGATATAGTGTGTATCTATTATTCAGAAGGTTGCAGCCTTCACCCCTGTGAGCAGTGAGCTCTTAGACAGTGCGTCCTCACCCCTGATATGGTCAATCATAAAAGACTCCTAACAGGGTCTGACCTTTGACCAGGTCACTGTACTTATTGCATTGTAAAGATCAACTCCTAACATGGTTGTAAGATCTTCTAACAAGGATCATTATACACTAGTGCAGTTTATTAGTGGGTATTAATTCCCACCGGGGTTTTTACCTATTTGGGTTTCCCCATAACCAAAATATTGGTGTTGTGTTCAAGTTTTCTTTCATTGTGCTTATGCTTAAAGTTTAAGTATACTTAATTGGATAAAGAATTGAAACTTGTAGATAACTGATTCACCCCCCCCCCCCCCCCCTTCTCAATTATCTCTTGGGACTATTCCTAACAATTGGTATCAGATCCAAGTGCCTTGGAGAGAAAGTTTAACAGCTTGAGGTTGATTAGATGGCATTCTTTAGAAAAGACAGTCCTAAGTTTGATGGAGAGAACTATCTGGATTGGAACAAAAAAAGGGTGACACATTTGCAATGCATTTATTTTGAATTTTTTGAAGTGGCTATCAAAGAAGTTAAGATCCCCTCTCTAGAAGATCTTGCAAAGGAAGATGCTACTAGTAAGAAAAAGGATTTGTTCCATCAAAATAAAATAGCCAAAGAAGCCCTTATCAGCGCCTTATCTGATAGTGATTTTTCAGAGATAAATAAAGTAGACACAGCTTACAAGATATGGAAGCACCTAGAAGACATTTTTGAAGGAGATAGACAAGAAAAAAATGTGCACAGAAAGACATGGAAGAAAAGATACAATGGTTAGAGATGCTACCTAAAGAAGACATCAGATCTTACAACCAAAGGATTAATGGAGGAGTTTCTAGAATCAGGAACAATGGTGGAGAGATCTTGGAGGAAGACATTATGGATAATTTAATGACTACTCTTACAATAGAGTATGAAAACAAGATCAACATCCTTGATGAGACCATGAAGCTTACAAAAAAATTTAAGAGAGAGACCTTGATCAGCAAAATTTCAGCTTTTGATATTTCAAGATTGAAGATAGAGCCTAAAAGTGAGACAGCCTTCAAAACATCAATACATGGTAAGAAATCTTCAAACACTTATGGTAATTTTGATGATGAAGATGAAGATAAAGAGATAGATGATATTATTGCTATGATTTCTAAGAAAGAAAGAAAAGGAAAAGGAAAGTATGAAGGTTAGTTACCATTCAAATTTTTATCATGTAATAAGATTGGTCACTTTGCATCTAAGTGTCCTACAAGAGTTAAGAAATTCATAACTAACTACAAGCCTAAGTATACAAAAGAATGTTACTATGTTGGTGATGGATTTTTTGATGATGATTCAGTTGAAGATGAAATTGGATTCATTTCTATTATGGAGAAGATGTTTGATGAGATGGATCATGAAGATGAGAAAAAGGAACAAGAGCTAGCATTGATTTCACAAGAAGACATAAGGAAAGATTGGATTATAGATAGCGGTTGTTCACATCACATGACAGGTGATAAAGACAAATTTGTTCATCTGGACAAATAAAAAGGTGGCATGGTTATATTTGGAGATAACACTCCTAAACCTATCATTGGTAGAGGAGCTATCACTTTGGATGGAAAGAACAACACTGATGATGTTCTTTATGTAGATGGTTTGAAGTATAACCTTCTTAGTGTTGGACAGTTACTTGACAAAGGTTATAAGTTGGAGTTCAAAGACAAAAACTGCATCATTAACAACAAGGATGGTGTATTGATTGCATCAAGTTCAAAGACTAAAGGTAATGTTTTTTAGGTTAATTCAGAAGCAAGTTATTTTTTTGCTAAAGTAGATGGCAGTTGGCTATGGCATAAAAGACTATGTCATATCAATTTTGATAACATGGTAAACATAAGAAATGTAAAGGTAGTAAGAGATCTACCTAGAATAGCAAAGCCAATTGATACTATTTGCAGGGAATGTGTGATGGGAAAGCATGTGGGGAATTCATTTAGAAGAAAGCATAATTCAGCAGAGAACAAGTTGGATCTAATTCATACAAACCTATGTGTACCAACTCAAACAAGATCATACTATGGTAAAAGGTATTTCATTGTTTTTTTTTATGATTATTCTAGAATGATGTGGGTTGCATTCTTGAAAGATAAGTCAGAAGCATTTGAGAAGTTCAAAATATTCAAAGCTAAGGTTGAGAATGAATCTAGACTAAAGATAAAGTGTCTAAGATTGGATAGAGGAGGAGAATTCACCTCTGATGGATTCTATGAGTACTACAAAGAACATGGCATAAAGAGATAGTTGAGTGCACCCAAAACCCCTCAGAAAAATGGGATTGCAGAGAGAAGGATAGGGTCATTCTTGATACAACATGCACCATCATGATTGAAGGAAAAGTTGCACACACCTATTGGAGAGATGTGGTCAATACAGAAGTCTATACCATCAATAGAATACAATTGAGGCCTGGCGCGGACAAGACACCTTATGAGCTATGGTTTGGTAATGTTCCCATAGTGAAATACTTCAGAATACTTAGAAGCAAGTGCTACATCAAGAGGGATGAAGCAATAGGCAAGTTTTATGCAAGAAGGGATGAAGGTATTTTCCTTGGTTACTCTACTAAAAGTAAATCTTATAGATGTTTTAATTTGAGATTGAAGAAGATCATTGAAAGTGCTCATGTTAAGATTGATGAAAATTTTATGGTTCAAGAAATATATCATGATTATGCACCTATGATTGAAGAAGAACCCAGTCCTTCCACTAGTGAGACAATTGTTGAAGAGATGTTTGATAGTATTGATGTATTATTCAATGACCCTGAAACAAGTGAAGAAGAAACTTAGAAGGTAGATCAAATAGTATCACCTAAAGTTCCAAAGTTTACATCTAGATATCACTCTAAGGATGACATCATTGGAGATTAGAGCGACAACAAGATCAAAAGCAAAGAGTTTAGCAGGCAATGAAGTAGTATGTTTACTATCTCATATTAAACCTTTAAGTTTTGAAGATGCATGTAATGATTTAGATTGGCATGATGCTATGAAAGAAGAACTAGATCATATTATTAAGAATGATACTTGGGAAATGGTCCCAAGACCTAGTGATAAGAATGTGATTGGAACCAAGTGGATATTCAAAAACAAGATGAATGAAGATGGTACAGTAGTAAGGAATAAAGCAAGGTTAGTATGTAAGGGATATGCACAAAGAGAAGGTATTGATTATTCAGACACATTTGCACCTGTGAGCAAATTAGAAGCCATTAAGTTGTTTCTAGCTTATGCAACATTCAAAAACTTTAAATTTTATCAGATGGATGTTAAGTCAGCATTCTTGAATGGAGAGTTAAAGGAAGAAATATACATTGAGAAGCCAGAAGGATTCACCTTATCAGATAGGCATGATATGGTATGCAGATTGAAGAAAGCCCTCTATGGACTTAAGCAAGCCCCTAAAGCTTGGTATGAGAGACTTGATGGATATATAACAAAAATTGGATTCAAGAAAGGAGTAGCAGATTGTAATATATTTATAAGAGAGACATCTAAAGGTTTACTACTTGTAGCTATATTTGTTGATGGCATTATCTTTGGGGGTAATGACAAACTTAGTGCAAAATTTTCTAAGGAGATGTAGAGCGAGTTTGAGATGAGCATGATTAGACCTATCAAATACTTTTTGGGATTAAATGTGCAATAGAATAAGAAAGGTATTTTCATTAATCAGTCTAAGTATGTGAAAGAGATATTGAAGAAGTTCAAGATGGATGATTGCAAGCCAGTGGGTACACCTATGATAACAGGATGCAAGCTTATAAAAGAATATGATTCTCCAGCATTAGATATAACATTGTACAAGTCTATGATTGGTAAACTCATATATCTTACTCAATCTAGACCTGATATTTCTAATGCAGTTGACATAGTTGGAAGATTTGCAGTAGACCCTAAACAAAGTCACCTCATGGTAGTAAAGAGAATATTTAGATACTTGTAGGGCACTATAGATTATGGTCTATGGTATTCTAATTCAAAAAGTGTTGAGCTTCATGTATATACAGATGCAAATTGGGCAGGATGCATGGATGATAGAAAGAGTACATCAGGAGGAGCAGTATTTCTTGGTGATAGACTAGTCCCTTGGACAAGCAAGAAGAAGAATTTCATTTATCAGTCAACAATAGAAGCAGAGTATGTTCCAGTAGCTTTGAATTGTTCTACAATTGTTTGGATCAAGTAGATGATAAAGGATTTTGGAATTCAGATTGATTATCCTATTTTTATTCACCATGATAACACTAGCACTATCAACATGTCAAAGAATCATGTGATGCATGCAAAGAAAAAACACATAGAGATAAAGTATCACTTCCGAAGAGAGAAAGTAGTAGAGAAAGAAGTCAAGTTGGACTATGTGAGTACTAAAGATTAGTTAGTAGACATATTCACAAAGCCTTTACTGAAGGATACTTTTGATTATTTCAGTGAGAAGTTGGGAGTAATCCCCTTCCCTGATTTAGATTAGTGAAAGTGGAAAGAGCATCATTCCTTAGTGATTGATGGATAGTTGACTACTCTACTTCATGAGTAGTACCGGAGCTTAAATGTTTGGCACCCTTTGCCATTGATGTCAACGAGGGAGTAGTATATATTCATGAAAAATAGTATTAAAAGGGGAGTACATATAGAATTAAGGAGTAATATATAGCAGCAAGGGAGAGTAGTATTCAGTCATGGAAGCAATTCAAGTTGAGGAAATGGAGAATATTGAAAAATATTACAGTAGATGGAGGATTCATCCTTGGGGGATTTTTGATGAGGAAATGGATAATGTTATAAAAGAATTGTTCATTTGGATTGGTGGTGTTTTTCATTCCATATGTTTCCATCAATGGTAAAGGGGGAGATTGTTAGTGATTTGCCAGCAAGCCAGTGTTGACTATATGTTTGTCATTGATGATAATATATGGTAAGTAGTATGTGTAGAAGACTTATGTAGTAATATTTGAGTATATGTGGCATGGACATGTTATCAGCATGATATCATGGATGTAGAGTTTAATTGTTAGGACAGATAGTTATGAAGCATCTTGTGTCAGTAGTGTTCCTGACAGAGTTATAGGCAGTGTTTTGTGAGTACTTGTCCGTACAGTTATCATGGAGCCTTGCACGTTTGGATATGTGATGGAGACATGTTATTTTTGTTACATTCATGGATGTAGAATCTGATATCTAGTAGAAGTGAAGTTATGTAGTCGCTATTCACCAATTGCAATTTCATGTGTTTATCCAGAAGAGTCGACATAGATTATATTGGTATAGGAGTTGCACCTATCATTTTGGTATGCGTGCTTGGATTAGTGATTGGAGAAGAGTTAAGATTGTTTGGTTAAGAGTGCATGATGTAATTCATCTTGAGGAGAAAAGTATCAATTAATTTGGTAGAGTCGACTGTGTGTAGCATGCATCTACACTTATTGATTTAGATAGGTCCCAGTTTGTGTTGTGTGCTTAGTACAGCTGACCAAGATGTTATTGGAGAGTGTTACTATTTCTCTAATATGATTTCAAGGGTTCTAACATGTCAACTTGATTATATCATTTAGAGGAAAGATACTTATATCTGGTCATTTGTGATCGCTATAAGTATGGCATGGAGATAAAAGATTAGAGCAGATTAGAGAGTGCGGAGTATTGTGTCATCAAGAAGAGGTCTATGTGATAGAGAAGATAGAGTTTGTTATTCATTGGAACTGATCAAGATAGTAGGTCTACCTCACAATTCACCAAGATCCAGATATAGTGTGTATCTATTATTCAGAAGGTTGTAGCCTTCACCCCTTTGAGCAGTGAGCTCTCAGGTAGTGCATCCTCACCCCTGACAGGGTCAATCATAAAAGATTCCTAATAGGGTCCAACCTTTGACTAGGTCACTGTACTTATTGCATTGTAAAGATCAACTCCTAACGGGGTTATAAGATCTTCTAACAAGGATCATTATACACTAGTACAGTTTATTAGTGGGTGTTAATTCCCACCGGGGTTTTTACCTCTTTGGGTTTCCCCGTAACCAAAATATTGGTGTTGTGTTCAAGTGTTCTTTCATTGTGCTTATGCTTAAAGTTTAAGTATACTTAATTGGATAAAGAATTGAAACTTGTAGATAACTGATTCACCCCCCCCCCCCCCCCCCTCTTAGTTATCTCTTGGGACTATTCCTAATATAAGATAGAAGGGAGAGACAGAGACAAAGACAGAGAAGTAAAATTTTCTCTATTTATTTATATTTCTTTGTTCATCTCTCCCTACCATTCTCTCAGTATCTCCTTATCTCTCTATCAATCTTTGTCACTATATCTTCCTCTTTATCTTTCCCTCTCTATGTCTCGCTTTGTATTTCCCTAGGCCTCTTTGTATCTTTATCTCTTGATTTATCTCTATCTCTTTATATATTTTTCTCTTTCTCCTCTCATTCTATATTCATCTCTATCTCTATCTTCCTCCCTCCCTCCCTCCATATCTAGATATCTCTCCCTCTCTCTACCCATCCATCTATATCCATCATTTTCTTGTGATGCCTTTAAATCTCTACATCTTCATATTTCTTCATTCATCTCTCCCTCTATCTCTATCTTGTTATCTCTAAATCTCTCTCTATCCATATTAATCAACATCTCTATACCTCTTTCTATATATATCACTTTCTATCTCTATCTTTATGTTTATATCTCTCCCCTCTCATACTCTCTTCTTTATATACAATAAGAAGAAGGATGGGGTGAAAGAGATATATGAATGGATAGAGAGAGGAAGACATGTCTACATATAAGGTGGAGGGAGAAAGATATATATTTGTTTCTAGAAAATTAAAAAAACATTAAAAACATGTAATGAAAGAACAAATTTGATTGTATGAAGTTATTCAAACCATGCTAAAAGCCATGATCTAATTGATTGCTAACACTTTTTTAAAAACTTCCTCCATTTGTTCAAATGATTATTGAGTGTGTTAGAATCAGATGTTGCCACATATAATTTTATTAATTATATACTACATAATATATATTATAAATAATAATGATTAAAATCTTAAAAACAAATATAAATTTTAAATATATAATAAATTAATTATATATTATATTTACTATTTATATATGTTTTCATTATAATATAAAATATCTAAATTAAAGTAAATAAAAATATATTTAAATGCATAATTTTATTATTCTTGTAAAAACTAGTAGGGAGAATACTTCTTGTAAAAATTGCTTTGTCTGCTATCCCAAATTATTACCTTTCAATGTTAAAGGTTCCTTCATCAGTGCTTCGGCAGATCCAAAAATTAATAGGAGAATTCCTATGGTCGGGAAATATGAATGGGGAGAATAAAATCCCACTCATTTCTCTTCAGGATATGGCTCAAGCAAAATCTCTTGGCGGTGCGGGTATTCATGATTTGGCAAAGCATAATCTTGCATTTGGGGGAAAGTTAGTTTGGCAAATGTACTCTAAACCTAAAAATAAATGGTGTCTTATTATGCAGTAGAAATATCTGGATAACAACTTCCCATCACAAGTCTTTTCTATGTTAGATCCTCCTAAAGGTTCCACCATTTGGGATTTCATGGTTGCTTCCAGGGATATTGTTCTAAAGTATGTATCTTGGGAAGTAAATAATGGTTTCACTGGTAGATTCTAGAGGGATTCTTGGAATGGTTCTCCTCCTCTTCACAAATCCATTCAATCATAGGATATTGTTTTCACTTCAGAGCATATTTGGGGCAGCCGCATTGTGGACTATGTATCTGCTGTCTGTATTTTCTCTAGGAAAGTAGTTTGGAAAGACCCTTATGATTTGCCCATATCTCCTCAAGATAAAGAAACTTTCTCAAAGAAGCTTGCAGATAAAAAAAAATTTCTATCTGAGAAAGAAGATAAATTATTTTGGGCTCCTAGTAAAGATGGTAAGTATAATATTAAAGATGGTTATTAGCTTCTTCAATAGCAGTAATCAACTAAGACCCCCTCTTGGGCTTTTTCACGATGTTGGAACCACAATGTGCTACCTAAAGCTGGTTGCTTTACGTGGCTTGCTTTAAAAAAAAGGCCCTTAACAAGTGATCGATTGGTCAAACTTCAAATTTCCCAACCCTTCAATTGTGTGTTATGTGCGCAAGTCTCTAAAGATGTTGATCACCTCTTTGTGAACTGCCCGTTTGCATTTGAGTGCTGGATGTTTGTTCTGAAAAAGTTACATTTCTTCATGCCCCTTCCAAATATCTTATGGGATCTTTTTCATTCATGGCCTCTTCTATACTCAAATGCTCTTTTTGCATGTATTTGGCATTGTACCCCAGCCTTAGTAGTTTGGGCTATTTGGTTGGAATGAAACAAAAGGATTTTCTATCAACAATCCTCTACCATAGATAATGTCCTTCTCAAGATAGAAAATTCAATCTCATAAGTGGTCAATGCTAGTCACAATAAAACCATGAAGCATTCAATCTTCTCCACTTGGGATAGCTCTATCATTCATGATTGGAAAGGTATCCATACACCGATTGGATGGTCCCATCACTACTCAGTGAAAAGGTTAGTTGACAGAGCATCATTCAAATGGATTCCTCTGGCACACAATTTGGTCAAGATTAACTTTGACAGTGCTTCACATGGCAATCTAGGTATTTCAGGTTTAGGTGTTTGTATTCGAGATGATCAGGGATATGTGTTGGCCATCAAAGCTTTCCCCCTCTCCATTGGTTCCAATAACATGGTAGAAGCATAGGCATCATTTGTGGGTCTCATTCTTGCTAAGCAGGGTGGTTTTCAGCATGTTCATCTGGAAGGGGATTCCATGGTTATAATTAATGCATATATTAAGAGGATTTCATATAATTGGCAACTCACCTATATCTTTAAGAAAATATGGTATTTACTTGATTCTTTTAGTGAATTGTATATCTCACACACACTCTGTGAAGGTAACAAAGTGGTGGATTACCTTTCAAACATGGGTTGCAATGGGGTCGATTTCAAATCCTTGAGTCCAGATGAGTTCATTAATAACAATCATGATTTGCAAAATCTGATCAATTTGGATCAAACTTTGACTTGATATCTACAGGTATAAAAGTTGGTGTTTTCACTAGTGGGATGACATTTGCAAGGTACTTTTAGGCAGCATAACATATTATCTGTATGTGAATGTGATCTTTGCTAAAGTTTTGAGGCACTCCATTTGTGATCAATTACAGATATTCATTCAGCATAATTGACAAACTAACTTGTATTCATCATAGGTTGTTCCCTTTTTTTTCTATCAAATGGTAGGGTCCTTCTTCCTTGGACCCATTTTATCTTCACTGTGTATAAGGTAAGGATACTAGGTTTTATTACTGGTTCTTTCCCGGTTGAACCATTGAACCAAATTAATAATAATAAAATATATGGTGGCTAGTCCACTTTTCCTTTTAAAAAAAATTATTATTCTTTATCATAAACATAGTTTATTAGTATTTACATTATATGAAAATAATAATTATATAGTTTATATGTAATAATAAATATAATAAGAACCAACAATATATGTGTGTATGGTGAGAATCTTAACCTATCAGTGTAATCACCTAAAAAATTTCTAGAACCTAAGCCCCTAATTTGATCAAATTGTCTTAAAAGATTCTAAATCTCAAAGGCATAATTTACTATAGATAATTATCTAAGAAAACTGGACAATCCCCCTTACATTATTAAAATTGTTAAAACTTGAAAAAAAATCATTTAATTGTCAAAACTTCATTTTAATATAAAGTCCTAGCACTTTTATTAAAAATAATACTTTGTACAAACTTAATCTTGACTAATTGACAATTAAAAGGGGATTTTTTATTTTATCTTATTCTCCCATCAAGCTTGGCCAATCAAAATTATTGAATCATCCCACATGGATTGATCTCCCTCACCACTCATCTCTACCTAACATTTTTTGCCTCTTAATCCCCACCCTTCATTCTTGAGGCAATTCCTTTAAAAGGAATCTCTTCCTTGGTTCAAGGGTCCACTTCTCTTGTATTATAGGTTCCATCTTGATCATTGGTGAAGTCCACTTATTTTGCATCTTGATTCCACTTCTCTTGCATTGTAGTCTTAATCTTGATCATCTTGGTAATTTGCATTCTTGTATTCTTGCATTTTAGAGTAATCTTGCTATTTTGAGTTCCTAGTTCTTAGTTGCTTTCATTATATACTCATAGTTCTCGTACATTATTAGTTTAGCTCATTCTCTATTGTAATCTTGCATTGTTATCTAGTTTTCTTTCCTAGTACCATTGTTAATCTTGCTTTCTAGTCTCATTCTAGATTTGTATTGTATTTGAATCTTTCATTTTTGAGTAGTCAAGACACTAATCCTTCATGCCAATCTTATGAACATTAAAAAAGGATTAAACTCGCTTCAAATAGGAAGCAATAAGCCACTTTTGAGGGTTTCATTGTTTATTTGATATGAACTCTTGTAGCTAAATTCTTAAGTTAATGGTTTATTGAGTGTTGGTTCTATTTCAATTGAATACCAATATTTAACCACACATTTTTGGCACCCACCATGGGGCCCGAATCAGTTTTTGGTCTCATTTCTTGCAGGATATTTTTATTTATTTTCTAAAACTGTGATAAATATCATATCGAACAGTACAGATTATTCTATGACATCCTCTTTCATCGCATGCAACAATGAGTTTTATCGTACGATAATATGAAATAAGGTGATTCATCACATGCAATTTTGAATTTCATCATATGACACAAAAACTCTAGCTTTCATCACATGGCTCTTTGAGTTTCATCGTACGATAATATCATGTTGACTGTGTTTTATCACATAAAAACTAGAGTGTTTTTTTAGGGGCTAGCTGATTGAATTTTTGGATTTTTTTCTTGATTTGCCTTCCTTTTGGCCTTAGCAATCTATTTTTCATGAAATAAATGGTTCTTGCAAGATATTTGAGAGGAAATCTGCTTGTCAAAGTCATTTACAATGCCTTATTTTGAGACTACTGATGTTTTGTGGTTTTAGGACGCTAGTCAAAGTCATATGTTGGGATTAATAAAGCCATTTATTTTGTAGGTTTCCTTGGAGATTCAAGAAAACATTGTGTCTTCCATAATTTGATCTTTCTAGGCATCTAACTTAACTAGGAGGGCCTCTTTTCTTGTGATTAGTTGGGTAGTAGGAGAGTATGCTCTTTACCTCCTAGAGGTTGAATCAGAAATCTTGACCTACTTGGTTTTTCACCTGCAAAAGAATCTTGGGTAAATGAATATGTGCTTGATGTTCTTAGGAGAAGCTATGGAGTAGGAGAGTATGATATTTTACTTTGTGGAAAATCAAAAATCTAGACCTTTGTTAGCCTATCTACTTTCTTCTCTCATTTACCTTTAGAGGGCATGTTGTTGAGGTAAAAATCTTGTAGGAATGACCCAAGTGGGACAAAGAAAAGCCAGCTCATCCAACCCACTATAAAATTTATGCCTTGTTGGCCAAAAACCACAAGGATGTAGCTATTAACTATTTTGGGTCATTCATTTGACTGGAAAAACACACGTTAGAGTAATATGTAGGGCTGAGAGGTCTCAATCTTGCTTGAAAGACTACCTTACTTAAAGCACTTGTAGGACTATAGGTCTCAATTATACTAAGAGAAACTATAAGGGATAGTTGTGAATAGATGCCCTTACTAGACACTCTTGGTTAGAAGCTACCCGACTTACCTCCAAAATTATCATAATCTTTGTGCAAGGATTGATCCAAGTGGACTTACCTGGATCACCTCAAGACTACTCACCATATGTATTCCCTTGGATGCTATCCTCAAAATATATAACATCACTTTGTGTGGGGAAAATGAATACCAAGTTGTGGGAAAATATTTTGATACTATCCTTGACCTTAGGTATTTTTTACTTGATGTGTCCTCAAATGTGTTGAGACCTATGCAAATCATTGTGCAACATACACTTAACGCTCTTGACATATTACAACACCCTCTTAGACCTCACAAGTTCTTGTATCCCCAAAATTTCTTTTTCCTTTGGTGGATTGTTTGAACAATTTTGTTTGATCACACTATTGCCTACCTGTAAACGCTCAGACTAGATCTAGGAAAACTCATATTTGTCACATATCTGGAGCCAAAATAGCTCTGATCGATCAAAATTCTAAAATTTGGTGAAAAATTGTCCTTTTTCTACCTTATGGCATTTATCCTAGCATTTCATCATATGACATGAGTTCTCCATTGCACCCAATGTTGATTTTTATCCTATGAAAAAAAATTGTTTTTACCATATTATCACATACAGTTCTTGTATACACCTAAAAGTGGTCATCTAGACTATTAGCCCCTTGCTAGCATTATTTGCTAAAATCATCAATTGCTTATTCTTGATCAAATCCTAGTTCTCTCATTTATTCAATTATTTTCTATGGGTTAACCATCTTATCCTAAGTCTTTATTTAATTAAAAGGAGTTTCCTCCTCTTTTAATTAAATAAAAAATCCCCCCACTTTTCCTCTGATCCTAAGTTGCACAAATAAAGCATTATTCCTATTTTATAAAAAGAAGAAAAGCACTTTTTGTCTCATATGGACACAAAAGTCAACTCTTATTTTCTCATTGGAGGATACTTGTGCACATGGATTGCTCCTCTTTGATGCTCCACCTTGATTAAATCTTTTGCCTCTTAATCTCCATGGTCCATTCCTTTTCAATTCCTATAAAAGGAGAGCTCTCTTCTTCAATCTAGATCCCCAACTTTTTATGCTAATGTTATGCTGCAGGTTTTCTAGGTCACTTTGGAGCTTTTGAAGACTTTAGAGCCTTTTGGAGATCTTTCTACATTTAGCTTTCATTCTTGCATTCTTAGCTTAGCTTCATGTTTATGCTTTCTTAGATTAGTTTCCTTTCAAGCTCTAGCTTAGATCTCACATAGTCTAAATAGGAAGGATTTGTAACACTTGTTCTTTCTTTTCATAGCTTAGTTGCATTGTTCTTTCCTTTCATAGCATAGCTTGCATTTCCATTTCTAGCATAGTTGCATTGCATTTGCATTTCCATTTGATTCTTGGGGATATTGGCATTCTTGCCCTTGTCTTCATTTGAATCTCCCATTGCATGGTTTACTAGCAAGGTTATTGGCTTAATAGCTCTAGCTGAGAGCACTCTTAAAAACCCTTGCACTCCATGCCTAGGGAGCTCTAAATCAATTTCTCAAGGTTTCCAATCCATGGATTCTCTTGGAAGCAATGATTTAGAGAAGTGCACTATTTAGTGTGTACAGTTCTAAGTTTTATCATACGACAAAATTGGTTTTCACCATATTATTGCATGATGTCTTAAGTGTCATTGTATCCTTCTCTATGTTTTATCATATGATTTTAAGCTATCTGCAGCCTTTTCATATGTTGAACTAACTATCATACTAGATTGATCATTGATATGTGGCTTTGTTAGATGTCAATATCAAAAATTCTAAAAAATTTGAAAAAAAATTGAAAAAAATTACCACAACTTCACGGGATCATAACTTTTGACTCGGTGCTCGACATTGCGAACCATTTTCATTCTTAGAAAGCTAATAAAAAGATATAATTTCAATCTCAAAAATATGGTGCCTTCGACAATGCAAGTTTTGAAACTTTCCACAATCTCCACTCCCAAAAATGAGCAAAAGACCTTCAAAATTGCAAATTACTAAAACCTAGAAAATAACTATAAAAAAATTTTTAAAAAAATTACATTTTTTATTTTCCTAAAAAATGAGCATACATGTTCATGGCCTTCATTTCATATCAAATTCAAAGTCCCAGGAGATGAAAATCATGACAAGAGATCATACTTGCTCATCAAGAGAATCAAAACAATCACATCATGGCTGAAAATACATGGACTAGATTCTATAACCATAACAACAAGGAAGAAGATATTCTTATTACAGCCTTATCAGAGAAAATCCAATCTTTGAAAACTAACATTCAAGACTTGAAGAAAGAAAAGGATACATCCTCTAATGAATACTCATTGAGATAAATTTGTCCTTTTCTCTTTAATGATCAATCTATATCTTCATCTTCTTAGAGCAAGGACCCTTCACAATTTCACATAAACTCTATCTTTGAGAAATATCAAATTCCTAACAATCCAATCTCTAATCAAGAACATATTCATGACCAACCTATCTTTGATCAAGAATATATTCTACCAATCCATGATAATCTAATCTTTGATCACTAGAATGAAGAGGTTACATCACTTTAAGCTAAGACTCTTGTCTATCAATCCTATGAAAACAACAAATGAGATCATCATGATCTTGAATCCCAGATTTATTTGACAAACACAATGGAATCCAAATGTCTATTAGACATATCATTCACTCCTCTGGGAAAGTCTTATGAATCAGCTTTGGAAAAATTGCTTGAAAATAATCTCATCACATTACCTCCAGCCAATTCAAGGGGACTTTCATTCATGAGTACCTATTGTGAATATCATCAAAATAATGAGCATTAAACTTCAAATTGCATGGAGTTGAAACACAAAATCCAAGATCTCATTGATGATGACATAATTAAAATTGAGGATCCTAATGACTCATCTAATGAATACATTGCTCTCAAGCTTGATCAAAATCATGAACCCCATGTCTAGTAATTGTTTGCATGCTACCTCTATCTCATCCATCATACATTAATATCCTAAAAAATCAAATCCATCCAATAATCCTCCATTGAAAAAAGAACTTAATGTTTTTCATGTTAACTATGTATATCCTCAAGGGCTACCTCTAAAAGAGATCCAAGCTAATATACATCTTTCTACAAGAACCTTCCATGCTTCAAAGGTCATAGATCCCAAGCATCCTTGTGCTTCAATGTCTATCATACCTATCCTAAATGTTTCTTCATTGGGCCTTTAAGAACCCCTCACACATATTTAAACTCCTTCTTCATCCCGAGAGGTGGTTTCATGTCAAGAGGACAATTTGAAGTGTGAAGAGATAAATATCAATAAATATCAAGATCAAGATAGCATTCATTATTATCCAATGGTTGACCAAAGTCCCATATCCCCAAAGTCTCATGATGATCTCTTCATCCCCTTTTATTTCTTCCAATATTATACACTTCCACCTCAAGGGCCATGTAACCCTCCATCTCCTACATTCTTTTCACTTTCTAAGAAAGATCAAGATACTCATTCCCTCATCTCTAATGAGCTTATTGAAAATCATGAGAAAATTACTATTCCTACATTATCCATAAATCCTTGTCAATATCAAAATATCCCAGCAAATCCTTGTCATAACCCTCCACATCCTTCTAAAAAATATCCCATTTTTCCTACTCCTTTGCATAAGAATAAATCCTCCAAATCTCTAATTGCACCTGTCAAAATGGCTCCTATCAAAGTTACCCATGAGCCTATTGGTATAAATAATAATCATATAGATTAGAGCCTTGGCCATGCTACTCACTCTACAAATGTTGATATCTCTGTCCATTATCCATTTTCATCATCTAAATACATCCTTGGTCCTTAGATCCCAAAGCTAAAACCTTCCTGTCTTCCATCCATATTGGGACCTTATATCCCCCATCCACTATGTCTTTCACTCCTATCTTGTCATCCATTTCCCACATCATACCTTAAGATAAAAAAATACATACATCCTTGAGAAATTTTCATCCATCTAAACCTGTCATATCAGCCTCATCCATCCATAATTCCTAAGTCTTCTAGAAGTAATTTGGATGTACAACATAAAAATAAAAAATACAAGAATCCACTTACCTATTAAGATCACCATGTCTTGTCTAATTAACATGTTGATACAAAGAAAAAGGGAATATTCAATAGACCACAAGGGTCCTCAAAGAAAAGAATAAAATCAAAGAAAATATGGGTTCCTAAATCTATCATGGAAGAATTACGTTCTAAAACATCAAAAAGTACAGAAAAATCAAAATCTATGTGGATTCCCAATTCTCTCTTAAAGGACATGAATATAAAATAAAAATCAATTTTGACATTCAAGCTTCCAAAGGCTTCCACTCCATCTCCTTTCAAACAACTTTCATCACCTCATACATCAAAGCCTCAAGCTATTCCATCCATTTTTCCTCCAACTTTCCTCTACCCTGCAAGGTGTGTGTCAATGTTGATCTTGTCACCCTTTCCACATACTCCTACACAAATCTTTCAATACCCTATCCACTATCCAACACGTACTTACTATCCTTCCATCTCATATCCTTCCATTCCCTTTGTCCAATCCATTACATAAACATCTATATGTATCCTCCATCTCATTTCTCTATCATCAACTTATCAGCATACCTCTCAGTATCCTTGGCCTATCATAGCATATCCTTCCAAAGGAGCATTATCCAAAGAGAATCAAGCTTGAGTTCCTCCAAAAATAAAAAATAAAAAGTTCATGAAAACTTGGAAACAAGCACCTTGGCACCTACTTGTGGTGCCTATAGTGAAAACCACTACTTGTGGCATCTTGGACAAGTACCATGATGTGAACCTAGAAAAAAGTATCATGCATAATTTATCCCTCTTGCACTCTACACTTGCGGAAAAATTCATCCACACTAGCTATTTCATGTGCACTCATACTTCCTCTTTCACCTTTGATCTTGGCAAGGTTGAACTATCCATGAGCATCACATATCATGCCATTTGTTATCCTTTCCATCAACTTATTCACTTTCTTTCATCCATGATACTCTATCATGATCTTCCTTATCCAAAATTGTCCATCACTCTTCCTAACCATCCTTTCCCTAATCCCAAACAATTAACTCATAATCCCCATCACCATTTATCCTAATCATGCTATCCTACCAGTAACTTATCCAAATTGCTTGGCTAAACAATTGTATTAGAAACCCATAGCATTGGACTGCTTATTTTAGGATTGGACACCCTAAATGGTTACTAATTAGATCATTCAGTCTCATTTAATTATCGACCAGGGACGTAAACTTGGAATGGCATCCGCAAAGTATATGCTTCAAACTCTCTTGGTCGTCATGACTACTTTATGGAATTCAAATGCATTTAGCTTCAAGAAATATATGTTGTTACAAGTAAATGAGTTACTCTAGAAAAACAAGTAATCATGGATAGGAATTACTCTAACCATCTATGCTTCGGGAATAGTCTACTAGTTCTATAACTAGTGGCTGCAGGAACAACAGAGTTCTACTTCACTGCTAAGTAAGCATGAAAATGATTCCTACTCTAACTAAGCAATTCACTCACCAAGTGGGCCCCCTTAGATGGGTGAATAGAAACATAATCAAGATAAAAAAATTGAACTCAAACTGTGCATTCTATTCATTTACAAAAAATAAGTACACTTGGATTGAAACAGTATTACAACTACAATAGTTCTATTCATAAAATTTACTAATCCCAAGAGTTACAATAGTCATCTTATTAAAAGGAAAACAATAACTACTCCCTAAATCTAAGATCACTCCATTAATGATCAGGATCATTACAGATTCATAATGTCTTATAATAAAAATAGCATTTATCAAGAATAAGTCCTTATAGAATATAGTGTGTTGTGGGTACTAGATCTATGCACTGCATTTAATAGGAAATGGTATTGACGTGTTATTCATGCAAAGATTTCACAGCAATGACTGGCTTTGACTTCTTCAGCACCACTATGTCAATCTATAAATACATCATGACTAATACCTGTAAAATTATTAATGCACACACAACCTTTGATACATACATATTCACATCATTAATATTAGGAAGAAGGTGCTAAGTTATAATTAATACTCTTTCAAGGCATATGGCTACAGGAAGGAAACTACCAAAAAATTAGCATAGGAAAAGGATCATTCATTAGCATATATAATTATTGTATTCTACCATTTATGTCCATTAGTTTCAAACAAATATACCATGTTCTTTATATCATTTGCATTCCTACTTCATGTCTTTACACATATAAAATATACATATAAAACCATAAGTTCATGTATCTTCTTGCAAGTAAACTACTTGAAAGGAAATAAAGAGCATTCAAAAAGATGGCTATTTAAGAGGCTTATCATTCCCCCTAACTACCATATTGATGGTCTCCATCAATCATAAAGTTACGGATCTTGGCTCTCAATCTTAAGTCACTGGCACTCTTTTCCCCTGGCTCATCATCAATGTAATTAAAGTAACCATGGTTTTCCTTGAGTCTTTCCCTTCTCTGAACTTCCTTGGCCATGTCATGATCTTCAGCATTTTCATTCATTGCTAGTAGTGGCTGCAAGAGAACAGGAGGTTGAAATTGTAATGGAAACCAGTAATTAAGTATTGTCCTACCCAACATGATATACCATGGAGCTCATCTGGTAGAAAGGGCTAGATTTTGTGGACAGTAGGATTCCCTAGCCTTTAGGTCATGTGACATCCTTGTCCATATCTACCTACAAGAATTTATTGCAGCTGCAATATCATGAGCTAAATATTGATACCAATCTGCATAGGCTTTCTCTCTAACTGGGTAAACTTTATTGGCTCCACTTGGGTTCACTGTAACTTAAAGCCAATCAAGAATTTTTTTTCTGGAATGTTGAACCTCAGGTCTCATGATCAAGGGTGTCTCCATCTCACTATTCCTATAAGATAAATATTGATGTTCCCTTCTTATCTCATTTTTTATCCAAGACATTACTACTCTTAATTGGACATCCCCACATAAAGGAGTGAATTCCAGTCCCTGTTATCTAGTAAAACAAGGTTATGCAAATATAATTCACACAATAAATTATTTAAGGACATTGGAGCTGATTAAAATGCATCATAAAAATCATGAGGTGTTGAAATAGAGGGATTTAGTCCTTCCACAATTCTTTCCAATTTGAAATTAATGAATTGTTCCTTAAGGAACAGAGCATACACCGAAGACGGTGATCTACATGCCATAACTTCTGGAATCAATTTAGTTATATGATCAATCCTTCTTTTCAAAAATTCAAATTGATCTATTTTATGTTCTAATTGATGATCTTTCTCATCAATGGTACATTTCAATTTTTCTTTCTATATTTTCCACTATGCCCTTTCCCATAACAATTGTTGATACAAAATTAACCTTGCAATTAGGGGTGTAGATAGGTCTAGTGGTGGCATGGGTTCCTGATTGAAAATGTCAGTCCACCCTAGTGCAAGCTGAGGGGTTTTTACTATGTTTTCCTATGTAGAGGTTTTCCTGTCCACACAACAAGAGTCTTTACTACATCATCCCCTTGATAGGATTCAGCTACTCTAGCCAGTTTATCTAACCCATCCTTATTAATTTGTTTTATCACCTCTTCAATAACATATTTATTGAGTTTAGGGAATTCATCAGAAGGTAAATCTTCTGAATCATCAAGATTATCTTTCCTTTCAGAGTTGTCAACAAACTCATTAGCCTCTTCAAAATCTTAATCATTATCAATGAGGATATAGTCAACATTAGGGTTAACTTCTGCTTCTAAATTTTGATTGTGGAACAGAGTGTCATTGTCTGCATTTTCTTCAACATTTTCCTTAGAGGAGGATCTCTCCATAGATTCAAGGGATTCTAAATTAATAGTTGGAATAGGAGACTCATCATCCTTGTTGTGTGTGAAAAGCCTTACACTTCTTCTAGTAGGGTTTTGGGAAGAGCATGGAGGATTCTTACATTTCCTCCTTCCAATAGACACTTTCTCTATAGCTGCTACAAGATATTTTTCTAGTGTTTCTTCCTCGTGTAAGGGAAATGTTTCATCGGCTTTGTCACTATCATTCTCATTACTAGGCTATTGTTCTGGAATTTCCTCTTCTGTATCCAAGATTTTATCTTTCCCCTTCCTAGAGGCAAACCTAGCTTTAAAAGAAGGTGGGGTTTCAGGAACATCATCAATTTCTTTTCTTTTCTTTTTCTTTCTACTAGAAATAGGAGTACCAATGTCACAAGTTCTCTTCTTAGATGGTTTAGAAGTGGAGGAAGAAGCTTCAGGAATGGTTCCTATTCTTTGAATTACTTTACAAACCACAGTGGTTGTATTCTCCCTTCTCCCTATACCCTAGGCTCTAGGGCTGACCATTCTAGGTTCTATTTCATCTATTTTTTAAAATTCATCCCAAGTCCCAATCATTTTCTTATTTAGTTCTCTTTCCACAATTAGTTTTATTAAGTAATGATGAAAATTTGGTTGATCTTTTCGTGACTGAATCAAAGAAGCTTTTTTCTTCATAATATTAAACAAGAAGTTGGGTAAATTTACCGGTCTGTTGTCATGGTGGAGATGGATAAGGATTTTGAAATGTAGACCATGTAAATATTTGTAGCACCCTTCACAAGTAAATACTAAATGATAAATGCAACTGGCTAGATCTATCCAAGGGCAATGACACCCTTGAAATGCCTTGCTTCTTATCAATGTTTAACCGTGGGTCACCATGCAAGGTGAACTATGCCCTAGCTAAACGTAAATCAAGGTCCTTAGTCCACTTTTATCCTTCCTATGGAAATCTGGTCACTTCTACCACAATATCTTCTATGAATTCAATTCTCAACCCTTTTACCACTGCAAACCCATTCTGTAGAGTATTTAAAAATTGTAGAGCAATTTCCTCATCAAAACCTTTAAGGCTCAAACAGTAATTCAACTGACCTATTCTTCAAAATAGTTCGTAGATGGATGCATCTCCTAGTAAAACTCTATGATCAGTTGGCTCATGCCTCTTAAGATCACCCCCCATTGCTAAAAATAGAAAAATTTTGCAAAATCTTTTTACAGAAGCACGAAAATAGAAAATCAAGATTCAAAATGTTACGGACTCAAAGTGTTGTAGACAAGAACAATAGAGTATAGATTGTTATCTACTCCAGGAAATTAAAAGCATTTTAATGCATGATATCTCATAATACTTTTTCTTGTGTCAAGGCCTTCCACCCCAAACACAATGCAAACATATCATCATAAATTAAGCTTCAGTTTTTAATATCTTTTAATTCCTTTCCATCATGATGATGCAATCACAGAATGACAAACTATTTAACACATGACGGAAGTCATCTCAAAAAGACAAGAAATGTATTTTCATTCTCTACATGCTAATTTTAAGTTTTCAAAAATATGGAATATTTCCCTCCCCCCAACTAAGTTTAAGGCATGTGTCCCACCAGGCTAAGATGTGCAAGAGTAAAAATCAAAACAACACACAATCCTAATAAAAATGCATAAAATAAAATATGTACAAAGGTATGTGTCACGAACCTGGTAAGCGCTATAGGAAGAGTGTTCTAAAATATGGCATGCACTGATGGAGTGATGCAATGGTGTGGAACAGTGGTAGAGAGAGGAGGTGGGGTGAATTTGATTACGGAGAAATAATTTCACAAAAAGTGAAATGTTTATCTTAGAGTCCTTGATATAAGTCAAGAATTAGTGTAAATCTAGGTGCAAGACCCAGATACTTTTGTTGCAAAATTTTTGTTCTCATTGTGTTGTTGGAACTACTACCGAAAGTCTTCACGACTCACTAGTTTGTGATAGATCTTGAGTCAATGACCGTTGACAAGTAATTTGAACCGTACGGGATCAATAGAAGATAGTTGAACTGCTCCATTTTCAAACACTGAGACTATCTCATAAGGTCCTACCCACCATGTCTAAAATTTACCTAGGGTTTTCTGGTAGCATGAGTCATATAGCAGTGCCTAATCACCAACTAAAAATTTATTTTCTTTGATGAACTTGTCATACCACTTCTTCCTCTACTTCTGAATCAATTCAATGTTGTGAAGTGCAGATTTATGATACTCATCCAGCCCATTCAATTGTAATAGCTACTCCTTCTATGCTCTAGTAAGGTCAATGTCTAATTCCAATATCTTCCAGAGAGTCTTATGCTGAAACTCAATAGCCATAGATGCATATTTTCCATAAACCAGCTCAAAAGGGGTAAAACTAGTTGTTGTTTTCCATGTTGTTTGGTAAGCCCAAATGGCTTCAGGAAGGCAGTTAGCCCAGTCCTTCTTATGAAAAGCAACTATTTTGGTTAGGATGTCTTCAATTTCCTAATTTTTTATCTCTGCTTGTCCATTGGCCTAGGGATGGTACAATGAAGATTTACCATGTCTCACCATGTATACATGCATCAATTCTGTAATAAGATTAGAGGTAAACTATGCACCTTGATCTATGACTATCTCACGAGGTACTTAAAACTTGGTAAAAATATATTCATATAGAAATTTTTCCACCTTATGATCTATGGCATGTCGCATTGCTTTAGCTTCTACCCATTTTGTGGCATTGTTAGTACACACTAAGATATATGACTTACCATGAGAAGATGGCTCGATAGGTCCAATGAAATCAATGCCACATTTTTCAAATGGTGTCACCACCACCTGAGGCTGCAAGGGCATTTCATCTAACTTAGTTGGGTGTCCCATGCACTGGCATCTATCACAGTGCCTTATATGCTTAGTTGCATCCTTATGTAGAGTAGGCCAATAGTATCCTATTGTCAAGATTTTGTATGTTGTCATCTTTGCTACAAAATGGCTGCCACATAGTTCATCATGATGAGCCCTAAGAATGTCATAATTTCTATCCTCTCAAACACATCTTCTAGTGACTTGATCAGGACCTGTGTAGAACATAAGTCCTAAGATCCATGAGAAATTGAAAATTTTCTCAACCAGAACTTGGCATTCTTTAGGCAAGAAATGAGGTGGTGTCCTTCCTGTAGCAAGGTATTTTTCTATGTCAGCATACCATGGGTTGAAAGTATCAATGAAGAAAAAGTTCTCATCATGGAAGTTGTCATCAATTGTTGCAAGATCATTTGGAACTTGTAATCTAGATAAGAATTCAGCCACTACATTAGTCTTGCCTGGTTTATCAATGATTTTCACATCAAACTTTTGCATAAGGAGTAACCATCTTGCCAATCTGCTAGTGATGGCAGGCTTGTTCATCAAGTATTTGATGGTTGAATGATCATTATATACAAATAATTTATAACCAATGATGTAATGCCTGAATTTATTGAGGGCATAGATTACTGCTAGCAATTCTTTTTCAATAACAGTATAGTTCAGTTCAACACCTTGTAAGTTTTTACTAATATAATAAATAGCATGCTCAATTATACCTTCCCTTTGTCCTAACACTAATCCAATGGCATAGTCATATGCACCAGTGTAAATATGAAATGGCAGCTTCTAGTCAGGTCCTATAAGGATAGGTGTCTTTGTTAGAACATCTTTTAGTTGTTGAAATGACAATTCACAGTCATTTGTCCTTTCAAACTCCACTTCTTTCTTCAATAGGTTGTACAATGGTGTTTCAATTTGGCTGAAGTCTTTGATGAATATTCTATAGTAACCAAGGTGACCAAGAAAACTCCTTACATCCTTCTATTTGACTAGTGTTGGAAGTGTACTGATGACTGCAATCTGTGCAGGGTCAACCTGGATACCAAAGGCTGAAAGGTAGTGTCCTAAAATAACTCCCTCTTCCATCATCATGTAGCACTTCTCACTGTTAAGGGAGAGGTTATATTCTTGACATCTTTTGATAACTTTCTCCAAGTTAGCTTGTGCCTCCTCAAATGTAGTTCCATATTTAGTGAAGTCATTCATATATATTTCAACACAGTCAGTAAAAATGTTAGAGAAAATATTGATTACTGCTCTCTGGAAGTAGTAAGTGCATTTCATAATCCAAATGGAAAGACTGATTAAGAAAAATTTCCCCAAGGATAGGTGAACATTTTCTTATCCTAGTCTTCTAGTGATATATGGATTTGGTTATAGCCACTAAAGCCATCTAGAAATGAGAAATACCTTTTACTAGCAAGATTGTCAAGTACTTGATCAATGAAAGGTAATGGAAAGTGATACTTTTTAGTGGCTTTGTTAAGCTCCCTATAGTCCACACAAAATCTCCATTTCCCTCTTTTCTTTGGAACAATCACTAAAGGAGAAACCCACTCGCTATCAAAAATAGGATATATAAAACCAGCACTAAGGAGTTTTTGTAACTATGTCTTCACTATATCTCTCAGAGCAGGATTAATTCTTCTCTAGACTTGTCTAATTGGCTTGAACTCAGGACTTATGTAAATCCTATGGGTGCAAAGTTTAGTGTCTAACCCCTTCATATCTGTATATTCTCATGCAAAGGCTTGTTGACTTTCTTGCAAAAGTTGGAGAAGACTGGTCATATAAGATGTAGTGAGATTCTTATTGATATTCAACTCCCTACTTAAGGCAATTTCAACTCTTTTCACTTTATCCAGCATCATAATTTATGCAAATGATGGTGACTTTATCTCATGAGGTAACAAGGTTTGGAGGTAATCAAATGCTACAGGAAACTTAGGTGAGGTTTTCTTGGGCAATATGGTTTGGAGGGAACAGTTAGGGATAGCACAAGAAGATGCTTCAGAGCCATACTGGTTGGTGAGAATTGCCACTAGTATGTCATCTTCTTCCCGTGAGACTGTAAATGGATCTCTTTCAATAAACATGAGTTGTTGCACTGAATTTTCTTCAAGGGTAGCATCACCTAGATCTGGCTAGATAACTTGGTCAATTTCAACTTGGGGTTTAGCTGGAGAATTCAAAGTTAGTTTCTTGGTACTTATCCCATCAGATATTATCATTTTTCCTAAGTGACATACAATGCAAGCATCTGTTGTGGCCAGCCAAGGTCTTCCTAGGATTAATGGATATCCTCCTAGAGTGGCTTTGGGGGATAGGATTATGAAGTTTGAAGGGTAATCCAAGGAATCAAGTGTTATAATGATATCTTCTACCATGCCATCTGACTTAATAGTGGAATTATTAGCTAACTGGAGTATTGTAGGTGTTTCCCTTAAGCCAATAATGCTAAGCCTCAATAAAACTTCCCTAGTCATTACATTGATGGATGCTCCTAGATCAATCAAGACATTCTATATTTGTATACCATTTATATGAATAGTAACCACTGGGCTTCCTAGATCAGAGTATTTAGGCATTAAAAATTTGTTTAACATGAGATCAAAAAACTACTCAAGGACATGGGTAGTGCCAGGGTCTTTCTTCTTTCTTCCTGGTCGCTTAAAACAGGCTTCTTTGATTACCTTATTATAAATTAGAATTTCTTTAAGGGAATCCAATAAAGGATTTTGAACTGTCATTTTCTTAAGTTGGTCAATCAAATCAGCTACAATAGGATTTTCTTTTGGGGGTGCTGATTGGACCAATCTTTGTGGATAAGGTGGATTTTTAAATACTAGTGTAGATTGAGGAATAGGTGGAACAACAGCAATTTGGTTTATAGGTATTTCCTCAGTATCAGCAACTTCAGTTATTAGAGGCTCCTTAGGTGTAGGAAATTTAGTTCCTGATCTTAGATGAATATCATTTACTTGCATAGAATAAGCTTGATGCTTGCTGTTAAGATTTGGAGTTGGTTGTGAAGGTAGTTGTATTGGCCTCTCAGGGTTATTATTGTCTATAGGAGGTGGAGGCATAAAATCTTGCTACTAAGGTGGAGGCATGATAGCTTGATGCTGATTAGGCTAATTGGGTCCCCATTGAGGTTGTTGTTGTCAGTTACCATGTGGTTGCCATTAGTTATTTTGTTGTGGCTATTGGTATTGGTTAAATTGTTGTTGGTATAGGTTAAATGGAGGTTGTTTCTGATAGGCTTGGTTATAATATGGTTTTTGGTTAGACCAGTTATAATTCCAATTTTGTCCGTGAGGGCCATAATTTTGAGGGTTGTAGTTTTTCCATTGACTGCTATTATTATAACCAAAGTTATTCAAGGGGTCTTGAGGCATACCTTATCTTTGAGCCCATGGTTTCCTTTGAGAAATGTAGAAAACCTATCCATTCTCCTCATCTATAGCTTTAAACTTGGTGGGAATTGAATTAGTGTCCATAGATGCAACTATTTTGCACTTATAGTTCCTCTTCCTTTCTCTGTTGTGAGGGCAGAATTTGGCCAGCATGGCTTCTACCTCCTCCTTCTTTCTTCTTGCTTGCATGCTATCCAACTGAGTGGCAACATCATTGATGATGTCCTACTTGAAATCAGATAGAAGATTGGACAACTCCATCTTAGATGCCCCTGAACCATTGGACTTATGAGGTAGATCTCTAAGTCCTCTAACTTTCTTCACAATAGCCGTTGAATAGTTCAGACATATATTCTTTATGTCAGCCCATTTATTTTGAGTGATGTCTCCACCCGCCATAAGGTCTAAGGCCTCAATACTTCCATCATTTACACCTTTTAAGAAAAGATGTTTTTGTCACCCCTCATTTAACCGGTGCTATGTATTGCACTGTAAGTTGAACATAAACCTTGAGACATAGTCTTCCAAGGTCTCATCCTCCTTTTGTGACATTTTGAAAATTTCATCTCCCTTCAAATCATGACCCCTATAGTACTCCTTATATTTAGAAAGGAACATATTTCTCATTGCATCCCAATTTATTATAGCATTCACACCTAACCCCATGAACCATCTTAGAGTGGCCTCCTTGAGAGTAGATGGAAACAATTTTAGCATATGGGCATTAGTTGTGTAATCATAACTCCTATAGAGGATGTCAAATTCAAAAGGGAAGGTTTCAGGATCTTCATTAATAAGGCCATAAAATTTGGGAAGTGTAGAGGTAGGTATGTTTTTTAAATTATGATTACCATGCTGAGTAGGGATAGGGAAAGGAAAGGTAGGATGAACCATCCTTGGAGGAGGACCTGGTTGTCGTGGCTGGTAGATAACAAGAGAAAATGGGTTGTCCTATTACTCAAGTTCAGCAAAAAGGTCATTCAAATGTAGCGATCCTTCAGAGGATGATGGTGAAGGTAGTTGCCCATGTGCATCAGCGAATGGGTTTTCAAATGGTTCTTCTTCTTCTTCGTTCTCAACTTGGGGTTCCTTAGGTTCAGGATTAAAAATATCAAATGGTTCAACCTGGATATTGTGAGGAAGGAATCTCCCAAGGTGGTCTCTTCTTCTGTGCATAAAATGCTTACTTAAAACTAAGTTCTAAACTATGAAAACTGGGAACATGAACACTAGGATAAGTTTGAATAAACACCATCCCTGGCAACGGTGCCAAAAATGCTTGGCTAAATAATTGTGTTAGAAAACCATAGCATTGGACTGCTTATTTTAGGATTGGACACCCTAAATGGTTACTAATTAGATCATTCAGTCTCATTTCATTATCGACCAGGGACGTAAACTTGGAATGGTATCCACAAAGTATATGCTTCAAAATATCTTGGTCATCATGACTACTTTATGGAATTCAAATGCATTGAGCTTCAGGGAATCTATGCTAGTACAAGTAAATGAGTTACTCTAGAAAAACAAGTAATCATGGATAGGAATTATTCTAACCACCTATGCTGCAGGAACAGTCTACTAGTTATGTTACTAGTGGCTATAGGAACAACATAGTTCTACTTCACTTCTAAGTAAGCATGAAAATGATTCCTACTCTAACTAATCAATTCAGTCACCAAGTGGGCCCCATTGGATGAGTGAATAGAAACACAATCAAGATAAAAAGATTGAACTCAAACTGTGCATTCTATTCATTTATGGAAAATAAGTACACTTGGATTGAAATAGTATTACAACTACAATAGTTCTATTTAGAAAATTGACTAACTCCCAAGAGTTACAACAGTCGTCTTATTAAAAGGAAAACAATAACTACTCCCTAAATCTAAGATCACTCCATTAATGAGGATGTTATAGATTCATAATGTCTTATAATAGAAATAGCATTTATCAAGAATAAGTCCTCCCAGAATATACTGTGTTGTGGGTACTAGATTCATGTGTTTCATTTAATAGGAAATGGTATTGACTTGTCTCTCATGTGAAGATCTTGTAGCAACAGATGGCTTTGACTTCTTTAGCACCACTATGCTGATCTTTAAATACTCCATGACTAATACCTGCAAAATGATTAATGCACACACAACCTTCGATACATACATATTCACATCATTAATATTAGGAAGAAAGTGCTAAGTTCTAATTAATACTCTTGCAAGGCATATGGCTATAGGAAGAAAACTACCCAAAAACTTAGCATAGGAAAAGGATCATTCATTAGCATATATAATTACTGTAGTCTACCATTTCTGTCCATTAGTTTCAAGAAAATATACCATGTTCTTTCTATCATCTGCATTCCTACTTCATGTCTTTACACATATAAAATATACATATAAAACCATAAGTTCATGTATCTTCTTGCAAGTAAACTGCTTGAAAGGAAGTAAAAAGCATTTAGAAAGATGGTCATTTAAGAGGCTCGTCACAAA
This sequence comes from Chamaecyparis obtusa, assembly GCA_027943335.1. Lineage (NCBI taxonomy): Eukaryota > Viridiplantae > Streptophyta > Pinopsida > Cupressales > Cupressaceae > Chamaecyparis > Chamaecyparis obtusa. The sequence goes on along the minus strand of BSBK01006147.1, from coordinate 658,686 downwards.
TCAACCCCTTGGTCTTGAACAAAATGAAGAAATAAAAAATAAAAAAAATTGTTAACAAGAGTCTCTTGACATGTCCACTATTTTGGACCACATTCTTTCATGACACTAGCTAATTATCCTATATGCTATCTGAAACCACTTAAATGAGCCTACATTACTAAATCTCCTTTCCCTAGCATGGGTAATCTTGAGGAGACTATCCCTAAGGGTTGCATTCACTCACCTCATCCATCATGATCCATCTACTTCATCCATCATTTTGCTAATTCATCCATCATGTCCTATGTCTTTCCATACATTGGGAGCAAACCAATGTGATCTTTCTTGAGAACGAGTAATCTCTAAAAAATTCTAAATAAAAAAATCATAAAAAGTCCTGGAAAAATCCTAAAAATCATATACAGTCTGGAAAAATTCTAAAAGCATAAAAAGTCCTAAAAAAATGATCATCCTGGTGAAAACTTGGAAACAAGCGCCTTGATATATCCACACAAAAAAATTAAATATAAAAATGAAAAAGAACAAAAAAAATTAGAAAAAGAGTAAAAAAAAAAGTGCCTTGGTGAAAACTTGGAAATAGGCGCCTTGGTAGAAAAAATAAAAATACTTCCAAGTGGTGAAAATATGGAAAATAGGTGTCACTTGTAATCAGCACTCTATCTATCAATGTGTGGCTGAGCTCTCGTGCTTTCATCAGCCTCTCTACATCCATCTTCCACTTCATATCTCCTTTGTACCATCACGGATTGGAGTTGGTCTTTGTTTTGTCCTTGGTTCTTATCTATTGCTTGGGGACAATTGTACCCTACATATATGAGTTACTAGTGTTGCATCACTTGGTTGATCTTTTGAGCTTAACCTAAATTAGTAGATTCATCCTTCCAATGGACAATTTTCCACTAACACTACTCGGTATTTCTCAACACCCCAATCCTATAGTGTTTCTTAACACTACCAATCTAGGCATCATTGTGTTTTTAACACATATCAGATCCTACACTCTCTACTACACACACGCACCTTGACACAAGCACATGTTGGACTAAGTATGCAAAGGTGAGTACTGATCAGACGGGAGGGATTAATCGGTACCATAAAACACTTTTAACTAATTTAACTTTCCTTCTTAACCATTTACTGAATCCATAGATTTTCTTGCATCTCATAAAACATAGAAAACATATAACAGATAAATCATAACACAAATATTTTGGTATCACAAAAATCCTTTTTAGAGGATAAAAATTGTGGTGGGGATGACACCCACAAGACTTCACTACTACAGTAAAAAGTTTTCTTAGTTAGAGCTACAATGTTTAGCTATTTCTGATAGCTTACCTTGTTAAGAGTATTAACCTAGTTAAGAGTCTTAAGACTATTAAGCCTACCTTGTAAAAGGATTTTAGAATTCTAATCTAAGAACTATACCTAGTTAAAGGATTTACAAAATAAGATCTTTTAGGATCTTCTCAGTTAAGAGACTTTACAATTCTGATTACTCTTTAATCGGTAACTTAAACTTATATATTAAACTCACATCAATCATATGCATATAGGACTCTTTATTCTCAATAACTCATTACCTCATACTATGAACCTCTTGCATTAAAAATTTAGTACTTAGTAGATTCACCTCTGAATCACAACTACTTTATGTTCTTCACTGCTTTGTTACTCATTGGTTTCTCTGCTCATCACCTTCTCTTTTCTCTGCTCCACACATGCAATCTCCCTTCGCAAATGCATAGTGATCTTCACACTTTGATTCTATTGAATGCAATTCTAGAAGTGGTGGTAGGTATTCTAGAATCATCTCTATAAGTGGTGCTAGTATTGGTTACTCCTCCAATGCATATTTCATACTTTATTCTCATTCGTAGATCTCACCTTTTAATCATGTGTAATCATTATGTTTACATCTCCAATTCTCTGACATACAATTTTGTCGAGATTTGTAAACCATTTTTTGTTTGGTTTCCAGATTCAATGTACCTCCTTGTGTCAGCCTTCTATGCTCGATAACATAATTTCTTCTTTCTCGGTAACTAACTTCTCTTCTCAGTTTGGTGCTCAGTTCTTCTTTGCTCGGTGCCTAAACTTGTTTTTCTTTTACTAAAATTACTCATTCCTTTATTTCCTTTACCGAATAGATTTTCTTGCTTTACCGACTTGTCTTTCCTTCATTACCAAATGACTTTGACAAACAATATGACTTCCTCATAACTAATGACAACCAAAATAACTCTTAGGAGTATCAATCTCCCCCGTTGGCATTAGTTGGGTATGATTTTTAAAAACCTTCAAAGTCATAAAAAAAAAAATCTTGTCCATGTTGTTGGAAACTGCAAATGAAACAATAATTATATTGTCATTGATGTCAAACCTTAACCGGTAAGATAGTTACTATCTAGGATAGTACCATATCTATTGATTGATGAAGAGGATTAGGGAAAGGAGATAACAAGAGAACCTAAGGAAAGGTTGAGTTATTTGATACTTCAATGGGTACTTGATTAGTTGGCACATTGATAAGATAATGTATTGTTTATCTACGTAAGAAGAAAGACTGAAGAGGTAGGTTTAGCTGAGAAAAAGTGAAGAAATCTAGTTTAAGCCAAGTGATGTTAGTGTTAACCAAGTGCTAGTATATGCCAAGTAAATTTGGTGTTGACCGAACATCAGTATACACCAAGCAATAGGAAATTACTGAAAAAAGATAGTGTTTGCTGAGGAAGATAGTTTGTAGAGATGACCGAGACACGTAGTGATGACCAAGGAGAAGAATACAGTATTGACCGAGTGTCATTAATTTACATTTGGAGAAAGAATTTAGATTCCCAGCTGACATAGTTGAATTCTTGGGATATGTAAATTGTGTTGACTTTATTAATGAATTGTATGGAGTATTTATGCATATTAAATCATTTTATTATGGATTTAAAGAGAAGTTTAGAGATGTATCTAGAAGGAAGGATGAAGAACATGATGATGGGAGGATTTGATGAATCTGACCTAAACCTAAGATCTACAGAGGAGATTAAGTGGCAAAAGATGGATCTACCTAATTGAAGAGGTATAAAGGAAAACCTAATTGTGAGATTACAGTATGGGCTGAAGTTGTTGATGTTATTGACTGATAAGTCTAAACAGAAGGTTGAAGGTGAAATTGTGAAGGAGCTTAATAGAGTTTTGATTGCTTGAAGAGAATTCCAAGCAGATCAGTGATGGAGATGGAAATGAAGGTCAGTCAGTAAATCAACATATATGTGTGAAGTGGATCTCTGTTTGCAAAGTCACTTTTGACAGAGTGTTTAAATCCTTTAACAGGATCACACCTAGCAGTGTGTTTGTAAGTCTTTAATAGGGTTGGCTTTTCACAAAGCTCAATTCAAAAGAGTGAAATTGGGCTTCCACTATAAATCATGGTGTTATACTTGTGTGAATGTTTTGATGTGAATGTTGTTATATTTTGCAAGTTAATTACTTTTGGATAGTGGATTACATGTTATATGTTTCTAATATATGTTATAGAGACCAAGTTTAATAGCTGATTAGATTTGAGATTGTTGAAGTGCTATAAGGTTCAATTGGTACATCTAGACCTGAGAACCATTCCTCCTTAGTAAAAATTATTACTCCCCTTGAAGTAATGTCTCATGTACATATTTATACTATATTTTGTATTTATACATATTTCCCCCTTTTTACATATTTGCAACTGTATTATATATTCCCCCTTTTTCAACAAAAATGCCAAAATAAGAACTTACTTATTTTATGTTGTGGGGATTTTGTCAAAAATAGTTGTATACTTGTCTTTAGTATCCTTCAGTAATGTCATCCATTTGTCATTTAGTGTCTGTAATAGTATGATTTTCTCACTCAAATCAGTAGTCAAACTTACCATGTTGTCCATAGCACTAACATCTAGTGTGTTGACTAAGTCATTTTCCTTGTGTATCTATTTTTACAGTGATTCAACATGTGGAATCAAAATTGTTTGGAGTTCCAGTAGATCCATTATGATCTGATTCTCCTCTTTTATTAGCTCATATTGCATGCCCATCAAGTGCTTCAGCCTTTCATAATATTCCTTTATAGACTTAGGCTTGGTCAGAATTTTTGATAATTGCTTGGTGAGCTCCTTTTCTGCATTATTATCTTTCTCTCTTATATCCTTGGTGAAATTGGAAATCAAACAAATTTGTTGAAATAATGAAAGAATCGATTGCAGCTCATCCTCTAATTCATTTACTAGCTCAAAAAGAGTTACCTTATCTAATGCAATTGATTGAAGGAGTTCTTCAATCACTTTTGTCTCCATTTCCTTCTTGTGTACTTCCAACATATATTTTAATGTGTCCATACTAGGTTAGTTTATCTGACTTACAAGTTCTCTCAATTGACTATAAATATCTCTTTTTTTATTTATAGTATCCTCAGGTACAATCTAATTCAAAATTCCTTTGACTTGTTCTAATACATCAATTTTTTACTTCTTAGCTATCAACTTGTCTTGTGCAACTTTTATCTTTAGTGGATCTCCGAACTCCAAGAGTTCCTTTGGGCTCAAGGTTGAGATATCAACATTAGGAATAACAATAGGTTCACTAATATCAACATCTTTTTCATACTTCCTCTTTTTCAATTTTCTTTTAGAATTAGATGCCTTCTTTTCATCAAATTGAGTAGTTGTATCCTCAGTCTTGTCTTCTTTTTTCTTTCTTTTCTCTTCTTCTTTCTTCTCTTCCTTCTTCTCTTGTTTTTCATCTTTCTTCTATTCATATTTTTCCTTTTCTTTCTCTTTTTCCTATTCCTTCTTTTGTTCAGTGGTCTCGATAGGAGTTACTAATTCCTAATTTTGACCTTGTGAAATTTTGGCCTCTTTTGTTTCCCCGGTCTCCTTTGTAGCAGTCTCTTGTGTTGGCTCAGTAGGGGTCTCGACATCAGTAGGTACATCTCTTCTTACCTTTGAGATAACTTCCTCTATCTTAGGAAAATTTTTAACATGTTCAATTATAGGATCTTCTTCCATCAATCTTGCCTTGGTAGAATCATCAACATCCATTTCTTCTATATATATGGACTCAGTTTCCATGATGTCTTCATCTTATTTGATTGTCTCCTCAGGATCTTGATCATTTATGTCTTCAATTGTTACTTCATCTTCATTTGTTGTCAAGTCAATTGGATTAGACTTGCTCTTTTGTCTTTCAATCTCTTCAACTGTCAGGGGATCAATACAGAAAATATTTCTCCAAAGATCATCAGTTTCCTTTTGAACTTCTTCAAGCTTACCAACCATGATGCTCAATGCTCTGCCATTTACTCGGAATATTTTTTATTATTCTTGTAAGGTGTTTTTTATTCCTTTCTTTGTTAGTTCCAGGATAGTAATTGCTAAGGACCTTTCTCTCATTTCTTTCTTGGAAGCAAGAGCATACTTCCATCTAGCATCATTTTTTTGATATAATTCTCCTTCAATGCTTGGTGCCACTTCACCTAGTGTTGATCTAAATTTTTGTAAGGTGGAAATGATAGTCTCTTCAATTTTACTTTTCTCTTCATTGTTCCTCTTTTCATACTTTAACTATTTTATTACTAAATATCCTCCAAACTTCTCAAGTGTCTTGAGAAATTCATCAAGACTCTTCCCTTTACTTGGTACAACCTTGAATTGTGACAGGTCATTCAACTCTATGTCACTCTCTTTTTGTAGCTTCAACTTCCTTCTAGGCCTTCCAGTAGCCTTGTTTTCTCTGATGTAATTTTTTTCTTAACTAGCTCTACATATGATTTCTTATTTCCTCTCGATGTAGAGGTAGACCTTGTAGATGGTCTAACACCGATTGAGCTAGGGGTCTCTTTCTTTACTTTATTTTTCTTCCCCTTAACCTCAAATGATTCACCAATCTCTTCACCTTTAGCAGCTATACCTAGACTTTACGATAAGGTGTTTATCATTCTTCTTGTTTTTCTAATTGCCTTAGGTATCAATATACCTGTCCTTATTTTTTCTTTTACTTCCTCAAATGTACCATACCAAGTTGAACTTATGTTAACTAGTTTCTATAATAGTCCTTTAATTTGAATAGAGGCAGGATCAATGTTCATCTTGTATCCCATAGGTGGCAACCACTTAGTTATTGGTTACACAGCTCTTATGATACATATGTCGGTATCCACTTCAAAACATATATCATCTTTATATTGTTCCACTAACTAAGGTGGGATCCTGAATCTTTTATGAATTCTTACTTGAAATTTACCAAAATAGTCATTCATGATTACATCAAAATTGTCACATTTGCTTTGAATATAATCATTAATCTGATAAACAATTGGTTTATCTTCTTTCCAAGTTACTTCACCTATTGTAGGGAAAAATTTTTGAAAATAGAAGAAAATATATACCAGAAGTGGTCCTAACTTTAAATTTTTGGTCTTTTCTTTCTTTATAGTATTCATGTTGTCATCTACTTGTTTCAACAATATCTCACATAAATCTATCTTCATATCCTTCTTGACAATCTTGTATGTTATGTCAATTCTTCCACAGGGTACATTGTCTACCCGAGATGATTGAAATATCCTATAGGATATGACGTTAGATGTAAATCTCAATTTAGGGTCATCCACAGTAGATGAATTCAATCCTCTTCCATACCATTTGGATTTTGTAAGCTCACATAACTTTTTTTTATCATTTTTCTTGTATGCCCTTAGTCTATCATTGACCAAAAACCTTGTGACTATGTGTAAAACATCTTTAGTGATCTTTACTCGTCCATCAAGCTACATGAACTAATCATGCACTTAGCTAAGTACTATTTGCATCCATGCATGCTTGAATAATGTTGGCACAGGCATAGCATGGACCAACCATTACTTTGTGGATGTGTGTGGTCGCTTTTCAATTTTCCATTTACACACAAATTCCTTTATGATGTGTCAATTTCTGTTTGACATGTGTCTTCAATATTTCAGTGAATGAAGGTACAAATATCTTCAATCATTATAACCCTTGGCAAGAACAGTGATAGGGCTCCAAATTTTTCAATTTCCATAGTAACAACAGGAGGTAGCTTGTACTTAGGATTCACAGGATCAATCTTCTCAACAATAATTGGTTTATGTATCTTAGGTGCCATGTTGATCTCAAAAATATTCTTTAAACAATATGGTTCCACTTGAATAGTAATTAGAATTTGTGAACATATCTCGGTAAACACTAGAAATACCCTGAATGCTCTTTGTAGATGCTTGAAATGCTCAAATGATCATTTGGAATTTCTCGGTGTTCTCTTCTTTTTCGAATGCTCCAAAGTGCTCGTGAAAATGTAAGGTAGAAAAGAAATAGCATACCCTCTATTTATAGCTTTTCCTTGATGAGGGCTTCCAATAGCTATAAAATTTGCATTAAATTCTTCTTACCTACTTTATTTCACGATGACCAAACTACACTTCCCTTCACCAAATGGAACAAAATAACTCACATACTTTACCAATTAAGATTATGAAATATTAACTTCACATCTTATATTCAAATACATCTTAGTATATTGATTTGGATCTTAGCATTAATTCTCAGAATTGATTTAAGATAGAATTTAGGTTATCATCTCCTACACATACCTTTGACTAATTAGGTGAAGATAGGTGCACCTCATCTAGAGGATGCGGTGTCATCAATTGTTTCAAGTTCCATTCCATCATCTTGAGACTTCCTTCTCCAAGTATTATTCATCTGATCTCTTATCTCATTAATGTTAGCTTGACTCTTTTCACTTGATTGAGTCTTTACCTCAATACATGCAGTCTTTGGCTAGGTGACTAACCTTGTAATAGTGGAAACAATCCATTCCAGAGTTTCCCCATGATTACCTATTGTTCATACCATGCATCCTAAAGCATTTTGTAGCAATGTGATCAAATCTTCCACATGCAATACAAGTAATTCTTGTATTATAATCACATGGTATAGTTTGTCCTTGTCAGTTGTTTACATCATTCTATCAATTAGGGATCCATTTCTCATTTTTTCTTTGCGACCTGCATTCTCTAGATTTATTACCATATCTCTTGCAGTTGTTACAGTAACCTTCAAATCTTGGCTTTCTTGGATTGTTAGCAACTCTTGCTCTACATTCAAATGCCTTGTGACAATACTTATTGTAGTTGTAACAAATGACCATTAAACTTAGGACTATTCGGTGAATTGGCTCTTTTTATCTTGCAAACATTTGTTGTGTGTCCTCGCTTGTCACAATGGTAGCATGTAGGCTTCCTTCCCTTCAGTGGGATAGCAACATTATCTCAATTGGATGCTTGATTGGAGGACTCACCCTTCTCAATGGAGTTGTTTTCATTGTATCCAAGTCTAATAGTATCTCTCGGTTGTCTCAGATTTCTTAGTTGTTCATCTAGAATCTTCAATGCTTCTTAATTTATTTTAAATAATTCATTAACGTCTTTCTCATATTTCAGATCCTTCTTCAAATGTTCATTCTCAGATCTCATTTTAGCAATTTCTCCAACTTTTCTTGCAACATCCTGATTTGCACTAACTAGTTGGTTTGTCAAGTTATAGTGAGTTTGTGTCAACCTAAATATTTCCCTATCTTTCTCATCCAGTCTTGTATTCATTTTCCTTCTATATTCTTTAGCTATAATTTTTTCATCTTCA